>JAVDPK010000157.1:89442-117863 GCA_034780415.1 Cichlasoma orientale | reverse complement strand
AAATGCATGAATTAGCTTCTCAGCATCAGTCTGAGAAAGGATGTTTCTAATTTTAGCAATATTGCGCAAATGGAAAAAAAAGCAGTCCTACATATTTGTTTAATATGTAATATTGATGTGTGTCATCTGGCTTCATGGATAGATAAAGCTGAGTATCATCTGCATAAATTAATCTGTCACAAGAGTCATTTTAACTTTCTTTTTTTTAAAAACATCTCCAATCTCATTATACATCCTGTATAATGACAATAAAGGCATTCTATTCTATTCTATAAACCAGCACTAATCATGCACGTCTTCACGTTTCAGTGAATTCTTTTTTTTTTTTTTTTAATTTTGTAAAGAACATTCGATATAAACATCAGTTTTAGTAGAACATGTCAACAGGAAGAGTCGGGTGTCTCACTTTAGCTTCTTACATTTTCCACAAGTTCAGATTTGTTCACAAAACAGTGTTTTGTGTTTTGATTCACAACACAAAATATTGTTAAGGCTAACATTCATGCAGCATATCTCAGACAAGTTAGTGTGAGAAAGACTTTCTCCCTCATAATTGTGTGTATAATGCAAAACAGCTGCTGTTTTAAACATTTACATTCACACGGGTGTCAGCATTTCTGTGTTTTCCCTCATGCACGACAAATTTCATCCAGACAAAAAAAAAATAAAAAATGGAAAGCCATAATAATGTGAATATTATGGACCAGCTCACGGATGTCTCTGTTTCATGATCCTCCAGCTTTATTTTAAATGATATTTCATAAACATAAAGCCTATTAAGTATTTGACTTGATTTTCCCTTTAAAGGAGGCTTTGAGAGCTACTTTCATGGGTTTATGGGCGCTTCGTGGTCTGAAGGTGTTAGGCGACCATCTGATGCTGCTGCTTTGGTTCGCGGTGCCTCGCACGCGGTGCCAGCTCCTGCCTTTGATGTGAAATCCTTCCAGGAAATATAGTTCCCTGTTTCTCTCACGTCTAATCCCTTCATGATGGTAAAATGATAGAAAACGAAAGCAGAAAACAATAGAAGTTGGCAATTTATTTGCTGTTATGATTATATAATATTTCTTAGAATATAAATATGAATATGAAAATGTGAGTCATTTTAAATAAAACCAAAAAAGTTTAGCTATTTCTGTGGGCACGGGTTGAATCGTACTGACTGCTTTGTAGGTCCATGTTGATTTGAATCAAAGGTTTATTTCTGTGTTTAATCTGTTTGTTTGTTTTTCAGCCATGAATCATTTTAATGCTGAACTTTAATCTTAGAATCTACCGGAGGATTTGTGCTTCTACGTGATTCACACTGAGGCATATCTGAGTGATGTTTGGCATCATTGTTATTGTCGTATTGTGTTTAAGGGTTTGCATTTGTGTCTGCTTTGTTCTTAACCTTAAGAACACTGATGTTTTCACAGTGTTCGTTACTGGCCATGTCACCTTAGAAATTATTAAGTAAACTGTATACAAGCTTGGGGTTGGACCACCAAGGCTTCTGTCTTTGCCCGCCACCTCCTGCAGATGGTGGCCCCACAGGAGGATGGATGGATGTAACTCGCTCGAGCTGAGCACAGACAGGGCCCATGGCTTAAGGCCTGAGCCCCGTCCTCCAGACCTGGCTACAGGGTGGGTCATTGTCCCAGATTGAGGAGAGGGTTCTTGGTGTTCTCTTCACAAGGTTTTTCTTTTATTGCACTTAGTCTGACCCCTCAAGCAGGACCAGTTTGCTGTGCCAAGCTGCACCTAACGACATAGGTCCTGAGATCACATGGGCATGCAAACCCCTCGACTACGGTAAGGTGGTGGTTCACACAGGTGTGAGGATTTTGGTAACGGGCTCAGACCGGAACTGCTGCTCCTCCTGAGCATGTCGTTAGTGAGACCCCAGTTAAACAGGTCCAAACACAGGTCCAGACCCAGGGCAGAACCAGGTCCAGACCCAGGGCAGACCAAGGAAAAGCTGGAAAAATTATGTCTCTTTACTGACTTGCAGCATCTTGGCATTTCCCCAAGCATCAAGGTGTTGGGGGGACAACACAAACCTCCTGGGGTGTCAGGGATGGATGGCTGGATGGTAAACCAGAACCTTAACCAAAGATTAGGTCAAAATCTTTTTAGTTTATTGTTTAATTAATTTTAGTCCAGCTTATATAGAGGAAATCTCATAAAGGAGACTGACCTTTGACAGAAGCAAACTGATACTGAACATCATCTCTACATTCAGACAGAATCTGTTCAAACACTGTCTGTTCTAGTCAGAGTTACAGAAATGCCAAAGTCTGAAAAACAGGCATCTAGCAGACTAAAGCAACAACTTCTGTAACCATCAATAAACCCTGAAATAAAACAGGGGGCCAGAAATGCACAGCTGTGAGGCAAAGGAAATGGAGATGGATTAGGAGCAGACTGAGGACATAAACAAATATGTCAAGACTGGAGATCTGGATTAATGTCTGCAGTGAGGAAAAACAGGGATGGTGGATCAGAAAACTGAAAGCACTCAGTTATTGAAGAATTTTATGAGAGTAAGCAGCTGGAATTTCCTTGAAATACGTCACAGTCCAGCCTCTGTGACGTTTGATGGAGTTATGTTCAGGTCATGGATCCATATTGTTCTGGTTACATTGGTGTAAATGCATAGTGTTTGTAACACTTTGTCAGCAAAAGAGTGAAAAAGCCTCGATCTGCACATGAACTGCTGGGCAGATGTTGTGCAGCTGTCTGTGAGGGAAACAAGAAAGCTTTCTGAGAATCCCGCTCTCGCCTGATGCAGCAAACTGAACAGATTTCACAAACACATGACACTTATTATTAAGCTCTATGTTTCCGATAATAGGAACTGTAATTGCCTTTTAATGCAAATAAAACATATATTTGTGATATTTACATGAACTGTTTAAGCATCAATAGCAGCTCGGTGGCCAAAGTGTCCAATTCGGCCCACTGGATGGCTTTGCAAATTAAAGCTGCAGAGCAGGAGGTCATTATTTGGGTCATGAGTGCATCATTCTGTGCAGTTAATTTAATCTGAGCCAGAGCTGTATCAGTCATCCATCAGTTCTACAGCAAAACAGGAAATAACTACAAGAGAATGAATACAGACATGAATAGTAACGCATAACAAGGCGTCAGGTTGGGAACACAGTGGAACCAAGATGTTAACACAGAAACGAGACATGAGGAACTAAAACTAACATTAATAAAAATCAAATGCAGAATTACAAAACTTTTAAATTAATTTGGAATCTGGATTTTCTTCAAACCTTTTTATCCGGATCTGGACATTGCTTTGAAAGACTAAGAGAAAAAACAATTATCTGATCAGATCATACTTTTTTTTAACACCTGGCCCAGGTGATCAGGAATATCTTTCTGATAAAATGTCTGAGGAGGAAAAGGCACGAGGATTTTCCAGTCCGCACGTCAGTTTCATTGGTCCTGAGTCTCCTCCTATTGTCAGTTATGGGTATCAAATGTAACAGAACTCACCTTTATCCATGTGAGACCTGCTAACAGAAAAACATCTTCACAGTGCTGCAAGCTTAGATGTTAAATTTAGAACCCAAACACTTGGTTTGGGTCTCACAGCTGTTTTATTTCTCCCTTTTCTGACAGTTATTATAAGTTAGCCTTTCATTTTAATTCGTTGCAATGGATCCCCATATAATAAATACATTTATGTCCTGTTGGTACTCGTCAATATATTTATGCATTGTATATTCTTTGTCATTTTCACCTCCACCTTGACTTGATTTAATGTGGGACACAACTGTCATACAAGGTAAACAGTTATTTGTATATTTGATGTCATTGATATCATAAAAACAAATACCCCAGAAAACCCATAAAAGTGGCTCAGAAAACTGTAAAGTGTAAGAATTTCTAAAGAGTAAATACATTACTAGCCTTTTAAGAAAAGACGTAAAATACAAAATGTATGCAAACTTTTTTCCTTTGTGATTTATGGCTTTTATCTTATAAGTTAAAATGCTGCTTAAAATATATAAATTAATTTAAACCACTGTAATACTCTTTGTAACAACATTGTAACAGCTAGAATCCAGGTTTTGTTTATTATTTGGGGCTTTTAGCTGGCACGCGAATGTTGGCCAAAGCTTTTGTTTGTGGGGGAAAAAATGAAAGTTTACTTTTTATCTTTTCTTATAATCCAAACTATTTATACACCTAAATGCTTGAAGCGTCTATTTTTAATACACTAATGTAAAAATAGCGCAGAAAAGATTTTTTAAAAAATCCTTTAATTTGACATGTGCCGCAATGAATCATGGGAAAAATAGGGCTCCGTTCCCAGCCGTGCGTCTGCGGCTGCTGTCTAACCTTCCCTTGTGTATCGGCTCTGACATGTGACGGGTTGCTGATCCAGCGCGGAAACTCTCGCGAAATTGGCAACAAATCTGATCAAAATGCTGAGACCTCGTTATTTCCGGGTCACGGGGAGGTTATGGGCGACGGGACGAAAGGCGGAGTGATTACTGGAGAGGTTTGGCTGTAAAGTGACTCACTATCCAGTCGGTGCTAAATCACCTCGGTGCATGTCCGCAGCCGCTACCGCAGCTAACTAGCTTATACTGCCCCCCTCCTTTCCCCGGTCACATGAAACATATTTGACCGGAGGGAGGATGGCGGAGCGGAATGTACCGCCGGGAGAGCTTCCTCTGCAGGCATCTTCAGAAAGTTCTGGGAGACGAAACTCCTCCGATGAAAACGGACACGCCGACAGCCCGGACGAAACTCTGTCTCCGACCTCGGTGATCTACTTCAGGGAGGCTTTAAACTCGACCAACCTGCGGTTCGCAAAGGCTGGATCACTGCCGCCCGCTCCGCTCCGGCAGTATGACTTCCAGATTGAAAGAATCGAGTCGAGGCGAAGAAGTAAGTACTGACCAACTTCAGTAAGTACACCTTTCCCCGCCGGCTAACATTAGCTTCGTGATTTAGTTAGAATACCAACTGTAGCCCGGCGCTAGCGTCATTGCTAACTCTCCAGCGTCCGTAAACAAACAGCTCGGAGCTGCATGAAGTGGCAGCAGCTGCCGCAGCTGAGGCTGCTGAGGTAACAGGTCACATCACATGATGGCAGATTTCTGGTTGCTGCTGCTCTTCTGTGTTGTATCTCGGTCGGTATGTGAACATGTGTCATGTGTGTTGACAGTCTTGGTTGACCTGCCTTACAGCGCTCCTGCTGCTGCTGTTGTTGTTGTACAGATTTAACACCTGATCGGGGGTGCAGTTAAAAAAAAAATAACCTTCTCTAACCACCTGAAGGTGAAGGAGGATTCATGAGGATATTTTAAGGAAAATAGAACAGCTCAGAGAAACCAGCTGCACCCAAACCAGGCTGCTTAATAACGGGACGGTGGCTGCTGTGTACGTGGGTCTGTTGTGTTAAAACTACACTTCAAAGATGGACTATAAATAGCTCATCTTTGATAGTTCACTTCATGTGTTTGTGCCGGGTTTCATGTAGTTAATACAGAAGGTTGGAATAATAAAAAAGAGGAATAAATAAAAATATCTGCCACTTTGAGATGAATAGTTTATTCTGTCCACACATTTTCTGTCTTCCTGCCGGAGAGATGATCCAGTGTAACTCCTGCTTTTATCCATCCCTCCGTCCTCTGATGCTTATCTGGGTCCGTATCACGGGTGCAGCAGACTAAGCAGAGATGTCAAGACCTCTCTCTGCACAGCCACAGACCGCGCGTCTCTCCACTGTGCCCATGGACATGCCCAAAACTCCTCAGCTGGCTCCTGGCTCTGAGCCTTTTCTGAATGACAGAGCTATGACACCTTTTAGAGGAATCTCATGTCCGCTGCTTCTATCCACAGTCTTTCAGTCACAACCCACAGCTCGTGGCCATGGGCACATCGACCGCTAAATGGATAGCTTCAGTTTAACACTCAGATCCACAGCAGCGTAGATGCTGCACCAGGCCGTCTTTCAGTCTCCTGCTTTGTTCTCCACTCACTCGTGAACAAGACCCTGACATATTTGAACTCCTCCTCTTAAAGATGCATCTCATGCCCAGCCCAGGGTGGGCGCTCCACCCCTTTCAGCCTGAGGACCATGGTGAAACCTCTTCAAAAACTTAAAGAAGTCGAGCCCTCTTAAAACCAAATGATCTGCACCACCTGTCAGTCATGTTGATCGTTGGCTGTAGTGTGCTGTGATGAGTGTGGGATGGCATTATCTACTTTCATATAGGAGGGTCCAGTGTGTCCTCTGTTAAAGAAGGTGATAAAAGATGCATTCTGACACCTTTCATGGCTATTAAGAGGATTTGACCTGCTCTTAGAAGTAGGGGATGTAATTATCATGGGTGCAGATACTTGAGGGTCACTTTATTCGGTTAGAAACTTTCCTAAGAAATGGAGTCTTGGCCTGTAGGCCTTGGTCGTGACAGAGTTAACCACGGCGTTATCGAAACGGATGCTCCTTTGCTTTCACATCTTCATTCTCCGTCAGCACACTTTTACTACAAGAACACAGTCCTCAACAAAAACCAGTAAAGAGGAGTGGTAGGTTTAAGTAGAAAAAATGAATGTGTTTTGTAGGGACGAGCTGTTAGTGTGTCGGGGAGAGTTTTACTTAACGCACGATTTCTGTTAATGTTTAATGTTCTTGTTCCTTTGAGAGGAAGCTGAGAAAACCTTGAAGGAAATCTTTAATTTGAAAGAAAGTTTGAAACCAGAGCCTGTGTTCAGTGATTCATTTGAAAAGATAAAACTGGCAGATACGTATGATTTTAATATGTTATATGTAACAGCCATGAAGCAGCTGATACATGCGTGCTAACGGGCAAATGCATCAAAACTGTTCACAATAGAACAAATGTTGGATGTGGAAAAATTGTCTTTTTGTTTTTAAGAATATATCACAGACCGTATAAAAGGTGGACATAGCTGCAGTGATGTCACCCATTGGTTTGGTACTCTGCATTTTGAAGCTGTTTAATCGTTTTTATAGCTTGCATCATTTTTTTGGAGCCTTTAGTGACCACATTTTGAAAAGCGGATGTAAGGTATCAGACCAGTCGGTCCACGCTGGAAGCAATTCGCAGCAACGTGGCAACCAGAGACCTCAGAAAGTTAAAGACATTCAGCCACTTCAAGCAAGTACAGGTGGGAAAAAAACTTTCCTCAACTTCGAGGCAAACGATTGAAGCTGATAGTAAATACATTAAAGGGTTACCTAGGCAACTACAGCATAGAACATCCACTAACACAAGTATGGATGCAACTTAAGCATCGCCAGCTTGGTTAGCACCAGAACTGCAGCACGCTGATAGCTGCTAATTAGTGCTAAGTAAAAGGCTAATGCAGTGCTACCCAGAACTGAAGCACAGAGTTATTGGACAGTTATTGCACAAACGTGGCAGAGGTTCAGTTTGGTGGCTCCAGTTAGCACAGGTGAGGCCTGGCAAACACCAGCTGTCTATAGGTGCCTGTGCTGGGACAGCTGTCAATCAAAGCAGAAAGGAGTTAAAAGTAAAACCTGTAAAACTGCATATTTTCCCATATGAGCCAGCGGGGACCGACTCACTTTTGCCTCCACGTCGACTTGAAACTTTTTTGCTATTTGTATACTGAGCACATGGGAATCACATTCTCAAAGACAACGATTCAGTCCAAAAAACAGCAACCAATTAACAAAACAAACGCAAACCTGTAGAAGAAATAATACTAAGATTTACAGTTAGTCTACATAAAGAGTGAAAAGACACACTGTGTCAGGTAATGGTTTGTTTTAATTTAGGCAAGCCTGTGCAGTAAAAGGGCACCCCCCCCCCCCCCCCCCGGGATTAAAAGCTTTTAATTGACTTTTAAGTTGAAGAAGCAAAATAATGGAATGAAAGCTCCAAATTGCTGCCTTTCTGATTTCCACTCAGGTTGATCTAACGTTCGTCTCTGAGAGTGGGTTCGTTCTCAGTTAAATGTGTTTATTTTTCTTGTGCTCTGGTGGCACTGAGAGTCAGTATCTGAGAGTCGGTATCTGAGAGTCGGTATCTGAGAGTCGGTATCTGAGAGTCGGTATCTGATTATCTGATTGTCAGTATCCAGCCGGCCCGTGAAGGTGTTAGTCCTGGGGAAGCTGTACCCTCTGACACCTGGGACCTTTGGCCTTATTACCCTTCATGCTCGCTGCTGCTGCTGTTTTTCTGCTGCAGCCAGCTCAATAATTGCATTGTCAAATGACAGGCCTGTGTTTCAGACCGGGAGGGGGGTTGTGTTGATGCTTTAGAGACACACGGGCCCTCTGCTGCATCATTAGCCTTGGTTGGTTACTCCGGGGACCCCCCCTCCCCCCCCGTTTTATTTTATTTTTTTACGCATGCACCATCTGCTCACGTGACGATGTGTTGCTGTACCCAGCGCTGCTGTCAGCCATCTTGGTCAACACCCACCCAGAGCATTCACTGCGGTGCACGGGCAGTCCAATCAGAGGGAACTGGTGCTAAGCTGACCGGAGGAGGGCTGTGATTTTTCAGCACGGCGCTCTCTGTTGCATTTTAAATCCCCAGTCGGCACAAAGGGGATAACAAGAGGCTGAAGAGGAGGAGGAGGAGGTGGAGGAGTAGAAGGCACAGACAGCTGCATATTTCACTCAGTTGTAGCAGGGAGGAGAGGAGGATGCATGCATAAAGAGGAGGAGCACCCTTTCTAACACCTGCTGAAGGCTGCTGAGGGCCTTTCCTGTCTTGTCCTTTTTGTTTCCTCCTCTGATTCTCTTTTCATCCTTCGTCCTCTTTTCGGCCTTCCCTGGCTGTTGGAACAAAAGCTCCTGCGTCTTTTTAACCCCCCCTTCCCCTTCGGTGGTGCTAGCCTTGCCTCGCACAAGCTGAGTCATCATGTCTGATCTGACGCCTCAGAGCGAAACCCCGACTCCCACCACAGACAAGATCACCCAGGCTGCCAGGGAGACCATTTATCTGTGCAACTTTCGCGTCTCTGTCGACGGCGAGTGGCTGTGCCTCCGCGAGCTCAACGACATCTCGCTCACGCCAGACCCCGAGCCGGTCCATGAAGGTAATAATGACAGATTAGCTCAGTGTTTGAGGAAGTGCTCGTGTGGTATCTGCTAGGGCGTGGTGGTGTACATCATGGACACCAGAAGCTACACGTTTCACCTGGCGAACTGTGCGAGCTGTGTCATGGTGGGTTTGATTTCACTGAGGGTTACGCGGCAGGATGACGCCACTTGTAAATAAGCCAGGGGGGGGGGCAACAAAACAGCCAGGAAGTGCAGGTGCTGCTGGGAGGATTCAAGTATTTGGTAGCTGTTGTTCCTAAGCTTAAAAAATATGTTACCCTGAAAAAATGTGTTTGTGTTGATGATTTACTTTTGTTTTTCTCCCACTGATGAAGCAGGATGCAGCTGACTGCAGCCAATTAGATTAAGCTGCGATCACAAACCTGGCTGTAAGCAGATATCTGTAATTGTGTGCTCTGTTTTTATGGTTCTTAAACCTGCCACACCTACTGAGCACCGAGCAGCCCGACTGGCAGGCCCTCGTAGGCAGTTCAGCTGGCAAATGAAACACTGCAGCATTCAGCCTACACCACTGAAGAGTCCTCTTTAATGACATTAGAGAAGCCCGTTAACAGACGACAGAAGCATCTGCTCTTGTTTTTAGTTTGCTTATTGGGGTGATCAATATTTAAGTTATCTCTCCTCTTCACTCACTT
Organism: Cichlasoma orientale; assembly: GCA_034780415.1. Taxonomy (NCBI): domain Eukaryota; kingdom Metazoa; phylum Chordata; class Actinopteri; order Cichliformes; family Cichlidae; genus Cichlasoma; species Cichlasoma orientale. The sequence goes on along the minus strand of JAVDPK010000157.1, from coordinate 108,155 downwards.
TGCACAGAAATTGTTACACTTTCTTGTTATTTCTGACCCTCTGATGAACACAAGTTTGTTATATTGGAGTAAAACTGATTGAAAAATAATTGTATTATTACATTGTTGGTTAAAACCCTTTGGGGAAAAGTCCCAAATCCTCTATGGACGGAAAAATCCTGCTAATTTATTTTAATGTACGTGTAATTTACTCACATGACGTAATTAAACAAGCTGGGTAATGTTGGTAACAAAAGAATACCAAAAACAGGATAAATAAGATTTCTTATTCTTCTTATTAATTTCTGCCGTAGACTCTATGACATCACATATTGGTTGGTGAGACCCTGCTGTGTGTTTTCACCACCAATCTTAGTGTTTTTTGAGATCAGATGAAGGAAGCCGAAAGGTTATTTTGCCATTGATTTCTATACAACCGAAGGTCTTGTAAGAACTGCAGGAGTCGCCCCCTGCTGGCAGCTTTAACACACTTAAGCATTGGCTTCACTTTTCACATCTGGAAGCTATGGATGTATAGTTTCCACCAGAAACGTTATAAAAGATGGGCACACCCACAGTGACACCACCCACTGGTTTAAAACTCTGAAGTTTCAGTGTTAGCATTTTGGCCACTGCCATGTTGTTTCTTGGATGGTTGGTACCACACAGGAAGCTATAATTTTAGTCAGATAATCCATTAAAATGGTCCAAAAAGCACCAACAGCAAAAACAGTTATCAAGTCCAGTTTAATGGCTCTGAGTTGTGGATGAAGGCTGTAGCAGACATCCCAGCTCGGTTATCTGTGTGGATAAGAGTTGTTGTGGAGGGAAACCTGTTCAGAGAGGCCAAAACTGCTTTTTGGACCCGGCTGCAAACATGCAGTTTGGCTTCATTTTTGAGCCCCTTTGGCATTAAACATTACTGTTTTCTCCGACTCGAATAGATTTCTTTATGAAGAGGTCTGCAGGCCGTAACTTAACCATGCCAAGAACCTCAGATTGACCCATGCAAACAAACAAGTGGTGGCAGTAAATGGCAGAGGCTGCTTCCTGGTTTCCAGCAGTGGAGATTCCCTCTGAAGCATCGCAGCTTTATGTAAAAGCTTTTAGCATTTTAGCTTGTTCAGCCCGTCAGTTACAGAAAATCATCAGATCCAAGTGGAGAAAACATTTTTAACCCAGCAGACCAGTAGCTGCTCTAAGGTAACCACAAAATAATACGTATGGTTTTGACTCCTGTGCACTTTATTGTGAATATTTTGTCTGCACAACACAAATTATTTCACTTCTGTCAGCATCTTCCCCGTTTGACTGAGTCAAATGAGAGACTGAGCGAGACAGGAAGTCCTCGTTAACGGGCTCAGTTTCTCATCATCTCATTGTTTAGTTGCAGATTTCTGGTTTGAGGAGAGCTTTTCTCTCAGCTATTAATATGATAATGCTGATTCACACCATTTTATGCCAAATATCTTTGCTACTGTTTACATTTCATTAGAGAATAAGATGAACGTGCTGCATTGTGTAACTGTATTAATAATGTAAACAAATGTGCCTAAAAGGCCACAGACCACCTCCACTAAAAGCCTCTGAGTGTTAACCGCTGGCATAAATGATGGATCAGAATCAGACATACAGAACGAGTGGACTGCCTTAAATTTGTCACGTTCTCTTAATCAAACCAGTTTCTCTTCCAAAGCTGTTTATAAAAGTGTATAAAATGTTTTGATTTACAGTGATTTTCATGCACTTTGTCTGCTTTTACCTACTCGTAAAGCTTCATGATTTTAACTTCCTGGAAATAAAGAGCTGACTTTCCAATAACTTTAGTTCCTGACTCACTCCTGCTGTTCTCAGTGCTGTAAGAACTATAAAAGACTGTTCCCTGTTCCTTTTCCCTCCTCTTTTAGATCCCAAGGATCCCATCGCGATCGAAAGGCTTAACTTGATGAACATGGCCAAACTGAGCATCAAGGGCCTGATCGAGTCTGCGCTCAACCTCGGACGCACGCTCGACTCCGACTATGCACCTCTTCAGCAGTTCTTTGTCGTGATGGAGCACTGCCTGAAACATGGGTTGAAAAGTAAAAACCGCATTTATATCATGTCCCAAAACTCTTTAGAGTTTGACGGGGAAACGTGAGATTGAGATTTTGGCCTCTGTCAATCTGTCTGCTGTTGTCTGTCAATCCTCAGCTAAGAAGACCTTCCTGGGGCAGAACAAGTCTTTCTGGGGGCCACTGGAGTTGGTGGAGAAGCTGACGCCCGAGGCAGGCGAGATCACTGCCAGCGTAAAAGACCTGCCTGGCCTCAAGTGAGTTTGTTTAAAATGTTCTCCTTAGATTTTAACGATGTTATTTGAGCTTTAAACGATGCCAGAACTGCCTGGAGTTTTTTGTAGGGATTGTTGCGAGCTGTAAGTGTGTGCACATCTCACAACTCCTCCCATGTTTGATGCCAGAACTCCTCTGGGAAGAGGGCGCGCCTGGTTACGGCTGGCCCTGATGCAGAAGAAGCTCTCAGACTACATGAAGACCATCATCAACAGAAAGGACCTGCTCAGGTGTGTTTGGATCTTAATGTTCGCTGAGGTCAAAGGCTTTATATAAAAAGGTGGATATGATTTAAAGCCTCAGCGTTAGAGCGGCGGTGTTTTAGGAGCCACGTGTGTAGATTGTGTTGATGCAGCGCAGGGTTGTACGATCACCTGTATAACATGTTGCATTATTTATCAGGTAATTGCATTACAACTCTCAAGAAGGGAAAAACACCGTAGACACGATGGAAAGGTTCAGTTCATTGATTTGACTTAGTGGCTGTGAGCAGGCAGCTCAGTCTTCATTCACCTGTGAGTTAAAGCTGCCGCGCCCCCGATAACTTAAACACGGTTACTTAAACCCGATCAAAGCGGGTCGCAGTAAAACTGAATCAGATGTTGAGGTCCAGGCAAACCAACTTTTATGAAGAAAGAAACAATAATCGGGTTATTGCAGACGGCCGCACATTGTTCACTGCACGTCTTACATCGAGATCTTTAATTTTAATTTCACTGATTTTACTCCTGAACGAGTGATGTGACCCTGAAATATCTGCAGCCATAAGAGGAGCTGGTCAGATTCTCTAAAGAAGGACGCTTCAGTGTTTCCTTTATCTCCTTGACCACCCTCTGACCACCATTAAAAACTCTGTGTGACTGACAGGTGGCACAGATAGGTTTTATTTTCATAAGCTCTCTGAATCCAGATTGTGAGCTATATTAATTGGTCAAAGTGCGTTTACGGGTTGCTGCTGTTCAGTTTGTGTTAGTAATGTCTGTTGTCGTACCTAACCTCAGTTTTGGAGCCTGCCTCAAGTGGCCATTGGAGGAACTGCAGAGTTATTGTTTTAGATGCACACCCAAAAACCTGCTGCCTGATCTGATGACCCTTCCTGTCTCCTCTCTGTAGTGAATTTTATGAGCCAAACGCGTTGATGATGGAGGAGGAAGGCGCCGTCATCGCCGGGCTGCTTGTTGGACTAAATGTCATCGATGCCAATCTGTGTATGAAGGGAGAGGACTTGGACTCGCAGGTTAGTCTGCCTTCATCTTCACCTCTGACACCACTTAGACCCGACTTCTTCAGGAAGTGAAGGAGAGGAAAATCATGCTCCCTGGTGTAAACTAAGTGGTGTGGCATTGTTTTCTGATCTGTGTGAGCAGAAAGAAGGCCGAACAAGCGGCTCCCTGAGCGGCTCCCTGGGAAATGGGGATCACGTGGAGTTTATGGCATGGCTTGAATCAAATACCTAAAAATATCCTGGATAAATGTTTCATTCGGATTAGCGTGTGTCAGGTAGCTGCTACCTTACAGCCAACAGCCTGCTTCAGAAGGGTGAATGTGACAACTGCCGGTAGCGTGCAGCATAACAACCAGATGTGAAAGCAAAACAATGTCATCTTTAACTGTTATGAGTGTTGACGTTGCATAGTTTGCTGAATTAAGGAGGAGCTAAAATGGGGCCCAGTGAGGGGATCATGTTGTGCTTCATATAGGTTATCATGGCCAGCAGTGCAGCTCCAGATTGTTCTTACCTCAGTAACTCCACAGGAAGTCAGTCACATTTGTCAGAATCTCTTCTTCAGCTGTCGCGTTGGGAATGAGGCCAGAACGGCTCATTTGTGCCCAAACTTGGTGACTGAAACATTTCAATAAAACAGCCTGCAGGTGTTCCAGATGTTGGATTCTGTGATCATTGATCTTTCCTTTTCTTATTGCATTACGTCTGCAGGTTGGGGTGATCGATTTCTCCATGTACCTGAAAGACGGTGGGCACAGCAGCAAGAGTGCAGAGGGGTGAGTGACACGTCATGATTTTTCCTTCAGTCGCATTAACAGTGACTCTGCAGAGGAATAGCAGCGCGTTTCTGTTTCGTTTGTGCGATGGCTTCCGTCTTACTGCAGGAGTCTGAAACAGCCACCAGAACAGAAGAGAGATGCTGACTGCACAGAGTCTATTAGATGGTTGATGGTTGCGTCTAACCTGAGATAGTTTGGCTTTTTTAATGTGCTCTAAAAACTTGTTGGCTAAATCTGAGTAAATGAAGTCAGTGAAGCGCCACATGTCGAACAGTTAAACTGAAATATGCCACACATTGAATCATGTTGTAGACATAACACTGGATCAGTGAGTGAATTATAACTGTGACACATTTATAAGTTACATTTTGTGCCACGTTTAGCCTGATGTGAACAATCGAGATGGTCAAACCTCCGTGCGTGGACTCATGTTGATGTGAGCGGCACAGAGGATGTTCACACATGAGCCCTGATCTACGAGCTGTTGTAATCACAGACAGTATAAATGATGGAAGTCACCCACTGGTTAGCGAAGTGTCAGTAAGAAGCGGCCTTCTTGGTGTTTTGAAACTGGACGGGTGGATGTGACTGAGAAACTAAGACCCGGATAATCCTCCTTTCTGACCATAATTTACAGAATAAACTTAGTTTTATTCAGTACGGCCTGAAAGCTAGCAGCTGAGCCCATAAAGTCATCAGGACGGTGTTTACTAAGGAGCTGAGGGACATTTTCCCATAGACTTCTGTAACCAGTCGATGCCCCCTGGTGGTCATTAAAAGAGCGCAGGCTCATGTCACTTATTTTATACTATGGTTGCACTTCATTAAGGTAAGAACATGTTCTCCTACCTGAGTACTCTTACCTGTGTTGACTGACACTCTTGAACTTCATTAGCATAATGCGTCCTTTTATTTGGACGTCAGGGGCTGGATCGAGATGCCCAGTTGACCAGTTACAGCCCTCAACCCGTATTTTCCCCATGTGTGGTCTTTGTACTTAAATATATTTAAAAACAAAAAAAAAGAGAGGCTGAAAATTTTCCATTTAACGAGCCTGAACCGTCAAATGTTTTCGTGTTCTAGCTTGAAATCCACCCTGAACAGTTTTCGGATGCTGTTCTAGTATCAGACGTTCTGCCACATTTGAAATATGAACTTAATTTGCATGAAAATGCAGAACGAAAGGCATCACTGCTTTCATGCTGACTTTCTCTAAAAATAAAAGTACGTTGTGTGATTGATTTGAAAAAGAAGTATCAAATAAACATGATTTCACATTATTGAAGAGGCTGCGGTAAACGTTAGAGAGCTGAGTGTTGTAATTAATATGTAACTACGCGTTTCTCTGTGCGTTCCAGCGACGGTCAGATCACAGCGATTCTCGATCAGAAGAACTACGTGGAGGAGCTGAACAGACATTTAAGGTTTGTCAGGGCGATCGGATCACTTCACTCTCTGTACCTTTCCGAGCTCGGTGGCTCACGGGATTTCTGTCTGTTTTCAGCGCATCGGTAAATAACCTGCAGGCCAAAGTGGACGCGCTGGAAAAGTCCAACACGAAGCTGACAGAGGAGGTCAGTCTCAGAGTTTCCTCTTGACTGTCTTCTTTAAATCTCAGCCTTAGATTTTTTTTTTTTTTTTTGCACAGCTGCAGAGACTTTACGAAGCTGCTTTGTTGATTTCTGTCCCCACAGCTCGCAGTGGCCAATAACAGGATCATCACTTTACAAGAAGATGTGGAGAGAGTCAAGGAAGAGAGCTCATATCACCTGGAGTCCAGGAAGGTGAACGCATTTGTCACGTAAAAGGAAAACAGCAGCTGACACGAGTGTTTGGAAATTTGTAGTAAAAGCAAACGTTCCTGTTTTCTTCAGGCGTTACGGAGTGATTCAGCAGCAGACGGGCACGCGCTGGGCGAAACACGCAAGCAGCTCAAAGAGGAAACTTTGCTTCGGCTGGTGCGTGTTAACTCTGGGTACCACTGAGGGATTGTACATGTAGTTGTGTCGCCTGCTGTTACAGTAACAAATGTTCTTTTACGATGTGGAGAAAAAAGTTTTTATGCATTTTACAGTGACATCATGTCACTGATTCCATGAGCTTTTAAGCCCAGACTTCCTCGTCCTGCTCTGTCCCTTCAGCGCAGAGAGCGGTGACACATTTAAGCCGTGCAGTTTAATCTGGACTTTCCTGTTTATGTTTTTCTAATTGACTAAGTCTGAGCAAGCGTGGTTCTTGTGGTTCTGACTTGTGTGCAGGATGTGGAGAAGGAGCTGGAGGTCCAGATTGGGATGAAGCAGGAGATGGAGCTGTCCATGAAGATGCTGGAGAAAGACATCTGTGAGAAGCAGGACGCTCTGGTGGAGCTCAGACAGCAGGTGGAAGACCTTCGTGCCATCAACCAACAGCTCGTCCACAAGTCACAGGTGAGGCGGCGCTTCTGATAACTGAGCATAGACGCTTTAAAAGGTTTGCATCCTCCCTTTTCTCTCGGGGTTTTACTGCAGATTAAAGGTGCACGGACGCTTTTTCTACACTTTTGCTCCAAAAATATAAAGTTTGTCTTTTCTTGATTTGGCTACCTAACATCCTGTCAGCATTAATCAACCAGGGATGGTCACAGTTGTCAAATATCCATCCATCTTCTGACCCCTATCCTGGTCACAAGTGCAGTAGTCTAAGCAGAGATTCCCAGCCACCACCTCCTGCTCCTCCTCCACATAGAAGAGCTGTAGGAGGATTAGAGCCCTAAGATATATATTTCCCACACATCTGAGTGTATATGGAGGAAAGGCATCAGCTGAGTGACTTGGATCATCTTCCGCAGAGTACCGATGCCGGCTCGAAACAGAAGAGTGAAGTCATCGGTCGCCTGGAGGACAAAATAAACCAGATGTCAGGGACCATAAAGCAGCTGGAGACCAGGTGAGTGTAGGTTAATACAGCAGGGTGTGTGTTTTGATGGTTACAGTGGAGATGGCTTATATTCACGAACACACTTTCTCTCTCTTCACTTCCTTTTTCATTATTTTTTCCATCATTTTTTTTCGTCTGTTGTTTTGGGGGGAAAAAATCTCTGAATTAGTGACAAACATTTGGTGAAGCAGGCCCGAAACCTGAACTCAGCAGCAGGGAAGCTGCTGCAGCTGCAGCAGTAGCTCCCTTCCTTCACCAGTCTCAATACAAACATACAACCCTGCCTAATATAGAAATAACCAAACTAGGATGTTATCTTTTCTGTATGATGCTCCTTTGTTGTTAAACATAAAACCATCTTCTTACGACCTCCTGCAGCGGCTCTCCAGCATCAGCTTTTAGTGTGGACTGAACCGATCCTTCTAGCAGCCTTTAATCCTTGTGTTTTCCAACAGATGTGCTCGCCGCATCAGATTTATACTTCAGATTTTTGTTTCTTAAAACTGCCCCGTTAACGCTTTTAGTCGCACGCGAGAGGCGTCTGAGAGGAGAGGTGCCCGAAAGAGCCGACGGACTGACCATTAATGTGCCAATAAAGCCATGCTGGATATTTCAGAGTTGCTGTAATGTTGTTCGTCCCCAAACTTGAGGTTGTCAGATACCGACAGAGAGAACTGATGCGTGGGGACAGATACCGAGGGGTTTGTTGAAGTCATCTGTGCAGCACAGAAGAAAGAAGGGGCAAATTTAATTAATAATTTTGAATTGTATGTGAACATAAAATTGGTGTCAACTGTAGTAATCATTAGGCTAATAAAACGCTAAACAAACACAGCCAGCTTCATCTTCTTTGGCTAAAGTCTCCCAGGTTTCTCTCGTTGGGCGTCAGATTCTGCTCTTCTTCCCCAGTCGTGTTTGTTTTAGTTGGCATCTCTTCCCAACCATGTTTCTCATCACGTTTTTATTTTGCCACGAGTTTACGTTCACCCGCTCACCCCAAACCAGATGCAAACAGGCCGAGAAGGAGAGGGACCTGGCTTTGGAGGCGAACCGGCTCTTCAAGCAGGACTTTGGAGACAAAATCGAGAGTCTGCAGGCGGAGGTGGAGCAGCTGAGGAAGCAAAGGTACAGTTTGGCACCTCGCTGTTCCTGCTCCATTTGAAACACTGAGAAGTCCAAAAAAACAAGACATGCTCATTTCAGTGGGCAAAAGATTTAGAGCCAGAGTAGAAAAGTTTATCTCGCTTTTATTTTTACTCTACAGGCATCATTTTTCTTGGCGGTTGCCCTTTGGCGTAAACATCCATGTTAGTGTCATCACTGAGCTATAAATCTTTGTTGCCTTCATATTATTTTGTTGTTTTAGGTCTAATTTGGAGCAGGAGCTGAGAAAATGTCGTGAGCGAAGGAGCGAGCAGCACCTCGGTGCTTCACCGCGGTTCAGCACTCCGCGCACCGACAGGAGACCAGCGGAGGACATGCCGAGAGTAAGCGCGTTCCCACGGTAACGCCAAAGTCCGCAGAACAGCCGCCATCTTTGCTCTTGTGTATTATGAGTGTGTTTTTCCCCCAACAGCAACTCCCAGAGGCCCCGTCAGTCAAGAAGGAGCGAGAGCAGCTACAGAGTGGGCCGGAGGACAGAAGCAGCCTGAGCTCCAGCCTGTAGGTGGCTTACACTTTCAGAAAATAACGTAAAATGTATGCAAAAATATTCACTTTATTCTGCCTTAAACTTTAAAGGTCCTCGTCACATCACAAAGATGACCAGGTGAGATTTTACCTTTTGCCGCTTTGATTTCCTGTGTCAGCGTACACGTACAGCGGCAGTTTGCCCTCACGTCGTTCACGGGTTTATTTCCTGTTTCTTTTTCCTCAGAACGAGTCGTTCTTGGTGATCAGTGAGCCTGCCATGTGCACCATGTGTGAACAGGCCGACTCCCTCCTCAGGACAAAGGTACGCACTATGAAGGATCAGTGTGGACTTTAATTTCTGTTTGGCATTGACAGTGTTTAAATAATTAAAATTAAAACATGTGTTCCAGACTTATTATTTTTCTGTAATATTCGAAAAGGCCACAAAAATGCATTTTGTGTAATCTGTACAGCAGAGGTGGGCTTCAGTTTTTATTTTGTGTTATTTAGTGAATATCAATCAATGCTTTTATTGGTAAATGGATCAAATCTATGCAGAGTCAGTATTTATGGCGCTGACCCGTCTTCATTTCTCTGGCATGCTGGAGATCAGCTTCTGGGTCAAACCCTGATTGTCTCCAAGGATTGACCATAGTAAAAGCACCATGTCAGGAGCCACATTTGATAACAGAGTTAGCAGTAAACACCCAAGATCTTAAAAAGCCGCATCGGACTCCTTGACGGGCCGGTTCTGGTCCTCGGGCTGCATGTTTGACACACAAGGGTGGCCTTAAAGGGGGAGGAGCTAAAATGGCTCGTTTCAGACACATGAAGAGCTGAAGAGGTTTCATCATTCTGGGCTGTGAATCATGCAAAGCTGCTCTAGTAGAACCTACAACTAAAAATATGGAGCTGGCAGTGTGTCTGTGGAGGTTCTGTCATCCGGGTCGTAGTCGTCTCTGGAGCTTGAAAAAAGGCGACTGGACTTCTTTTTGCTTCTTGAAGATGTTTCACGTCTCATCTGAAAGGCTTCTTCAGTTCTCAAACCAAAAGGTGGAGAGACCCAGGTATTTAAACCCCAGTGGGCGTGGTCCCCTGGAGGTGCTTGTGACCCTCTGTTGTTCTTGTGCATAATCACATGTGCCAAGGTGTGAAAGGAGGCGTGGGTCATTACAATCAGTGGATTCAGGTGAAACCAATTTGGGACTTGGCTCCACTGTATCAAGTGACCTATTGAGGTCACCTGAACAAAGGTGTGAATGGGGGTTGAGGCGCCTGGGGAGGGAGCTCAGCACTGTACACGGGGGAAAGCTGGTGACGTAATCCACCTCCTCTGTTCAATGATGGTGGTTCACAGTGGGAATAGATGCTTCTTTTACTCCTCTTTCAAACCATCTGTCTTCCCGGTCCAAAATGCGAACATTGGCATCCTCAAAGAGTGACCTTTGACCTTCAGCTGCAGATGTACAGCTGAGTCTTGTCCTGCCGAGGTGGCTCTTCTACGTTGTGCCATTCGTCTGTGAAGAGGCTGTTTGGTTTCTCCAATGTGGAGGTCCGAGCACTCTTCACTGCGCTGAACAGCAGACACTGGAGCTGGAAATGAGCAGCGTAGTTCCCACAAACCCAGGAACGCGTCACCAGCTGTGGTTTCCTTTAACGGACCTGTTTTTCTTCCGCTTCTCTGTAGAAACGGTGTAAGAACTGCAGCGGCGTTTTCTGTGAGAGCTGCGTGTCCAAAGAGCTGCCATTACCTTCCTCCATTCTCCCAGAGACGGTCTGCAGCGCCTGCTACTCGCTGTTACTCCAGCAATACGCTTCATCACCAACATGAACCCACTCGGACACACCAGAGGCATTTATGTGTAAAAAAACTCGAGCTCTGTGAGGTATTTGAATCAGTCTGTGTGCCGTTACAGCCGTGTGTGTGTGTGTAGGTTTTCCTTACAATAAAAACAGCTGACGACATTTAGCTTCTGGTTCAGTGTGTGTGGGTGAATTAGGCTGCTGGGGGCACTTAAGCTAAACTTACAAAAATCACATGGCTGGATTAAAAAAATAAATAAAAAATGCCCACCTGGATCATCTCAAAGTTTAACTGACACATTGCGATCCCCAGTTTTAACAGGTAAAAAAGGAAAAAGTGTTTCTTCATAGATCGGATATGAAGTCATTCACAGGTAAATCGTGACAAAATCAGCAACGACAGACACCTCTGACCAAATGCTGTCATGTTAAGTGTGTCATTATTTTTTTTAAAGACTTAAGTTAAAAAAAATTATGTAATATATTAAAATAAAGTTACAAATGTTTATTTCTCTCAGCCTTACGTATTCTGGGAATTCTGAAGCAAACTGGAATCTGGAATCCCAGAAAAGACAAATTCCTGAGTTAAAATAATATCACCAAAACTCCTGCTCAGCCACAGCATTAAAGCCATCGCTCTAACATTGTGCAGGTCACCCCAGCACCGCCGTGGGCCTGCGTCCGGCGCCGAGGCGTTGGCAGCAGGAAGTAGCCAAAACTGCTTTCAGAGTTAAAAACTGAAAGCACTGATACCAATAATATGATGGTTAGAAGCTTAGCTTAGCATAAATACTGGCAACAGTCTCCTTCCACAGGGTAACCTTTTAAAGCTCAATAATTAACATGCTATTCCGGGTTTTGGATAATCACACAGAAACCAGTATGTCTGAAGTAGAGGCAGTGATTCTCAAAGTGAGGGCCACGGCCCCCCCCCCCCCGGTAGGCCACAGAGTCACAATATTGTTGGACCTGTTCGTGGAGACTCAAAACACAGGAAACACTCTCAGATCAGAGTCGTGATTAAAGGTTTGAACATTTCAAACCGGGTCTCTGGTGTTATGTTTGGGGAACAGCTGCTCCACAGGAGACATTTTTACACTGCGGTTTTTGGTCTTTATGCTAAGCTCAGCTAATTTAGTGCAATGAGAGCTCATAAATGTATCCTACAGATCATCAGGTGATTCTTTTAAGTTTACAAAGCTGACTTTTTTTTTTTTTTTCCTTCTGTTGTGCATTAGACGTGGCATTAACAAAAAGGCTTAAAAACATTTAGCATTGAGTCACATCAGAGTCTGGTGTGGATAAATGAATGTGTTACAGCACCTTTGAAGGCTCGGCTCTGCCCGGCCCGATTGAATTGGAGGCGCATCAGTGCATGTTTATAACCAGTGCTGATTAAAACTAGTTAAATGTTTTTGGGGGGGTTGTGGCTGAAGATGATTAACAGGTGATGTGAAACAGCTTCTTCGCTTAACAATAAATGTATGAAAATTTACGAGTGTCCGCCTCTTTATTGAAAACCACATTCGAGCCCGCAGAACTTCTGTGGATACACGCTGTATAAAACCTCCAGATTAAAACATCTAAGACAGGAAATTGAAACTAAGTATATATGGAAGTATTCTGATTTTATTTATTTTTAACCAGAGTGAATCCAGAGGTCCTGCAGCCTCAGCAGAAATATCCATACTGTTCTTACCGTGCATGAAAAATGGTTTAAATCCACAAACTCGTTTTCTCTGAATATTCTTCCTGTTTTTTCAAAGCAGAAGTTTTCTCAGCAGCTACACCCACAGAATTGACACATTAATGTGCTGATCCTGTGGACCTGAGCTCAATAATGAGCAGTTAAAAATCGGGCCTAAAATGAGCATTAATAGAACACGTTTGATTAAATAAAGGCAGGTTTGTTTTTGACACCAGGAATGTTTATTATTTGATGTCCACGTCGGGCTGGAAAATAAATAGGAGAATCCCGTGTGTGCGTTTGGCGTCCGCGTGCCGACGTTCACCTGCAGGAGAGAAAACTCATGTAACCAAGGTGACATCAGGTGTGTTGCCATGTCTGCAGCAGCTGGATCATTTTCAGTCTGCACAACATGTTTAAACTCTATATTTGCTAATATTGCATATTTGTGATTGGTCAGATGCTCCTAAAGAATGTGAAATAAAGGAAAAAAATATCCAGGTTATGTTGAACTTTGACCTCTACACAGGCCTCAGAGCAGTTATTAATAAATTCACATCTCTTCCTGAGACTGACTTTGAGGCCAAATATATTTTCAGAAAGAGTAAACAGCACTGCGTCTTCTTTAATAACCAGCCTGCAGTTTCTGTTTCACACAAAAAATTACCTTAAAAATGTGAATGAACCTGTGGCTCAGTGTTTCCTACCTTTCCTCACAGTCTGCTGCAGAGTTGAGAAACAGCTCGATGTATCGATGGCCTAAAAATAAGAAAAGAATGTAATATTAAAAAACATAAGATCCTCACAACAAAACTTGTTGTGTTTTTCAGATTTACAGATAATTAACTCAGAAAAGACTTGGACTCATGAATGCACTGCATGCCTGTGAATGCTGTGTTTTTATGTTTAAGTTTGGAATTCGTGTCACTGAAGTTCAGCATATTGTAGAAATTGACGGCAGGAATAAAGAATAAATCTTTAAACAGGATTCAGAGTGTATATTCCCACTGTGGCTCCTTCCTTTCAGGATTCTCCCCTCTGAGTTTTCCACAAATCACACGCTGTTTGTAAACAATTGAAACATAACATTTATAAAGGTAGGATTGATTTTAGGAGCTAATAAGTTTCCAGCTCAGTGCAGATCTGAGTTCAGGGTTAACTACTTATTTCACTTCTGTGCTCAACTTTAATCTAAAAGCAAAACTTAAGCTGGTCCAACACTGCAGCCTGCTCACCTATGTTCATTCTGTCTCTGGACATGGCGGCCACGGCGTCTCTGTGGCAGCTGAAGTAAACGTCAGCCTCTCCGCTCGGCCTCCCGTCTGGACCACATTCGATCAGGATCTTGGATACAACCAGAGGAGAGAAGAACTGCAACAGAGAAACGCGTTAAATCCCGTCCGCCTGCGGAATCAGCTTCATCATCTCGAACCTCTTTACCTTCACTACGTCCTCTCCAGAAACCTGGAAGGGAAGTCCTCTCACGTGGACGTAGTGCAGCGGGACGGTGGAGCTCTGAGGGTGTACTGATGGAGGAGATGAACAGTTAAATAAATCTTCCCATTTCACTGCTGTCTGCTACCCTGGTTCATGTATCACTTGGGCTTTAACTCCCATTAAATACCCCACACTTTTTTTTTTTTTTTTACCAAATATTCACTGCAGCTATCCCAGAACATCCACATTACAGATGTTGGGAAGGGGGGGTGTAAAGGTGGTCCTGAAATACTGTTTAATATTCTGTGGCACAGATCTAATCATAATCAAGACCCATGACCAATGGGGATCTCCTCCCACCACTAATGAAAACATAAAACAAATGTAGAAGTGTGGATACAGAAAAGCCTTCAGCACACATCTTATTACATCTGCAGAACTATTCTGTCCTAATGTGGAGGCCTGAAATCCTCCATGATGTTTACTCTCCACTTGTACAAAGGGTACTAAACATTACAGGAACATCACGCTGCACATCTCTGAAGCGTAAAGAACACATTATGCCAAACTTCATGGCTCTACTCCGTGTGTTTCTGGAGTCTAGCACCACCTGCTGTTTCATTGAGACCGACCCCTCGCCTGTACCCCCAACAGAGATTAGAGGAGGTGAGGGAACAGGAGCCTTTATGATCTCAGGTCCAACTTTGTGCTTCCTTTGGATATTTATATTCATGTTAAGTGGCAGATTTGCACTTCTTTACTAACTCCTCACCATTCCTCCTGCTCACTGACTGAGAGCTGGTCTGAGATGAAAATGGACTCGTCCTCCTCCTCCTGGTCGAGTGGATGTCATCACTTCTGCTGGGAAACACCTCGATGTATCTGCGGGCATTACAGCGAGCACAGGAACCCACAAAAATCATTCAATAAAAACAAGAGTATTTCAGCGTGCTCCTTCTCGGCGACTCTCTGCAGCTTCCTACCTGTTCCCTATGATCTCTCGGTCTCTCTGCAGTGCTTCATCGGCAGCTTCCTGAGACGTGAACTGCACAAAAGCCTCCCCAGACTTTCTTCCCCTGGAGTCTGTGACCATGGTGATCCCATTCTCCAATATCTCCAAACCTGTGAAACACAGTTTGTTAACCTAAAGCGGCAAAAGTGGGGAAAAAAAGCTTTAAAGTGTCTTTTCCTTCTAGAGTTTATAGAATAAAGCACATAAAACCCTCTCTCTGCATTAAAAACCTACTGTCACTATTTATTAAAGAGGCTCAGTGTCTGAAAAGCTGAAAGGTGCAGATGCAGGTATTTTTCCAACTTGAGGCACCGCCGAGACTGTGAGCAATAAAACTTTATCCCCAGGAGTTTGGAGTTTTCTTAAGCTTCTTGTTTTCATGCTGATTAGGAACCAAAATCACTGAACTCTACTTGAAATTAATAGCAAATGTTCCTTTATTTGGTCTTTTAGCAAGTAAATCTGTTGAATTTGCATTGATGCAGTTCGGTTCAAATAAAATAATCTAGCAACACAGTGTACCTGAAAAGAAGTGGATAATGTCATCATCAGTGCAGGTGAAGGGGAGCCCCCTGAGCAGCACCACCCCATCAGCTGCTGGAGGCTGGGTGGCTTTCGTCAGGATGGCTTCGGCCTCGCCGTTCGTCACTTCGTACACTGAGACAGGACAGGAGAATATGTCCTTATGAGTGAGAAGCACATGAATGCGTCTTAATCATTATACATTAATCACATGCTGTGGATGTCTGCTTTAGAAGGGATGTGTTGCCCGAAGCTGCACCCTCCTCTGAAAGTGCCCAACTGTTCCTTCTGATACAGTTTATTATAAATTAAAGAAACAATGGAAGGACATAAACCATGGTGTGATTAGTCAGTATGATCAGTGGTGTGAGTGAAGAGATGGCGTGTGGGGTGTTTTCAGTCAAAGAAACCAAAACAAGAAGTAACCAAAATCCAAAGAAGACGTCTCAGGGAGGAGAGCCACAGAGCAGCTAAGCTCTGAGGCAGGGATCCAGGCCTCGAGGGCCAGCGTCCTGCAGGTTTTAGATGTGTCCCTGATCCAATACTCCTGAATCAAATGGCTGAATTACCTCCTCAGTATGCAGTCAGGTTCTCCAGAGTCCTGCTAATGACTTCTATATTTGACTGCCGTGTATTGAAGCAGAGACGCATCAAAAACCTGCAGGACTCCGGCCCTCGAGGCCTGGATGTGAGGATCCCTGCACTAAGGGCTCTGCTGCTCATTAGAAACAAGCCGCATCTTCTCAGACAGACTGAAAGGAAGGCAAGGTGGAGTGGGTCGTCACACTGGGCTACAAATGTTGCTCAAAGAGCAAAAAAATCAGGAAAGTGAAGCAGCTGAATGGAGTTTTCCTGACATTTCTCTACATGTTTCCGTCTTTGGCACGGACGTCCTGTTTGGAACAGACCTTCAACAAACCGTGGGCCGAGGTACTGCCGGTGCTTCTCCAGAGCTTTGCTGACATCCTCCTCGTGCTCCATCTCGATGAAGGCTCGTCCTGACGGCCTCCCCAGCCTGTCCGCAGTCAGGTGGATGCCTTTCACCCCGTTGCGTATCCTACACTCTGGAGCACGGTAATGGCAGAAAACGAACCTCACATTTAATTTACTCATATATTGTGTATCTGACAGAAGTCGGTTACAAAGTAAAGGTGTGCCAGTCGTCAGACTCTCACCTGAGAAAAACTGCAGGAGGTCCTGAGCTTTGCAGGACCACGGGAGACCTTTCACCTGCACGATGTACACCTCCTTGTGCTCTGGTTCTGACTCAGGCTGATAGGCCGGCAGCGGTGGGTATTCATCCTCACAGGTTCCTCCTGTCTGGAAGATGAAGAGCAAAATAAATAAAAAATATTGTCCCAATGTGAAATGGAAATGATCATACATGCTTTTATTTCAACACGGCTTGATTATTGTAACTTCCTCTGCCTGAGCAAATCATCCCTGGATCACTTACAAATGGTCCACAGTGCTGCTGTGAGGCTCCTCACCTGTCCCCTTTACACCGGCTCCCCATAAAGTTCAGGGTTCAAGATTTTGGTGCTCAGAACTCTTCATGGTCAGATGGCTCCCTGTGTTAGTGAACCACTACAACCATAAGTAACTTCTAGGTCTCTGAGGTCAGGTGAGTCATGGTGGTCCAGCTTAAGGACAATAGGAGTGCGCGCTTTTGAGGCCGAGTTGTGGAATTTGTTTCCACTGGACTTCAGATCTGTGGGCACTGTTGATAGTTTTAAAAAGAAGCTTGAGAGCCACCTGTGCAGCCTGACTGTTATCTGTGAGGAAATACGGATGAATCACAGATTTGTGAGTTAGGTTTGTGTGTTGTGTGCTAACTTTAATCTCAGGTGTGGATAAAGATTTAAGACAGAAGGGGAAGATGAGAGATTACTTTCAAAGGCAAAGAATGCTCAGAAACTTAAATGTGATCAACTGTAAAGTTAAAGCTTTGATAAAATGTCCTGCTTTTTTAAAGTGGATCTCTACACGATGTGTTGCTGATTTGTTATTCATATAGAGAAATGTCTTTGACAACAAATTAAACGATCATTTCATGTGACTCGCATGTTATAGTGGAGAGTAAGTGCAGGCTAAACTGGGTAGTTTGGTGGTAAAGTTGGCACTGATGCAGATTGTGGTGTGCATGCTCACTGCTCAGTTAGGCCCTGGGTTGGCTCAACTGCATTATATGAGGGAGACGCAGCAGTGAAAAAACTAAATTCAATCTAAATTTATGGGAGAATTCTGAAAGAGAAGCGATGGTGGCAGAAGTAAAACCTAGAGGGGGAAAGCTTTTAAAACCATATTTGTGTGCAAAGTCAACAAACTTTGAGGGAATTTCTACTGGATATTCCGTACGTGCAGTTTTTATAACCAGTTTACGATTAAATGAAAGTAAATTTAGATCATGCTTCAGAATAGCTGCCCAAATAAGTGTTCGGATGTGTTTCAATGTCAAAGTCATGCTCCTAGAGGGACTTTGGAAGGAGTCATCAGTTTAAGCTCATCTTTGGTGACACTTGTCAAGTTCCACTGTTATAGCAGACTAGGAACTGGAAAACAGCCATGAAAGCTCAGGTGGAATAAGCAGGTGGTTAACCTTAGAACCAGCACAGGCCAACTGATCACAGCCAGATCACAAAGGAAAACAAGCATAGCAGAGCTCACAATAGAAATCACTGTTTCTTTTTTCTAAGTGAGTCACCCCTCCGTGCCTCTGTGACCCAAACACATGCTTAAGCCATGCGGGGCAGCTCTGAGACTCACCTTCGTACAGAAGCGGCTCTGGCTGCTTCTCCCTGCGGCCTGCAGCTCACACAGCCTCCGCACACAGGCTGTCCGGGCCGCCGAGGTCCAAGCTCGCTGCTGAGCAAACCCACACATGCCAGACGCAGTCGGCACCGTCAGCTGTCTGACTGCGACACACCGCCGCAGTACAAACCACAGAGATTTACCGCCGCAGGACATCGTAGCCGAACCGAGCCGGAAGTCAGATCAATCACAGTGTGTTTTACTAAAGCGAGCAGACGCCCAGACGGTCTCAGGTCGGGTTTTTCTTAATGTAGCCGGGTATTTTAGCTAAGTACCGGCTTAGCATCACACTAACCGGTAACTGAGCACACTCACGTGGGTTCAAGGGCAGCCGTGGAGACGTTCCCGTCAGCCTGCAGCGTCGTTTCGGATATCCGGTGAGGCTTTTCAAAATAAAAGTCGAAACATTAACCAGTTACCACAGCACTTACCACTAATAATGAGTTTTATATTTTTCGCTTTTTATTCCATTTAGAACAGGAGTGCCCAAACTCCCGGCCCCGCCCCTACTTCCGGTCCGCAAATTATGTCAAAAATAACATACAATTTGGCCCTTTAAGTT
This sequence comes from Cichlasoma orientale, assembly GCA_034780415.1. Classification (NCBI taxonomy): domain Eukaryota; kingdom Metazoa; phylum Chordata; class Actinopteri; order Cichliformes; family Cichlidae; genus Cichlasoma; species Cichlasoma orientale. Next base: position 89,460 of record JAVDPK010000157.1, on the reverse strand, counting down.
ACTTTTTTGACATTTCGC
>JAVDPK010000157.1:74535-89342 GCA_034780415.1 Cichlasoma orientale | reverse complement strand
TTGTAACAGGTATTTTTGCGTAAAGCTAACTGAACCTCCAGTAAATGATGTTAGTATGCAGGCTGTGATCAGCTGACTTGCAGCTGCTGCTCTCTTCTTCCTCTCCTTCCACTTTCTTACATTTTTCTCCATCTGAGTGAAGTTATCGCGCATTCTTTGCTCTCCCTGGAAAAACAGCAGCTGTTCTTTTAGCTAGCAAGACACACTGTGTGACAAACTGCACACACTTTTTGTGCTTTTGGTTTTCTGTCACTCATTTGCCTCACCGTTCCCGCTTGTAGTGTCAAGCGCAACGTCGGCCAGTTCTTCCTGCGAGCGAGCGAGTGAGCTTTGCAGGAGCCCCTCTACTGTGTGGTGTGTCTGTGCCCTCTGGCCCGCCCTGTCGCTCGGTGCAGACACACACACACAGACGCTGCCACACATCGTAACCAATCACTGCGGCTCAGATCGTTTGATGTTTGACGGTGCACTAGGGCATAAAATGCACTTACAAGTTTTTGTTGTTTTGTCACTGTTCATCACTGCCATAACGGCTATCAAACAGCAAAAATTAAATACAATATATGGCTAGATTGGTGACAGAATGATAGTAGCAAGAGCGAAAGTGAAGGTTAGGATGGTGGTGAGACCTGCTATTATGTATGATTTTTTGAGACAGTGGCACAGACAGGAGGCAAAGCTAGAGGCTGCAGAAATAATATTAATTCTCCTAGAACTAATATTCTAATATTAATATAAGAAGGAATATTCTTATAGTATTCCTATTAATATAATATATAGGAAAATGTAGTTTTACATTGAAAAAATGCATTTTTTAATGTTTCATTTTTTTAATTTTTGGTTTCTTGTTTGTGTTTTTACTCACTTGTCATTTTTTATTATATAGAAGCACGCTGTTGTGACTTTGTTTGTTTGTTGTGTTGTTTTTCAAGACAGTTTATTTACCCTTTAGAGACCAAATAAAAGCCTGTTGCTCAGAGAAACAGACTGAGCTTTTATTTAAGCAGGTTACAAAGGGCCGGATGTTGTAGCTACAGTACACTTGACTTCTCCCTGCAGCACTTCCTCTCTCACACAGAGTTAAACCCACACACAGTTTAGCCCACACTGCCATCTAGAGGTTTGGGTCGGTTTGGCTGCAATAAGGAATCTGCCTCATTCACGAATGCGCGAAGAGATCTTCTCACCTCCTGGAGATTATGAGGAAGTAGTGGTTAGTCGTGGTTTTCTTCAAAACAGTCTGCTTAAAACATTCTGCCAGTCAATACTTCTTATTTTAAAAGTCTTTCTGCTTTTCTCACACATTTTCTGCTTTTCTCGCACATTTTCCCCCTTCATCTTTTCTATTTTAACCCAGATAGAAAAATGACTCCGCTCCCGATGTGCGGAAGTCAGTGGCACTCCGTTTTTTCTTAATTGTATTTGGCAAATTTTGAAAACATAACTTGCAGATGTTGCAGATGTGAAAGCAGCCTCCAAACAATGAAAACCTCCCTGAACTGCATCACCCTGACCTCTGAACTCTGAGACAAACAGACTGACTGATCTTCAGACCTTCTGTTTGCTGCTGTCTGCTCATCACTCTGTTTTTGCATTTTGTTTCATAAAAATAATACATTTAATTTATGAAGCACTTTACAAACAGCTATTTTTTTGTTTCACGTTTTAACCAGGAAATTTTATTCTATGCAATAGGACATGAATCTGTAATTTTATTATACAGTTTCATTGCTAAAAGAAAATGAAGTAGATCAGTGTCTATTGCAGTCTTATTTTAATTTGCGACCTTTGTTCATTTTTTATTAAAGATTGACATTAATAATATTTAAATTGCAAAAATCAATGAATATAAAAGTTTTTTTGAATTCATAAACCTGCAGATGTTATATCTCCATGTCAGGATGTGGTTATTGTAGACATTTATCACCTCAGTAACAGCGTTACAAACATCTGTAGCCGTAAACATTAGAAATACAGACCCTAACCCTAACATACGTGAAGTATTTAACATTTATAATTATCAGAGAAAGAGCGTGTTTGTATGTGTGAATGAGACGTATTAACTTACAGAACTTTGTAGAAAGGCGTTTTAAGAAGTTCAGTCCATTCACGTGGATGAGTTTACCGCTCAGATCTGCCACATCCAATATGGCGGACACGCTGACCGGTCACAGCAACGGGCCAACCCGCTCAATGCGGCGTCTGCGTATGTGTGTCTATGAATATAAACACAAGAGGCAACGAGAGGAAAGTAAGAATTAAAGAGAGACAACAGAACTGAAAGAGCAGAACACATGCAGTCAGTTTATAGTCAGTTTGGTGACAGCACTGCTCTGTGGCTGCAGATTGTTTTAAACATGACTCACACGGGAGGAGCGTCTTCTGATCTTCCTCCAACATGTTCACAGAAAGGGAGCCAGGATGGAGGAACTCTATAGTGGAGAGCAGAGAGGGAGAAGAACTTCCTCTCAGTATCGTATAATACCTGCAGTAATACATAGGTAATGTGTTATATTACATACGCACAAGTGTGTGCTCCTATTGATGAAGCTATCGAGCACCGTTAGTCCAGTGTGAAAACTTGGGCTAGCTAAATAAATGAAACACAAGCCAACAATAATCATGCAGGGAAAAAATGCAGTGAGGTTCTTCATGATTCTGTATCATTATTATTCTTAATTTCCTCAAATGAATGTCCAAAACATAAATGTGCTGATTCAGCAACACTCTAATTAGTGCATGTCAGACGAGAGATTGACAGTAGAATGTGCTGACTGACTCTGACTGATATCTGCCTGTTTTATATATATTTTAAAAAGCTTCATTTACTCAAGCATGAAATAAATTTCTGTTTGTCAAACGGTCAGAAAGACACAGACACAAGTGAGGTAACACAGACTCACTGCCCTCACTACAGGCAGCTCCTCCTTAAGATTAGATAACACGAGCAACAACACCTTTAAACTTAAACAATAAAAAAGATGATGACCCCTGTGGCTCACAGCTGACCTGGTATCAAAGCTCCTCCTCCTTCCTGGCTCCTCCATGGTCACATCCACCTGCATGAGCACATAACTTCAGAAGAGACACCACAACAGAGTGTTAGTGCTGCATAGTTAACTCATAATTCATATTTTAGAGGTGCATTCATTGTTAAGATAGATTCCAGATGTTACACAGAACCTGTTCACACAACATTTGAACAAAGAGTCGCTGAAGAAAAGTTCAGATTGTATTGACCTTAATTAGGAGGCGTGCAGAGATGAGACGCCCTGAATAAGATCAACAGCCAGCTGCAGACTGCAACACAACATAAAGGTATAAAGATGAGTCATCTGAAAGAAACTGATGACATTTCTATGTCCTAGAGTTCAGATCAACATCCAGATTCTGCTCCATTATTTAGCTGTTCTTTAATTATGGAAAATGGCAGGATATATGTGCACAGACAGGAGCATTCAGCAACCAGGAAGCAAAAACTGGATCATGGAAGAGCTCAAGGTCAGGAAATATGCTGAATTTAAGTAAAATAAATACATTTCATTTATGATCTTTTACAGATCATAACTCAGTCTCAGCCTTCACAGATCAAACATGTCTCAGTGTGATAAAGCATTCAGAAGATGACTTTTATGGCCTCTCTATCTATCTATCTATATATATATAACTTTACCTACAGTCAGTCCTGGAGACTCTTGGAGGCTCCATCCACTGACTCCGTCATCCTACTGGCACCAGGACACCCTAGGTCACAGGTTGATGATCGATTTTGTAATCGTATCATCAGATCTGCGGCCGTATGTTCTGGACATTCGGGTGAAGAGAGAAGCTGTCAAGTGACCACCACCACCTGGTGGTGAGTTGGATCAGGTGGCAGGGGAGGATGTTGGACAGACCTGACACAACTAAATGTATAGTGAGGATGCGCTGGGAACACATGGGAGAGGCCCCAGGCTGTGAGATCATTAACTCCCAGCTCTGGCAGAACTTCAACAGCATTCTGAGGGAGTCTGAGGACACTGGGTCCAAACGGACCATGTTCCACACCTTGGGTGATAGCTAAAGCAAAAACTCGCGTTTGTTCAAAAACAGTTTCAAATCTTCCAGAAGTAACTAATGTAAAGAAACAATCCCTGTGACTGAATATCCAAAGCAGCAGTGCGTTGTGGTGAAGAGATCTTAGCTGAATCTGAATTATGGCTGAGCTGTATTTTTGTGTAATAATAATTGCAACCACAAGATGGTGCAGCGACTCAATGTAACATTTAATTAACCAGACAAGTCACTGAGAACACATTTAACTATCAAAAGTTAAAAGAAAGCGGCACATGTACAAAAACATTACAACACATCTATCAACACCCCGGCCCCCCCCCCCACACACACACACCCATTGTTGCAAGTTTTAGATAAATTCTGCAGAAGGAAAGTACTAAAATATTAAATAAAATGGTATACAACCTTCCAAAATTAACTATTGCTATCGATGTAATTTGTTCCACAAGTTGGTGGAGTGAATCCACGTGGTATCAGTCCAACAGCAAGATGGAAAAATGCAGAGAAGAGAGGCAGATGTAGTCTCACAAATTAGTCTCACAAAGGCCTTTGTGATGATGTGCAACATAAACTAAAAACTGACCTGACGGGAATAAAAATATAAACAGAGACCTCAGTTTTGTTTACCTGATGTTGATGCTGAAACTTCATCGTCACGATTATAAGCTTTGATGTGAAAATTCATATTTTGATCATTTTGCTTTAAAACAGCTAACAAGGTGATAACTTTATTATGTAAAACACATATAAAAGGGTCATATAGACAAGATTTCATATGAAATATTAAAGTAGCTATTGTATTACATTAATACTGTACTGACTTTATTTAGAGCCTAGCATGCCAGATCAGGTCAAGATGTTGTGTCTAGGTAGGATGTTGTGACATAGAGAAACATCAGTTTCATCAGTTACTGAGAATATTATGACATGTAGATATGTCAGTTTCATCACTTCACTACATGTTTGTCTCAATATCTCCACAACCAGTTATTTAACTAAACTTTATCTAACAATGTAGGGCTGCAGTGCAGGAAATGCCACCGTTATGTGCATTTCACAGAGTTAAAGTACTTTCATCTGCAAATTGTGAAAGAAAATGTTACTTGTAGGATATTTTTATATGCTTTAAAAACATATTAGTTTGTAGCATTACAGATTTTCCGCTACCAGGTAGGTCAGATCCAATGTCAGAATAGAGGTCAAAACGTCAAATATAATAATATAATATAACAGTATATAGAATATTAGTTTTTTTGCATTTCATAGCCCACCGTTCCAATTAACATGAGCTCATTAAAAAATCTTTTTAATGTTGGTCAGTCTCTAAGCTTCAAAGACTTTTAGTATATTACAGGAAGCAGATTTTTTTACTGTTCACGGGGTTTTACCTGCATGTTTCTATCTGTTTCAGCCTTTTTGTGGCAGAATAAGAGTAAAGCTTTAAAATGAAATAAATAATAAAACCCGGGAGTCACATGACCGCCTCCGTTATTCCTCGCAGCAGCAGCATCCTCCGCTGCGCGCTCCTGCCTGCCTGCGACAGCACAGCCGCGGTGTGGTCTTTCTGAACGCACGTTAACGGGAAGGAAAAACAGTCCACACGCAGCGAAGGCCTCTGCCACACCGTGAACCCTGTGCAGTCACAGCGCCGACGGATATAAATAAACACACACACACTTTGTCTAATCTTAGTCGCTCTCTTTTTTATTTTTTACATTTAAAAGCCTTTTAAAAAGCCAGTCCTCGTAATGGCGACAGCTGCGGTGTCTGCCCCTACTGGCAGCGGCCCCAGCCCCGGGCCGGGAACGGAGCTGGTCCGCGGGCAGGCCTTCGACGTCGGGCCTCGGTACAGCAACCTTTCCTACATCGGAGAGGGCGCCTACGGAATGGTGTGGTAAGTTGTACCCGAAGTCTCTCGGGCTGACACTTTTTGGTTTTAGCCCGACATAGCCGGTAGCTAACCCGCATCTTTTCCGTTTCGGCTAGCGAGCAACAGTGTGAAGCCGACGGTGATTAAAGGAAGACGGCAGTTCAATCCCTGCTGGGGTTCGCTGACTTTATGACATTATTTTAGCCTGGAAGTCTGTTTTCTGTGGCTAGTTTTAGCTGCTATCAGTGCTGAGCAGATTGGACCGTATCTGAGGCTGTAGGGATCGCATTAGGCTGGCAGAGGCGTCTCCAGGATTTCTTTTAAAATGGGGTGACACAGAGGGGCCCGCAGGAAATCAGAGTGATCAGAAATCAAACGCTGGGTGCCTTTTTCAGGCTCACGTGCAGCTCTGTGCGTATGGAAAGTGGTTCTGCACAAAGGCGGATTTTTACTCAATAACTGATTTGCAAAGAGGTGAAACAAATCTTTAGACTTTTACTCGGATAAAGATCATAATCCTGCTTAAGTACTCAAATACTGTAAACCCCCTTTAGCATCAAAATCTACTTAAAGTTCCTAAAGTAAAGAGGAATAGTATCACATAATAACTATTGAATCATTAATGTCTATTTGACTTTAATATTACAGCTGGAGGTGATTTTAATTACTTGCATTTCAGGGTGGCTAATACAGTATAGTTCATATGGAAATCTGCAAAATATTAAGAAACAGAAGTTTTAAAATGAACACATCACAATACTTGCATGTAAAGTGACAAAACAAGTTTTTAGATTCTATAGTAAAAAAAATGATAATAGCACTTAAGTGGACAAGCGATGCAAACGTTTACCCCTCAAGCCACCAAGCTGACTCACTAGGCTCAAGTATAACCCCATTATCTTTTTAAATGTCTCTATTTATGGTTATCATACTGTTTACTTTAAGTAAATATTATAAAAAGCTATAATATAATTAATTATGGTTTGCAAAAAGAAACTAACTTTGGGGATTAAGTGTCTGCCTCAAGGCTTCTGCAGCAGTGCTGCTCTGGCTCTGTTAGCCATGGTTCACTGCACAGTCACAATGTAGTGATTAGTAGTGGAAACCTACAATAAAATCAGTTGTGTAATGTTTTTACTCAAAATTTCCTATTATCCTTGCCACACCAATGGCCTACTTCCTGTTTTGTGGTTTATTTATTTTTTTATTAATTTATTTATTTTGCGGGGGGGTGGAAAGAGACTTGTACATAAATATACGGCCGGGGTCATAAAGGACCTCACTTGGGTGGTCTAAAGTACCTAAAGTCGAGTATTCTTCACGCACGGAAGCTGGAGAATTATTTATTTATCAATATTAGTAATGTCCCTTTATTATTGTAGCTGTCAGTGGTTTTAGTTACTTTTACACTGTTGTGTACCTCATACAGCATCATCTGACTTTATTTAAATGATCAAATCTACAAAATAATAACAACTAAAGCTTTAAAATGGTGTGGGGTACAAAGTACAAAATATGCCAAATTTATCCATAAATTGGTGAATTTCCTTCCATCCAAAAATAGAGACATGGAAGCAGAAAGTGGCATGACTTAAAAATACTTAACGTGGACACAGAGCTGTTAAAATCAGATAAATGATAAAAAAAAAGATTTTCTGTTTTTAGTCAAACATTTATAGAAGTACAGTCTGGCTCCTAATATTGTATTTTGTACTCCAAACCAAAGTCTTAGCTTCTTAATGTTTTGTAGATTTTAATATAAATCTAACTAATAACATGGAGCTGTATTTGTATACGTGAAACAGAACTAATGAAATCATTTCCAGCTGCATTATTAAAGTGATCTACGGTCTCTGGAGCTTGAAAAAAGGCGACTGGACCTCTTTTTTGTTTCTTGAAGACGTTTCACCTCTCATCCGAAAGGCTTCTTCAGTTCTCAAACCAAATGGTGGAGAGATCCAGGTATACCTTGCCTTTTTTCAAGCTCCAGAGACTACTATGACCTGGATGACTGAGAATCCACACATAGTGATCTACACATTAATGAATCATTAATTATGATTTTATAAAGTATTTAATTCTGCTTTCACTTTAGAAACTTTGAGCATGTTTTGGTGCTGTAATGTTAGTATTCTCAGGCTATTTTTGCAAGACTTTGGCTTTTATCTAAGCAAAGAGTAAATACTTGCTTCAGCACTTTGCAAATAGTCAGTTTAACAAAACAAAACAATGTTCAGTGTCTTGTGCAGTGCCACTTTCCATGTAATACCATCTTAATTATTGCACAGGTCTCCACATGAACCTGAAAGTCATACCTGATATTTTCTAGGCCAGTCTTCTCAATCAAATATTCTGATTTCCTGTGCCACATCCTGGAAACACCCCTAGTGTGTAGGCTTTATAGTGATCTGACAATACTATATATGATTTTTTTTTTTTTTTTTTGTTCCTACATGTGGTTAGCCTCTGTTTAAGTTGCTTGGTGTTGCACAAAATGCCTGGAAAGTTTTTTGTGGGAGTATCTCAAGGGGTTTTCCTTATAGCTAAAGGCAGCTTACATGCAGTATATGAAGGATTGCACAGGAAAGAAACACCATGGAAGCAGTATTTGCTACCTTTTTTCTACTTAATGGTATGCTATCAGGGGTGCAGTTATTCACCATTTTACTTGTGCTTTATCTCGGTGGTGTACATTCCCACACAAGAATGGTAATCAAAGGTGCCTTAATTTTAACCACATTTTGTAGTGTATTAAGCCAAACTCTACCCTCCTCTTTGAAAACACTTCTTGCATCTGTTTCTTTAGCCTGAGGGGATGCATCTGACCTTAAATGTGCACACTGTACTGTGTTACATAATATATTGTCCTTGTGTCAAACAGCAGTAGTGTACTTCTTTTGTCTTCTGTAGTTGGTGAGAGGAGCAGGCTTTTCTGAGAACAAGCTTTGACACACAGTCTGCCCACGGTGTAGATGCACAGCAGGTTGTTTTAGCACCTTTTCGTCTGCAAACTGGAAACCCACCGAAAGCACGCAGCCACTGTTGCTAGTTGTATGAACAAAGAAATGACTCGTAGCTCAAGTCAAGCCCGACTGAAATACATTTTTCCATGTGAGGATGTTCAGTTGTAAAGAGGCATCTGTGCTTTTACAGTAATACTTAAAAGTGCGTGTTGAAATTATCATTATTGAGGAGCTGAGGCACATAGTTGCAGCTCACGTCAACAGTACTTTCAGAAATTCAGCTGTTGAGACAACTTTTTAAACACTGTTGCACGAAAATATTAACAGCTGATATCTGGCTAGCTTTTATTTGTATGTTTGCAAAACTTCAATTTAACCACCAACTGGTCAGTGTGCAGGACTGGAAACTGATGGCGATGCTCCTTCTTTATGTTCAGTGTAACTCTTGTTTGGAAGGATTTACTGCAGGTGCAGTAACATCATATCTCAGAACTTCTGTACTGATATATAAAACTGAAATAACAGTAGAGGCCAACACGATGGTATACTATGTCTTCAGCCTGGCTACAAACTTAGAAAAATCAAGAGGTGCCCAACCAGGCCAAAGGACGCCAAAGCACGGCACGCACCAGGTTACAACATGCGAAGAGCTCACGTGAAACAGAGTGTTTAAAAAACATTGATCCTATGTTTGTAGCAGTATTCCAGACCACTTTTTAGCTAACCAGCATTTGACCGACGCACAGCGTCATCCGCTTCAACCAACATGCTGCTGTTTTTGGGGGGGACTGCACACAAGCATGTTTGTGTAGGTTGCAAACCCTTGTGCATAGGGTTGCAACGGTATGAGATTTTCACGGTATGATAACCATCTCAGAAAATACCGCGGTATCACAGTTATCACGGTATCACCGTTTTTCACATATATTATTATAAGTTACACTGACCCTTAAAGAAATGACAAGTTTTTTGTTTAACAAATTACTTTATTGTACTTGGAACCATCTTAATCACAGTTTTGTTTAAAATGTCTCCTATACACTTCCTGTTTTTATTTGTAAAAATTGCAATATTAGAACAAGTTTGAAGTATTCCCTCCTTTAGCGGCCACTTTTCTTCCACACTGTTTGCAAACGGGATACCATCCTCACGCACGTTTGATGGTTATCCGAAGTAGTTCCACACTGCTGGTTTTAGTTTAGTGGGTTGTTTTTTTGGGGGGGTTTTTAAGTGGATGGTTAAATCTGTCGCCATTTTCAATTCTGAGAGCGGCGCCACTGACCAAGTGGCAGCCGAGACGGAGCGGAGCTGCGCATCCGTGTGCGAGATTCTCAGCTGGCGTGCCTTTTTCCCTTATTACCGGTAATAAGCAAACATCCATGGTATGATAACCGTGCAATTTAATACCATGGTATACCGTAAAACCGGTTACCGCTGCAACCCTACTTGTCAAATACCTATGCAACCTGACACAACTGCTGTGCCATAAATTCACCATAATGGCTCTCACACTGAGCTGCTATCATTTATCGTACTTCAACCAGCTCAGTAAATTATTGGATTTATATATTTGCCACGATTTGGTTGTAAAGCTATATTTAGACCTGTCTTAAACATAAAGGAGCGATTGCAGTCTGCTCCTCACAGTGAGGAGTATGACCTAAATTTAACACTGGTATTGATTTGGTACTCAGTATCCGCATACCCTAAGCCATGGTATCTATACCGGGTCGGCACTGGAAAAAATTGAATGTGGTACATCACTATCAAGATACATTTACATCCTATTTTGTTTCATGAAGTATTTTAGTTGTGCTAATTAATGTACTGTGTGTACAGAGCATATTACTGCCAAACAGACAGTTATACTTTTTGAGGACTGCGTCACTGTAGTACGAAGGTAGGAAGGTGGATTCAACATAGAACTATAAATTAAACATAGCAGCGCCCTCAGCCAGCAGTTAATGCTGATTTCCTACAAGCTGTGACAAGATTTGAATCTCATCTGTTGCCTTCTGCACTTTGCTGGTCAGTCAGACTGCATGGGTGATAAGACTGAACTTCAGTGAACTTTGTTTCTGTCACCCAAACGTGGCTCCTCTCTGTGTGGTCTCTGCAGTTCCTGCATCCAGTCACTCTCAAAGTTCATACTTTGGAGCACCCTTCTTCAGGATCTATTTTTGGGATGATGATGATGATCTTCTGTTTGTCTGGAGCTTTGTCATCAGTGTTTACTGGAGCTAATTGTAATACTACTCCTTTCAGGACCTTTTCAGACAAAGCATGCTGTGACCAGCTTCAGGAATGTTTCAGTCCATTTGAGGGATGAATCTGGGCAAGTTTGAACAGAACATTTCAGGTTAAAACCAATACTTGAGCTCATATGCTTTTAAATGTGGGTCTTGGATTTTTCCTTCCTTAGAGACTCAACCACAGAATTTTTTTTAAAAGTGTATCTTATTTCCTGATGCAGCAGCAGGCACAGACAGGGCCATCATCACATTTGACTGAAGTTACACACACTGGAGTTTGTGTTTTTTGATTCCCAAAATCTCTTAGCTGACCCAAAAAATATTCAATATGACTTGTACCTTTTTTCTTAGATATAAAGGCAGTTCTTCTCAGTATTTTTAATGGATTAAGTGACACCTTATACAGAGTTTTTCCCGTATAAAGCTTTTCACAGAATGATCTTTTATTAGCTGCTGACTCTGTTATTTTAATGCTGCCTTTTCCACAGTCGACCTTGAGCACTGTGTGGGGATTAAAGGTGCAGCTTTAGAGTGGTTTAGGTTGTATTTGTTGGAGCGAAGTTTTAGGGACAGTTTTGGAGGCTCAGCTTCTCCCTCCGTGCTGCTTTTATGTGGAGTTCCCCAAGGTTCTGTTTTGGCGCCAATTCTCTTCTCCATGTACTTGCTCCCCATAGGATCTGTTTTAAAAAGAACAGCTTCTCCTTCAACTTCTATGCTGATGCTTTCCGCTAAAGGGAAATAACAGCAGCTTGTTAAAAGTTCAGTTAGACTTTCAGTGACATCAAACCCTGGATGGTCTTAGTTTTGCTAAATTTTAATCAGAGCAAGGGCATGAAATACAGAGCCGTTCATTTCAGTGACTCAAAATCAAATAAAATCCAGCTTTTACTAACTAAGGTTTTTTTCTAAGGTCAAGTCCTTTTCCTCTTTTACTAATTTTAAGAGAGTTATCCATGCTATTATTGCAACTCGACTTGACTATGACAACGCCCTGTTGGTGTGGATCATGTTTCCCTTTCACATCTTTAATTCGTCCAAAATGCTGCTGCTTCTTACTAGAACCCATAAGCTGGAGCATGTCGCCACTGTCCTGGCCTCCTTTCACAGGCTTCCTGTGCTTTTTAGGATTGGTTTAAATTTTTTATTGTACGTTTTGAAAATCCCTTAATGGTATGGCACCACCATACCTTGCTGATGTCTTAAGGTCCCTTCAAGGTCACTGATACTACTTTTCCACAGCCAAGGTGCCGGTGCTGGAGTCGGTTTCAGCAAAACGCTTAAGAACGAGCCTGTGTTTCCACCGCGCTTTGTGAACTTTGGCTTTCAACCCAGAGTGAGAGTTGTAGGTATTTAGGTGTGTGTGTGTTTTGTCTCTTTTTTTATGTACAGCACTTTGGTCAACAATGTTGTTTTAAAACGTGCTTCATAAATAATATTGGATTAGAATTGGATAGAGAAATCTTTGGCACTTCTCCAAAGCTGCTTTAGCCAGCATTAAAGGAAAATCATGAGCATCAAAATGGGAACATTTTAGAATCAAAGCAGCAATTCAAACACTCTCTGAATGTGTAACAAACAGCACATAATCTTAAACAGAGTGACTTTGACTTTCAGCTTCTCTCTCATCCAAAGCTGTTGGATTTTACACCGCCGCCGTATCAGACAGCTAAGCTGCATCGTTTTGGTTTTCAGTGTGTCTGAACGCTCGGCTGGAAACGCACTCAGCTGTAGTCCAGACACTTGTGCTGGTTTTAGAGGTGGTATTTTATGTTTCAGTCTGTACCGAACTCTCCCGGTGGCTTTAATAACAGTGTAATTCAGGGTGTGTTGAGCTCCAGATTTCAGCACTAGCCCTGGTCTAAACTGTGCATGCTGAGTATGAGAGAATTAGTTCTGCTTTCTATTAGCAACAACAATAAAGACACTGAACCATTTAGTGTGAGCAGTTAACATTAACATCTTTTAGCTTCGCTCCTACTTTTAGCACTCATGTTACTGTTTTGGTCCAGTTGAATTCACAATAACGCTGCTTTTGTATTTCTGTGGTTAGATGACTGTATGGGCCTGAAAGAGTGACACAGTAATCATCCATCTTCCTTGCATTCATAACAAAAAGTTGTCTGCAGAAATGTACAGTGTCTAAAAAAAAAAATTGAGTTTTTGTTAAAGAAAAAAATTGAAAGCATGTAAATGTGCTCTAGTAGCATCTGGCATCTGGTCAAGTAATTAGACCAGATGCCAGATGCTAAAAAGCCACCCTTGGTGAGAAATATTTTGGTCCAGAAGTAGGACTCTAAATTTAACCCCATAATTCATAACCTCTGCCAGAAATGGACTGCAGCTCACTCTGTGTTATCATGCAGGATTGGTTTGTGAACTGTTCAGTAATGGTTCATTACCCAGTAAACACATAGATTTCTATCACGCAACCAAACGCAGACTGATTGCTGGCTGTAGACACCCGCTGAAAAACCTGTGTCTCAATATATAACTCGAAAGGGAGTTTCAGTGTCTTAGAGGTTCTTAAAGAGAAATTCTCAGCTTTATTATGACTTCAGTGACACCTGAAACAAACGTCAGAATCTGGAAAATGGTCCAGTTTTTCCAGTGTTATTGCAGTCTTCACTCAGGTTCAGGTTGGAGCCCAGTTGTTCCACTGACTCTGGCAGTGTTTCTGCATTTTTGGCCTGCTTCAGTGTGCTTCAGAGGCAGTTGGAGCGAGTGCTGTGTGAGCCCCACGGCATCCTTGCCCTCCTCTTGCGGTGTTCTTTTTGAGACCTGTGGTTTTCAGCCAGTTGATCATGCGGTTTTGATGTGCAGCAGCCAGCGAAAGTGTTGCAGCGTGCACTTCAGACATCCCTCGGTTTGCATCGGAAATATTTTTAAATACCATCAGTCGGTTCTTTGTGAGGCTACGCTGCTGTATGGTGACGTTGCTGCTGTGTGAATGGCTTCCCTTGGGCTGCAGTCAGCAGTACTTTGAGTCAGTAAAGCAGGATGTACTGTTTTGTTCTATACATCTTCTATACATTTTTTACATTGACAAGTCATTAGCCAATCGGCATACCCTGGTTATTACTCTTTTTTTGACTAATAATGACCATGCTGTACAAAATGTGATTGATGTTTTATTCAGTGTGACCCCAAAAGAGTGACTGAGGCCATAGAGAGATCGGGAAAGTGTTTACAGATGTTAGGGTCAGGGGCTGTTTTCTCATAGACTTTTATAAGATCAGAAGTCTTTTTGCAGGCGCTGGTATCGCCCCCTGGTGGTCAGTGAAAAGAATGCAAATTTAAAGTACTTCCCACTTTGGCTTCACTTTTCTGCTTCTGCTTTTTTCTGCTTTTCTGCCTAATGGCTCAAATTCACTCTTTAGTTTAGCATGAAGTAGGGCTGCAACGATTCATCGACGTAATTGATGACGTCGACTACAAAAATTTATCGACGTAAAATTTCAGCGTCGAAGCGTCGTGTTTTTTTTTCTTCGTATTTTTAAACCCATTCATCTATTTTGTTCGGCTTATCATGTGATTTTATAGCTGCAATACACTACAGGAAGATATGGGGGCAGTATTGCTTCCATTGTCGGCCAATAACAACAACACCAACGAAGAAGAACGTAACCTGAACAAAATAACGATGGTGGAGCAGAGAGGAGGGTGGAG
>JAVDPK010000157.1:35543-46428 GCA_034780415.1 Cichlasoma orientale | reverse complement strand
AAAGTAAAAATACTCAAAAATTGTACTTAAGTACAGTACTCAAGTAAATTTACTCCGTTACTGTCCACCACTGGTTACAGGAAAAGTATCTCATTAAAAGCACTGTATGAACGCGTGTGCTTTATCACTACCACAGGGTTCATTTTGACAAACAGGTCGTTTTTATAATTATAGGTAAGATTTGAGTAAAATCCAGGGGATGTGGTTCTGTACCCGCTGATGTCGTATCAGGTTGCGTGGCGATTAGGCCCACTAAAATAAGGTTGATTTCCCAGGATGATGTTCTTCATCCTTCCTAACACTAAAAACCCTGAAGGGTTGACGCTGGAGTTTCCTTGCTCGGCCCCATATGCTGCTCGGTCGCATGTTCAGTGTTATGAAACGTATTTATGTTCAGTGTGGCCGCTCCTCACGCCGTCTGTTTTCTTCTCCTTCCAGATGATTCTGTGGACTGGCTTCTGCGTTGCCACTGCTCCTCCCCGCCTCTACACTGTTGCTGTGATATTTTATTTTGTTTTTTTAGTTTTTATTGGTTTTTGTTTGAATGCTCCTCTCCCAATGTCCACATCTCCTGGATTCCTTGGGTCTCACTCGTCAAGTCCACTTTGCTCAGGAATGGCGTCAGGAATCAATCAATCAATCATCCTCTGTTTCTCTTTCTTTTTCTCTTTCTCTCTCAGAGATCAGGAGAGGTGAGGGGAGGGCGGGGTCACATCACAGCTTACAGTTTAGGGGGTGGGGGCAGGGGGGGTTAAGCCAAGATCACCCTTTTTTTATTTTTCTCCCTGTGTGTCTCAAACAAAGGGGGGTTTGGCTCTGGCTATTACTGTCCAAGACCTTTAATGTCCAGTTGAATGACGGTCATAGACGAGCTGTTCTCCGCCTTCACAAACGATTGCAAAGATTACATCTAAGAATCATTTGAGGTCCTTTGTTGCAGTGTTACAGGAGATGCAGTGTACTGTTCTCTTCTCTTTTAGAAAAGATCAAATCCAAATGTAACCACCGGATTTATGCAATGAAATCACAGAATCAGCCGGACGTTCTGCAAGCAGCAAACCATCAGTCTGTTTTATCAAACGCTCTATTTTAGTCAACACACACAAGGTCCAAATGCAAATATATAAAGATATATAAAAATATATGGCCTAAAGGGTCTTAAGATATTTTAATGGTAGGAGAGTTGAAGGTGAATTTGAATCTTTGTATTTCTTTAAAAACACGTTTTCCTGTCTCATCGACTTGAGGAGGAAAGTTTCCACCTCAGCTGAGAGAAAATAGAGGAAAAGTTGATTTCCCACACGTCTGTATGTAGGGTGATGTTTTTCATGTTGGGCTGGGGGAGCTTTAGCGCATCAGGACAAGAGTTCAGTTATCACTCAGCACTTGTTTTGTCTGGAGGAAATGTTGTTGTGCCTCCCCCTTTCTTCGTCTTCTGAGTCTCTCTCTCTCTCTCTCTCTCTCTCTCTCTCTCTCTCGCTCTCGCTCTCTCTCTCGCCTTGTTAGAATAATACTGTGCCCTTTGCATGACTGTTAAAAGCTCTGTATACAAAGACGACGATGTTAAGTGCCACACAAGCCGGGCGGATCCGCCGGGAGAGCGCCCAGGCTCTTTCCGTTCTCTCTTTTGTGGTATATCACACTTTCCACACTCACGGTGCTTTTTGTCTTCTTTCTTTCTGTCGCTTTCGTATCCCCTCTGTCCGTTTTCCTTCAGTCTTGTTTTTCTTCATTTCTACAAATTTTAACTTCCTTTTTTTTTTTTTTTTTTTTTCCTTTTCTTAGCTAAACTCCATCTGCATGCTGTAAGACATCTTGCTGTGGTTGCAAATAGGAGAATAACCATATATCTGTATTTATGCCAATCACACACACACACACAAAAACATGTTTCCTGGACCTGACAAATGGGATCCAGGCATGATAAAGTTAGAAATTATACTCAGATGTAACAGATCATGTTTGTTTTTGCTTTAAATTGCACATTTTAATGCTGATAGCCGTTAGCAGTGTCAGTACCAGCAGACGACTGCAGTAAAACTCAAAAAGAAAAAAAATTGCAGCAGAAGTCAAGACCGTATTTCCACTTCTTGTCAGTAACTGCTGATTAAAGACTGTTGCATTTGAAGCTTTTATTTCAAGCGAAAGGAATTTAAAGATTATATATATATATATGCGTGTCTGTGTGTGTGTGTGTGTATGTGTGTGTGTGGATTTGGAACCTTTTGGGGGGCGAAAACGAGAAAAGAAATCCCCAAAGTTTCAACGTCCATCCGTGTCACTTCACACGAGAAGGACTCAGTGTCTGAGTGGGCCTCAGTTTTTAATGGCACACCTGACCTTAGGTTGGGTTGCAGTACTGCAATTCAAATGGAAAACTCTTGGTAAGGTGTGCATGGCCTGATGAATTAAATAAACTCGCATTAGGCACGATATTAAAGCATTTCAGAGTAAATTACATTTAAAACCTGAATGGATTCTTCAGACGTCTGACTCTGCTGCACTTAAAGTGTAAAATTGAAATCGTTATTGACAGATTTTTCAGTGCATGTGGTCCGTCTGTGAGGAGACGAGCCAAGTTTGAGTCGTTTTAAAGATTTCTCCGAGGGCGAAGCTGCTCTGGTCGATAATAAATCACAGACGCAAAGAACCTCAGTTTTACTTTTTTCTTTTGTTCCGACCTAAATGACGTTAGACTGAAACTGAGCGGCGCTTCAATAGGACATTGGCGCTCTGCTGAAATGTACCCAAGCCATAATCGGTCAGTCATCCAGCCCGTTGCACCTCTGACCACACCCAACTGTGATGTCACGGCGTACGACGCACCCCTCGAGTACACGTCTACATCACTGCAGCCACGTGAGGTTACACCAGTGAAAGTCGGCAAGAACAGAGTTAAGACTTCAGATTAACACGCTGACTCGAGATGGTGTTTTTTGGGTCTGGCAAGTTTTTCTAGAAAGAACATGACATTTTGCGCTCACTTGGTTAATCGGAGAGTCTTCATTAGAGCTAACAAGTCATTGGGAAACAAAGAGAGCAGATTCTAATATTTTGAGAGGCAGTTGATGTGAATCCATGCATGGAGAAAGCTTCAGTTAGTATTTGATAAATGATGCCATTTTAAAGGTACTCTTTGTAATTGCCCTCTGCTGAGTTTAATTAACACTCTCATCACCAGGGGGCAGCATGTTACCCATGCATGCATGCATGCAGATATGTGCTCTTTTAATTTTTGTTCTAACTTTGCTCCGTTTCCATTTCCCTGGAGACTGGTTGACCAACCTTGGTCACCATGTGTATTCACTGACTGGCTGGTGGCTGTAGCTCCAAAGGTAGAGCAGGTCACCCACTAACCCCAAGTTGCCAAAAACCTCCTTGCGATTGCTTTGGTTGCTAGCAGATTGCCGGGGTCAGCTATGGATGATGCAGACTAACCATTGAGTGGAAGGGAAACAGTGCGACACAAAATAGAAACCGAGAAATTGTGCCTTTACCTCTGAAAGAAACACTGTGAAGGCACAGCTTTTACATTGAAGGTGAATGATGTCCTTTTCCAGGTTGCGTTGCAGTGTTCAGTTTCACAGCTGTTTGTTTGGTGAGTAGTTGGCGAGTGTTTGCAGACAAAGCAGCGCGTTCCATGCAAACTGGGGGTGACTGCGGCGATCTGCTGGTGACCAAAGCAATACGACTTTGCAACCAATTTCACCTAGCAACAGGATGCAACTTCCTGCAACCACTCACCAAACAATCAGGGAATACACATATTTCTCTAGGGACTGGTGGTTACCAGGGGTCACTGACCGGTCTTTAGGCCTGCAGGACTGGTCAACTTCACAGCAACTACTTGTAACTGGTCGGTGAATAATTTTTCCCTTCCGACCCGTGGTTGCCAGCCAGTCTGTGTGACTGGGACCTTAAACGCTGCTCCTGGTTTCATAAAGGTAACATTGACTCATTGCGCCATCTTGTGGCACAAACTTGCATGGAAGGACAGCTGGCCCCAGTTCAGCTGCAGTTGATAACTTTTGAACACAATACGCAGGCGTTCTGGAGCCGTTGTTTCTTCATTCTGTTAAGTTTTAGTTGTTTTTGGAAAGTTTTCAGTCGTTTAAAAACAAGAATTTACAAAAAGTACCTTTAAACACCTTTTTTTTTTCTTCCAAGAAGATTTTTGGAATTTAAAATCATTAATATCAACAATAAGATGAAGAAAAAGAGAAATTCACATAAAGAGGGGGAAAAGACAAAAAAGGGTCCAACTGAACACATTTTACTTGTTCTGCATTCCCAATGATGAGGGTAAAACTGCATGATCTTTCGATGAGCTTACAGACCTGTACAAATCAAATGTTCCAAGGAAAATGGATTTAGTACGTGTATATTTAAATTTGTATCTTTTCGATCAGATTTCCCTCTTTGCTAACATCTGAAAAATATTATTATTGGTTCCAATTACAGAGATTTAACACACAAAAGTGTTCATGACCAAAACTCCAATGCAGAAATGACAGTTTTTGCACTCAAATCGAAGATGTGGAGATTCGTCTGTCCCACGCTCGCTGCATACACCCGTCTGTCACGATTATTAAATGCACTTGCTTCTACAGTAGTTGGGATGGGACTTGTAATCCGAGGTGCCTGCCGGGACTTGACTCGCCTGTAGATAGCCTTTTTTGGGGGGGTGGGGCGGGGGGTTTAGTGAGAACATTAAGGGCACTGCAAACCTTACTGGGATTAGTTGTATAAAACAAAAAAGCTTCTGCTGAGTTCTTTGTGCAACCTGTCTGTTTGTGCCTTTTTTGATAGTCTTGATATCCGAGATTTGATGTGCAGCTTTTGTTCAGTCGGGAATCCGTTGTAATCGCAGTATACGCACTTAAAAATGAACACAATCAAGTCTGGGGGGCGGGAGGGGTTCTGGGGGTTATCCTTACCTTTCATTTCTGTAAATTTTAAAGAGATTTGTTGCCACAGCTGTGTGATTTGTGACTGTATTGAAAAGATGAAAAGCAAACATTTATATTTTTTGCGTAACCCTTTTTTCTTTGAGCCTTTTTTTTTTTTTCTTTTTTGGACGTTTTTGTGCAGATATTTTTATTGTAAAATGAATGTTATGTTTCTATCAGACACTAATCTTGTTTGAGTTGTCTCCAGTGGAACTACTTCACTCTGTATGTTTTGATCAGTATAAACCTTTAATTGTGTAGTTAACATTTCTGAAAGGGAAAAAAAAAAAAAAAAGATCCTCGGTTGTATTTTAAAGGTTTCTCTTTAACCTGCCATAGAAAATGTTCTGAATTGATCGGTCAGTTTTATTTTGCTGTCGTGTGAAGGATTTGACTTGAACGAAGCATTCGCTATTATTAAAGACTGACTGCTACTTTGAAAGATCTGTTTTTTAATGTTTTATTTTCTTTGCAACTCTGCCATGACAATTAAATAGACGTTCATTAAAGACACTGTACCTTCATCAACATGTCTGAAGTTTCTTTGTCACAAAGTTTCACTAAGTTTGCTCGACTGCTTCAAATAAAGCAGATTATTTGGCACACGTCAAAACGCGCTGCCTAAACCTTTGGCCTCGACTTTATGCTGCAAAAAGGAAGAAGGCTCTGCACACCGACTCCAAGTAATAATTTCATGCTTGAACATTTATGTGAAAGCAACGTTTCCATCACGGTGTGCTGGAGAGGACGCGTCTGAGGAAGGTCCTGTGGATTGCTTTAACCACAGAAAACTACCGGAGCGCTCTGGCTTCAGGTAAAAAATTTTAAGGTTATCATTTGAGCAGATTGACCCAAAACCAGAGCAATGCAACTCAACCCATAGAGGGCGCTAAAGAGACAAAGCAGAAGCCCCACAAGTGAAAAAACGATCCCGATGACAACTGCGTGCCCACTCCAGCAGAAGGAAGAGGAAGGTCCCAGACAGGGACCCCACTGTCAAAGGACAGGAGCCCGAGAGAACCAGAACCCACCCAGCAACTGTCCAGCAGAGGAGCTTCCCTTATGATAGATGGATACATTTGTTTGTTGCCATAGGGGAATTGGATTGCAGTGGCAATCACGATATTTCCATAGACCAACACAAACATAAAACACACAATACATGCCGACACCTTCATTGCATCTTAGGAATGGTTTGGCCGGACCAGCTGGGCGACCTGCAAGTGTGGCCCGTGTTTAAAACTTTGATGGCTTGAGGAACAAAAGACGGTTTGGACCTGTTTTTTGTGAACAAAGGAGGGTAATGGTGGCATTCAGATGAACAGTTTAAAAGAGGAGGAAAATGAATCCCTCTTATCACTCTCAATAGTGTTTGCCGTGCTCCTAACACGCTCCCTATAAATGCATTCCAGACTCAGTAATGAAATTCCCAACAGTTTCCTGGCTGTTGTTACTTGTTTTAATGGGCTTTTTCTGTGCCTCAGAGGCGTTTTCAAACCAACAAATGATACAAAAAGTCAAACTTTCAATATAAGCTCAGTAGAACATGTGGAGCCGTTTGGATTCCACACTGAAGGATAAAAGTTTCCTTAAAAACTGCATTCTTTGCTGTACCTTAGGGCCCGGGCAGTCGGCCCAGGAGTCCCATTTGAGTCTGTGGTCAAGCATAACCCCAAAGTACTGATATACCGGGTCGTCTCTCCTTTAATGAAAGTGGGCTGGGATGATTGTTGCCTCCTAAAATCAGCAGACGGAGCCTTTGCAGTGTTAAGGACGAGGTTTGCCCGCCACACCGTTTAACGAAATGGTCAAGAACTGGCCCTCCTCTTCCTCTCCATCGTGTAGGAAGCTCATTAAAGCAATATGATTGTATATGCGTAATGTCTGCTGGGAAAAGTGCTTGTACGGGAGCAGTTCTGTAGAATAACAGCGGAGGGGAGCCCGTGGAAGTGGTCAGTTTGTCTGACCTGCTGTGTCCTACAAAAATCAACGATCCATAAAGTCAGACAAGACAAATTAAATCTGTTTCCAGGGTTGGTGAGCAAATTGCACGAGTTCTTTATACGATGCTGCGATTGTGATACCATGTACCTCTTCACCAGGCGTTCAAAACACTTCATGACCAATGATGTTAGAGTTCCTGCTCTAAGGTCTTTGGGGCCTGAAGGTTTAGAGGACTTGACAAGTGACATTATGGATGCTTTTCCAAATATTTGGTATCCTGTGACTGTTAAAAGATCTAAAAATCTCAATAAAAACTGGCTCTAGCTGTTCAGCACGCTCCCACAGGCGGTACCCAGGCCGGGACTTTACTGAGGCTTACAGTTTCTAAAAAGGTGCAAGACTTCTGATTCTTTAATGAAATCCAAGCGAGGGATTGGAGGGGTGGGAATGACTGCTGCTGCTGCCGGTATCAAAGCAGCAAAAGAAGGTGTTGAGTTAGTTATGCTGCTGTAGGCTCAGGCTGCTCAGGGGACCTTTCAATGATGCACTCACCTTGACCCACTCCTGATGTGTTTATATGCCACTAATGTTTGTGTACTCTCTCCCGTCTGTCCGTCCATCCATTAATCCATCCCTCCCTTCCTCACAGGCCAGGTTGTGGTGCAAGTAGCCTAAGCAGAGAAACCGAAACCTCCCTGTCCCCAGCCACCTCCTCCAGCTCATCCGGGGGAACACCGAGGCATTCCTAGGCCATCGTATCTCATAGTTAATTTTGTTATCATCACTCTATGCTCTCCTTTTTTCCCTCTTCTCTTTCGTCTCACCACCCAGTCGGTCACGGCAGATGTCTGCACTTCTATGAGCCTGGTTCTGCTGGAGGCCTCTTCCTGTTAAGTTCTTCCTTCACACTGTCATCTGGTACTGCTCACAGGGGATTGTCAGACTGGTTGCTGTTTTACTTCCCGGGTTGTTAGCTGGGTGCCTGCAGGATCAGGGTCTGCTTCTCAGATGCCTGCCCACCACTGCAAGGAGACTCATGCTTTGTGTCCACATGGGGCAAATAAGATTAATAATAAATAATGGTGATCAATCATATAGGCAGTTATACTATATTTTATTTGAAGGCATATTTTCCCAGCTGCTTATGGTTTTTGTTCATATGCTTATATGATCATCATTGTACACTCATGAATCCTGTCACCTGTATAACTGTCACCTGGTATTTCTTTGGATTTCAGGTGGGATGCATCAGCAGATCTTTTTAAAATTTTAACCACAGATTTCTAGTGTGACTTTTGTATACATTTATATTTAACTCACTAAATTTATGTGGCATTTTCTCATTTTGTAATGGGGAAAATTTCACTGCACCATAGAAATATTTACAAAAATTAAGCGTATTTCTCAGATTTAATGCTTCAAAGGGGACCAGAAGTGTTCATTTCCATCGTACTGAAACGCCTCACACGCTGTTGTGGTAGTACTCGGTGTGTCCGGTAGGGGGCGCTATGACATCGTTTATTATGATTTTATGCGGCCTGTCCTGCATTTGATTCATAAATTCAAAACTTCATTCATTTTTTTTTTCAGCTTAAAACCAAAGCAGGCTCAGCACTTCAGGTCATTTTCTTTCATTTTACAAATTTGGAGTCAATTAAAAAAAAAAAAAAAAAGAAACATCTTAATTCATAAATCTACGTTACGTCACAGGGAGGTATACATTTCTATTTAACCCACTAAATTTACGAACGTGAAGCCTTTTTGTTTTATAAAGTCGGTGTATACATGCAAAAATATATTCAAAGATATTTAGATAAAAGTAAACAGGTCGAGGAAGGTTTTAAAATGTACAAAATATATATTTATTTAAATTTGATATGATGGAGAATAAAATATATTTTAAGCCTCGTAGAAAAAAAATCCTGTAATCTCGAGTCCCTGAGCCGCGATCAGCTGTATTTATGTCTGACGCTTTGTTTATCTGCGTTGTTTCGACCACGTGCTTGCAATGCGTCTAAGCATGCGCACTAAAGTATTGTTCTTTTGGCACGCGTCACTGTCGGTGGCGCGCACAGCCGAAAACAACCACTAGCCACGCGGGCGCGCAGACTCTTCACTGGCCTCGAGTTGATTGGCTACAATCCCTTTCCCCGCCCTCCCTCGCAGCTGATTGGTCAGGTGGAGAGCTTTTCCCGCGCTGATTGGACGCTATTTGTAGTGCAGGCTTTGTAGCTATGCTGCTGCTGCCTTCACGTACCTCCCCAAAGAGCGAAATTGTGACCAAAAAGCTCGTTTTTCTCTATATTATTTGTTTTGGTTTGAAGAGTCGCGTGTAAATGTTGTCTGTCTGAGTGTTTTTAGACTTTTGGCACTATAAAGGATGTATGACATGTGAAACATGCAGAGTGATAACACAAGTAAAAGGAGAGGGACGATCAGTTAGGCAGCAAAGATGGGCTGTAGCCAACTTTAGATATGGCGTCCACAATTTAGAGGCGATATCAGGCCTAAACATCGAGGACACAAATATATGCAGCTAAGAAAAAAAATCAACGAGCTGTTTAGGCTCGTGCTTGTTTCTCGTACAGATGAGCAGCTGGGGGGGATGTTCCTGAGAACTTTGGAAGTTGCGATCTTTTTTTGTTGCTTCCTCATTTTAAATGCTTACGTTTCAAACGCATGTACAGTAAGAGGTATCCGTGATTAAACTTGTGTAATACTTGCGCTGAAGTCGGTTTCCACGGTTTTTCCCACGCGTTCTGTTTGACACTCCTATGTCCTGCGACACTTAAAGGCATCACCGATAGATGGAAATAAAACTGCGCTTTTTCTGCACTTTTCTGCACAAGTTTTGCTTCGCAGGCTGCTGCTCGCTGATCCTAAAGAGAGCAGAGCAGCTGCAGACGCAGAGGAGACGGCTTTGTGTGGCAGATCCGCGCCGTGAACGCGTTTGTGCATTATTCAGAGCGCTCTGCGCATCACAGCTCATTAGGATTTGAGTATAAATAAGGCCGCAGTCGGGACAGCTCGGCCTGTCCTGCCGCTGCTGTCGGAGAGCTAAAGGTATAGAAGTGAGACCCCCTCTTTAGGCTGCGAGCTGCCCCAGCATGCACTCACTCTGATCCCAAACAAACGGATGGGATTTTACCTAAAACGGACCCACGGAGACGTCCCGCAGATTCCACGCAGGGAAGATCCAGCGAGGAGACTGATGCTTTTGGAGACTTAATGGCACCGGGCTCGACCTAAAGAGGCTACCGCTGCCTTTATGGGACGGTGAAGGTGTCCTGATTTATTTTCTTTTATTTCCTTTCCCCCTTTTTTTCCTTTCTTTTTTTTCCTCTCTTTTTTTTTCTTTCTTTTTTTTTTAAACTCATATCCACACTCCTGGTCCAGAGGGAAAAGCTTACATTTCTTAACCGGGTTTTTTCGGTTCTCTAAAGGGGAGGAAGGCGAAGTGTTTTGGGGTAAGTGCAGAAGCAGTGACCTGCTGGAGGACGCGTGTACTGGTCAGATAATCCGGACTGTGGTGTTTTAAAAAGTGTGTGTTGTGCTGAGAGTTTGCAGCTTTTATCACACTTTGTTTCCTGTTGCACCAAAGGAGCTTTACTGTATTTAGCCCCTGCTTTATGTGTCTGTGGGTTTGATTGGAACTGTGTAATGCACCGGGGGAAAATCAGGTTTCACGCTCTAGATTCTGAAATTATATCATGTTTTGTGCATTTTTTTTTTTAATCTTTGCTCTTGCGGAATGGCAGCTCGGATGGATTTATGTAACTGCGGCGCTTCAATAACCTGCTTACATTAATTATAAGGTTACAACATCCTTTCCTTTCCTTTAATGGGACACGTTTTGTAATTTGATCTCCAAGTTGCGTTCAAGAGCAGCAAAACCCAGATTTCCAGCTCCGTTTAGCGGATAATCTGCGCTGCCTTCATCACCACCATCATCATCATCGGTGCGCTTTTTTGGCTGCAGATCTCGGTCAGAT
>JAVDPK010000157.1:12251-30731 GCA_034780415.1 Cichlasoma orientale | reverse complement strand
TATGGCGGACACACAGTTACGTCGCATCAGCGGGCCGAACCAGTCAACGAGGTATCTATGTATATATATCTATGGTCGGGGGCATCGCAGCACCGTGAGAGCCTTCACGGCCTCGGCCATTTTGATTTGGGGCATGAAGCCAGAGCTGACTTCCCTGTAAGAAAAACAAAAGTGCAGAAGAGTCGTTTTATTTCAGTTTGGACATGTTATTGAAACGCATTTGTATAAAACTAGAATGAAATGTGTGCTGTTTGTGTGGAAGCAGGCTTTGTAGTTTTAAGAAATCTAATTAAGTTCCGGTCCAGTTAATTTTACCGGTCTTAACCTGGTAACCTTAGATGGCCTGATTAGCATAAAGTTATTGTGCAGTCCTTATTTTGTTTAGCAGGAAAAATGGCAAAAAAAAAAAATCCATATTAGAAAGACAAATCTAGCAAATCTGCAGCAAAGGTAAAGAAATGAGCCAAAGGCGACTTCTGTCAGGAGTCAGTGGAACCTAATCAGAGCTAAAAGCACAGAAAGTAACACTTTCATTCAGCAGCTGCTCAGAAACTCTACACCGGTGTGAAGGTGCTCCGTGTCTCCCGGCTGCTCGTAAACTGCTGCAAACATTTGCACAACATGCCTGAGTGTGTTTGTGCTCAGCTGTCCCCTCATGGCAACAGAATCAATAAATGTACCTCCATCAGTCAGTCAGTCACCTGTAGCACCTTGAGAGTAAATACAAGCTCATATCAGTAAGTGATATTTTAAGTAAAATGCTCAGCAGTGACTGTTTCATCTTTGGATGAATAAACAAGATAGATGAGGAAGAGTAATTACCTGTAGAGCAGTGCCCCAATAAAAAGCTGTTTTCTGCCCTGTGTGCTCGCCACGCACAGCTGAGTTACCAGGACCAGCAAGATGCTCTCTTTAAACCTGCAGTTCTCCTTTGGTTTCTGACCCCAGGACGCTGGCGGCAGGTTTTCTTGGGTCCAATAGGTTTAAAGGTCAAGCCCACTGAGTGGGTTTGCTCATAGTTTAGTTTTCAGTTTGTTTTATTTTCTTGTTTTTATTAAAGAGAGGGTATTAGTCAGGGGCAGGATCTGGCATCCATAATGGGTATTACACTTTGTGAAGGATGTTGACTCTCAGTCCTGTAGACATCCCACACCAGACTAAAGACATTTCCTTTATATTTTTATTTGGTTTTAGTTTCATTTCAGTTAGTTTGATTTTTAGCACCCACTTTGAGTTTAGATTCAGTTCTCTATCAGGAGCTTGGGTGGGGCTCTGGGATCGGGCATGTTCAGGCATGTCTGTGAAAGTTTGACATCTGTGTCATAAAGTCTGCACACAGTTTGGATCTACTTTAATAATTAAGTTAATTATTAAAAAAAACATTCTTGCAAAGACCTGTGTAAACTTTTTGTGATTGTCATTAATTAATTAATTTTTTTGATGACACCTGAAACCTTTTGCCTAGATTTGGGAACACATTTTTCTGCCAGGGGGGAGAGGTTATTTATTTAGGCTCTGTTTGCAGCCTACACAGGTGTGCCCAAATTAGCCTAACAACCCTCCCTACCTGCGGACTCCCGCAGGGGGAGATCCTGCAGCGAGAGCAGAAACACCGGAACAGTGTGAAAGTAACATCTGCATGAATGCCGGAGCCGCCGAGTCCCTGCAGGACAACAAGATAATCAATGTCACTCACTTCACCCGTGAGTGCTTTTAATGTTGTGGCTCATCGGTGTAGACTTGTCATTGTAGCCTTTTTGGGGGAATCTCAGGTTTAAAAAAAAAACAAAAAAATCCTAAATATGCATATTTAGTGTGAGCATTAATGTCATGGGATTCAACTTCTTGCAGCACCAGAGATCCAGACAGCTGCACGGTAGGAGAAGGGAGTGCTCACGTGGGTGGATGTTTTGCATCAGTGCAGACCTGCAGAGATGCTTTGAAAGCTCGCACCTTCCTCACGTTTTTGTTTCACTGTCTCAGCAGCTGTCGTCAGCTGAGCCGGTGTGCGCTCGTTACCGTGGTGCCGCCGAATTCCTGTCAGCCCTGAAAACACGATTAAGTTTCTGTTTATGCTTTTTCTGCTCTGAGGGATTAACAAACATTTCACACGCGCCTGCTTTCAGTTTCACCTCTAAAACCTTCGCAGACAATCGCGCCTCTTCGGACGCCGTATTCCACGAGGCCGTCAGCAGATCTGACTAATGCTGTCCTCTGACATCAAAGCCCAGAAAGCTGATTCATATAAAGAAACATTTCATCACCCGTCCGAGTGATTTCTTCATTCCACGCTGAATAAATCACTTGGCTGGGTGATGAACTGCGTCACTGCGTCCAGATGAACAGAATCAACTTTTTGGGATTTCCTTGCCGGGATTATTGCTACATTAGTTATTGAAACATGGGTGTCTAAACAGTGTTTCCTTTAATTTTGACAGGCATAAGAGTCGGTGCCAGTATTTCATCTGCATTCAGGATATTTTTGTCCTTTGAGGGATTTTGTCAGCTGTGAATTATGATTCTTTATTTTTTTCCCCCCCAGAGAAATTCCACTAACTTATCTCCAAGGCTGTTAATCTCATCTAGCATCTCTCAGTCTGAAGGCACTAAAGGCAATAAAGAGAGGCTGGTTTCTGTCATGTTTCAGAGCAGGTGAAACGTGTTGTGTGGCTTCTGACTCGTTGTCCTATTAAGTTACATAACCGTGCAGTAATGTTGGTAGGGGACAATATGCGACTGTAATCACTTAATAGATGATTCTAATCAAATGATTGTTGCAGTGAATGAGCTGTGTTTATATTGGAAATGCAATCAAGATCATGAGTGCTATAAATAGGAAATGTGGAACGTGCCGCTCACCACATCGCCTCTTTCCCTTTCCCGCTTATCCGCAGGTTTGATTTTTCTCCCGTGGTGTCTGTGTGGAGCGTGCCACACACCCACTCCACAACAACGACGGCTTTTGCTTGCATCTTCCAGTGTTTCTTCTGTCAGCAAGTCCAGCAGAGCTGCAACTCTTCCAGTGCCAGCCCTGACACCAGCGAGGAGCCCTGCCCCACTGACATGGTGAAGATGACCAAGTCCAAGACCTTCCAGGCTTACCTGCCGAGCTGCCACCGCACCTACAGCTGCATCCACTGCCGGGCACATCTGGCCAACCACGACGAGCTCATCTCGAAGGTATGACGGCTCCGCAGGAGTTCACCCGTCCCTGCCCTTCATGTAAAGCCACCCGGCAGCATTTCACACGACTTCAGCTGGTCTGTTTTTATTTATGGAAGAGCGAAAGCTTCAGGGGTTTTGCACTTGTCTCACAGCAGCTACATTTGGTGCCGTCATGAAGGTCAACTGGAGAGAAATATTACATTAGTGCGGCGTGCTTAAAACACCCTGATCAGCAGTGAGTGTTGGCCCTCTCCTTAAAGCTATAAATAACAGCCGAGGGTGTCGGGCCATTCTGTAAGCTATAAATAAGTGTGGATAATGTGATGCAGTCGAAGAAGCAAATGTAGGTTACTGTGGCACAGCCGACTGTTTTTAGCCATACTGTCTGTTTGAAAACATGTGACGTGAGAGCAGAATAAAGAATTAACCCGAACGAGCGCCAGCAGGCTGCTCAGCAGAGCGCACAGCGCTCGTGTTTGTTTGACTGCTATGGTGACCAGCATGCCTCAGGAACTTCTCATGATCTGCTGAGCTGAGAGCAAACTTCAGTTATATAAAACCTAAAATGTGACTTTGGAACAGTTATGAGACGGGTCTCGGCCGACAAATGCGTCTCTCGAGTCCCATAAACTGGCCCCACTTCCTGAGTTCACGGCCTTCAGGTCTGAAAAATGAAGCCAACGTGGAAGTGCAAAAACCCGCAGTCTTTCTGAAGGCCAACAGGGGGCAGCAGATTAGGTTGCAAAAGGAAGTCGGATACTATAGAAGTATGTGGAGGGAAAGCAGGCAACAAATTCCTCGATCAATGCTTTCAATAAGCACTTCCTGTTACGTTCATGGCCTCAGTTACCAGTTTGGCATTTACAGTGTGATGTACATTATGATCCATAGACAGGAAACTAAATGACCATATTTGAAGGACTGGGTGTAACGATGAGCCGTCAGCTAATGCGGCACGCTCGGTGCACGCGCGATCATTGGTGCAGCATACACACAAAAAAAACTGGCGGACAGACTTCATGGAAACACTGTTGGCACATTTAACCACACAGTGAGCCAGAACGTGTACCACGTGACTGCATCATAAATGCTTCTGAAGGCGCCACCAGCACAAAGATGGGCAAAAGGTCGAGTTTTTGCCACTTCCGGCGTCATCTCTCAGCCCCAGAGGCCGTCTCTTGATCCTAATCGGTGCGGCTTTAAAATAAGCGGCACTCGCTGCAAGGAGCCGATTGAGCAACGTGTGTGTGTGTGTGTGTGTGTGTGTGTGTGTGTGTGTGTGTGTGTGTGTGTGTGTGTGTGTGTGTGTGTGTGAGTGAGTTGGAGCAAAGGTCAGCTCTGACAGCTGTGAAAAATGTAGTTTTGTGGGTGCATTTTGCTGCGTTTCATAGTTAAAGTCACACACTGATGGTTACGCACACTCATCTGGAGATCAAAGTGAACATCATGTTTTTCTGAGTGATCACGGGGCGACTTTCTCAGTCTGATCTGACGGCATCCTCGTAAGAATTCGTGGTGAGTAAATATGTCTGAGCTGTGAGTTCTCACTCAGTCGTGTTAGTTGTGGCAAACGACACATGAAATTTTATGTGACGCTTACCTTCCTTATTGCATCTCCTGAGCTCGGGTGTCTGTCTGCTCTCGCATCTGTATTTTGTTTATGCCCATGAATTCTGGGATGACGGGCGCGGCTGCGTCTGCAGAGCATTAAGGAGCTGGCCGGTCTTTTAAAGTGTTACGGCTGTGGCTATTTTTGTTTCTGTGGCTGTTTTTGAGTTAAAAACGTCAACGCTGAAAGCGCTGCCGCGGCTCACTGAGCATCTCCGGTAACCTCATACGTGCTTTGAAAATCTTCTGTGAGAAATCAAGACGGCCGAGCTTCACATCTGCTCCGCCGGCCACGTGTTTTCCAGGAGTCCGGGGACGTGTTTTTGTTCGTGTTTGGTCACATCGTGTGTCGTCATGTAGATAAGTCTTGATTTAGTTGTTAAAGAGCTGCAGCAGGTGCCTTTTGCAAAATGTCAGCGATAATGTCATCAGACTGCATAATTTCTATGAACAAAAGCTTAAAAAAATCTAAATGCATGGAGGGATGAAGGGGAAGCACTTAAAACAGTGACATGAAATCGTTAAAAATGAGTTAAATTTTAAGAGTGACAAATGAGCATGAAAACCTCACTCTTCCTGGTGTGACTAATGTTCCTGTGACTGTACTTTCCGTTCTTATTTTTTAGGAAAATTACCTCCGTCATCATCATCATCCAGGCCTGTAAAAACCGTGTGCCGCGCGGTGAATCCAGTGTTCCTGTCAGACTATTGTCAGAGAAATTAATTTCTGTGACTCTGCGACCTGAAGCGAATCTAGACGACACATTATTACGAGTGTCACAAAGTGTCTGACGGCTCCCGTCTGGGTTTAGAGTGGGTGATCGCAGGGAGAGCCTCTGAAAGATGCTCCAGGAAACCTTTTCCGACGGGCAGCTTAAATCGCTCAAATTTTAAAGACGTAACGCTGCAATCTGTTTATGAAAATTTAAGCTTTCAGCTCTTTAACCTTTAAGCACGTTTATATTCAAGTGCTTCGTGTTGCTTTTTTCATTGGCAGATATTATAGAACAGGTGTTTTTAATAGACCTTAACCTCACCTCACAGTACGTTATGAACACGAGCATTATTTTTATTTTGCAGATATAAACACAAGACGTGAGCGCTGGAAACATAATTGAGCTGTTGGGTCTTTTTCGAGTGGAGGTGTCGGTGCAGAGGCAGCTCTGCATCGGTGCCTTTCCAGAACCGGCTCACTTTTCGGTAACTTTAAGAACCCTCTTTACGGCACCAGAACCTGTTGTTGGTATTTAGAAATATATGGAAATGCTTCTAGACTGGTCACAAAGACGTAGCAACTGGTCCTACGCAACATGTGAACTCCTCCGTCATCACCAAACTCCTCTGGTGCGAAGTGTCTGCAGAGTCCAGGAAAAAAACCCTCATTATTAGCTTCTCATCATAAATGACTGCTGATGGTTTCGTAGCTGCCTGCAAATGAATCCTGTCTTCAATAATGATCAAGTCTAGCAGAGAGAAAAACAAACAAAAAACTCATTTTACAGTCAGAACACACAGCAGGACGCTGAAGATTCAGCCAATTTCCCAAAATGAAATTGTCCTGCCAGGACCGGTCATTCATCAGCCCGCAGAGAATGACAAATGTGAACCTGAGTGAAATGCAAACAGCCCCGTGGCCTCTCAAAGTTTCAGAGTCTGTTTATTGCACCATTTCTGGGCGTTGAAGTCCACGCCGGCGTTCAGAGCCACAAACGCGCAAAGCCGTGAAAGTGTTGCTTTAATGCCCGTCGTAAACCGGCAGCTGGAGAGGAAAGTTTCTAAACTGTGAGATGAAGCGGAGCAGAAGTGGCGACCTTTATGTGTTATAATACGAGAGTGACTGCGTGCTGCACTAAGCTGATTATTTAAATGGCAAAGATGATCAATCTGAGTGCAGCGCTCACAGACTTAAGTTGTTTGTACACTGGACAAAAAAGCTAACACTGAGGTCAGCGACCTTTGCTCTCTAAACTCTGTGTGGAGCTGCAAAACACACAGAGCCTGTGAAGTGTGAGTTAGCCTATCGTATGGGACCACTCTGCAGTGGGAACAGTTGTAAAGTGGGGGGGGGACATCTATTAGCATGAATAGGATTATTCTGAAACAGATTAAGGTTCTGGTTCTTTCTGTGGGGCGTTTGCATGTTCTCCCCGTGTCTGTGTGGGTTCTCTCGGGTACTCCAGCTTCTGTCTGTGTGTCGGTGGGAGACTGGCGACCTGTCCAGGATGCAGCCTGCGTCTCACCCTGTGACGGCTGTGATGGGCTCCAGTGGAAGAAGATGTCAGATGGGTGAAAGAGCCACAGGTTTGAGACCCCTCTGTTAACATCTGTCTTCAGCGGGAAACCTTCATATCCCTGCAGGAGACACGGTTATTTACCAGCTCCTGAAATTAGCCTCAAATCAAATCCAGTTATGTAAAAAGCAAAACAAATGTGTGACTGTTGTCATCTCCATGAGTTTGATGTTATCACTGGCCCAGATGCTGCTTTGCTCACTGTGTTTTCTGGAGATGTCAAACATGGCACACCAAGAAAAAAATCAAGCAAAGCATCTTTTTAAGCAGGTGTCCTGTGGTTCAAAATCCTGCACATATGAGCTCATTTTCCTGTTAAACAAATATTGGAAACTCGGTTAGTGAAAGCAGAAAGACGAGCTCAGTGAAACGCTTTACCGCCAGCCTCTCAGGAGCTTCAGAGGCCTCAAGGTGGCAAGTTTGGAGTTGCGAAGTCTGCACAACAACAATTTCACCGGGTTTTAATTTTTAACGACCATCATAAATCATGAATGTGATGTGCCTTTGGCCCGGGGGGGTGGGGGGGCTGTCCTCATTTATCTGCGCCTCACTTAACCTGTCCCGAGCCAGATATGTCAGATATGTGGATTTATCGCCACGCGCAGCAAAGACTGTGACCCGGCAGAAAGAAGGTGTTTTATGCAGTGAAGCTTTATTGGATCCTGTGCGGGGGAAATGAAATTGTTGCTGCGGCAAAGTCTAACTGAAACCGGGGTGGGGGTGGGTGGATGGGGGGGGTATAAAGCTGTAAATGAAGAGCAGTTTAGCCGATGTGGCTCATGCAAATATCCCTCAGTTTGGGCAGAAGAAAAATGTGGAGGAAAAACATGATTAATTCATGGGATGTTATTAAAATCAAGACACCATCATAATTATTCTCTTCCTGTTTGTTTCACATCCTCCGTGGGTTCGAGGTGCATGCATGAAAGAAAACAAACCAAACTTGTATAACACAGCTCATAATGGATGGTCAAAGCATCCACTTTCATTCTAATGGACGAAGGTGGCCCCTCTATAAAAAAGTTCCTGTAACGGGTGATTTGTCAAAACCTCCACACGTGTAACTCTTATCAGTGACCGCTTATAATCAAGCAGCAGCCTTTTTGTAATCTCTGTGCTAAACTTCTCCATAAACTCACGCTCAGTGGAGACAGCCGCCGATAAAGGCATCTTGAGGCTGAACAGTGGCTCGCTGGATGTTTTAGTCTTCTGAGGCCAGAGCTCCGTCGTGGCCGGTCGGCGTGTTTTGGAGGTCAGTTTGACTCTCTGGTAACTCCGTGTGGCTTGGACGGAGGGGAGGAGCGTGCAGCCGGGAACAAAACGAATGCTTTTACAAACTCTTGGCTGTGACGCGCCGTCAACGGTTCAAACGGTGCCAAATCTGGAGGTCAGCTGTTGGTGCCGGCTTATAGATGAGGTATTTCCAGAGCGAAGTTCCCAGAGAGCTGTGAGCGCTTTCACTGAAGACAGGCCTGTGTGGTTCGGGTGCTACTGATATCTGATTGTGCATAATTTTATATAGAAACGTCAGCCAAAGGACACTGTCTGTTTGTCTTTTGATATATTAAAATGCAGTTATGTGGACTTAAACAGACGCTGCAGAACTTGAATGTCTGGTATGGCAAATATCTGCTCAGGGTCACGAGTTTGTTTTATTATGAGTGCCAAGCCCACCTTTGCTGTGCTGCAGCGATTCTTCTCGACGTTCTCGCCGTGACTTACGAGCTGTTGCCTCCTGACGATTCGATGAAAGCGACATAATAATGGCGGCAGGCGGCAGTGCTGTGGAGGTCAGCGCGGGAGGGGCTGAAGGTGCTGCGCCTGGCTGTTGGACTTATTAAAATCACGCCACATTGTTTGCAGAAGCTCCTGACTGGAGCAGGAATGCTGGAAAACCAGTTGCACCAGAGAGCTTCAGACTGGGAAGTGATTTATTACTTTGCATTAGCCGCGTCCGTGCTGGCCTTTGTTTGGCTTGTGGTTTTTATTTCCATGGGAATAAATTAAACCTGTCTTGTTTTGTCATGAATTATTAAGGAATCAAACCACCGACATCCTGCTGCTGTGTTTACTAATATATAACTAGAGAGGCTATTCTTGGGTTTGCAGTTACAGCGACTTAAACAGACGTTGTGGTTACAGCTGAGAGCGACCCGCTTTAAAATGCCCCAGACTGTCCCGGCAGTTAAACACATTATGAAATAGCCGGTATAGAAAATTACATTTATGGCAAAAAGGCTCAATAACTGATCCACATCATCAAACACTCACGTTTCTAAAAAAAAAAAAAATGGCCGGCATAGCAAATGATCCCACGTCAGCCCTCAGTTTCAGTCCAGATCCCTCATTCCTAACAATAACCAATCAAATCCAGTCATCATTTGCAGCCAGTTGGTTTTAGTAATTGCCAACAAAAGGCATTTGTCCCCATTCAGTATTTTATTTAAGTCGTTTATTTCTACAATAGAAATAAATAAAATTGTGCTGCTGGTGCTCTGCTCGGGTCCCATGCTGCTCGTGGTGCACGTCCTCCTGAAACTTTGGGTATCTGAGTATGAATGCTTCCTGGCTTTGTTGACAGAACAAATATTTTTGACTTACGGGGGTGGCTGTGGCTCAGGAGGTAGAGCAGGTCATCTACTAATCGGAAGGTTGGTGGTCCGACTCCAGTCTGCGTGCCAAACTGGGCAAGATGCTGAACCCCAAGTTGCTCTCTGATGCAACCATTGGAGTGTGAATGTGTGAATGTTAGTGAGCGCTTTGATATAGAAAACAAAATCACTATATGTGAAGTTTTTCACCCAAATAACTGAAGCCTTGGACGCCTTTAAACACCTCTGTCTGGGTTTATTGAGAGTCATGTTGGCTGACGGTGTGTTCTGTGGGGTTTCTGATACACCGGTGGAGAGTGAACTGCTGACTGGGTCGTGTTGCCGTGTTTACTGGACTCGAGTGACTGATGACGGGTGACCTCGTTGAGCCAAACAATCCACATTTATAATAATTGGATTTCATTAAGAGAGCTTCCTCGGTCACTCGGACTGTTTTTCAAACGCTTAACGTGAGCTGTAGCTGTGCTGCTGTTCTGCCCGCGCGGCACTAATATGCATGCATGTTTTTATCATGAGTCAGAAACCTGAAGTACACCTAATGTTTAACTCATTTTGTTAGGTTTAATTAAAAAAGGTACAAGAAGTCCAGAGAGATCAGATATTACAAAAGGCTGCGTGCGCTTCATTTGAAATGCAGATATTTCAATTAAAGTTCAATTACCAGGCTTTCATCATGGTAAGTATCAGAAGGGCTTCTCAAGGCCTCTGTGCATGTGCTGCTTCCTGCAGCCACGCAGGAGATAATTTCACTATTGTAGCACCTGCAGTTCAAGCGCCGCATAATTAATGCAGAAAGCAATCAGAAAATCCAAATAACGGGACAAAAAAAATCCCTGCAAATGTCAGGAAAACGGGTGATGCAGCCTTTAAATATATGAGTAAATTTTGCATGTTGCATAACGCTGCCATATTGACTCACAGGATGTAGCCACAGCCAGAGCATAGCCTGCAGAAATGGGGAAAAATTGAAGTGTTGATCTATTAAAACAGTTTAAAAGAGGAAAAAAGGCTTTAAAGCCTGTGCATGCATTTTTAGTCTTTTTCTATTGTTTGGCAAACTGCAATTTTTTTTCTTCCAATTTTCAAAACACATTTTTAATATTGAAGTATTTAAAATAGAGACGTCTTAGGGAATTGGGCAACTTAAGAGTTTTTGTTTTGGCCACCAGTGCATGACCTAAAAATAGTATAAACACCAGCACATCCTCGCATTCACATTGAAAACGGAACAAAAGCGTTCTTGAACGAGAGGGGAGTCAGACGCAGGGACCCGGGGGCGACTCGACTTCCCACAGGCCAGGCCGGGTTAGGACGATGACCCCGCAGAGCAGAGCTGATGGGTGCGAACATTTAGCGTTGGCTCATCATGTGACAAATGAGACGGAATTTCCACATTTCAAGTGTTAGATTAAGAAAACAAAGATGCTCTTAATGTTTTCATTGCAGTAATCTGATTGGTGTTTGAAGTGGAAACGTCGGTATCTGGATTTTTTGTTTGTTTATTACCTTTTTATAGCATTTTAATGTCTGATTTCACACAAATGCAGCATGAAAATATCGATATCTGGAAATCATTCTTAATTTCTTCATTGATTTTTGACCATACTGCTCATTGGTCTATTAATAAACTCTCCATTCTGTGCCCCACCTCGCTACCATGTGTGTGTTTAGTAGTCCAAGGCGGCATCGCTGGTCCTCAGCATCAAGCCTTCTAAGCCGATTATGTTACTCAGGAGAAGATGACACCGTAGTCTGGTGTTTTCCACTACATGGTGCCAAGGACTGCTCGCCTTGTCTGTGTTTGATTTTCATCTAATGTGAAAGTATCTTGCTCCGGTACCACATTTCTAATGTGTTTTGGGTTTTTTGGTCTCCCCTCCCCACTGTGCATGGTCTAGAGGAGGAGAAGCTAGTTCTTAAGCCCTGCTAAAAACAAAGAGTAGTGTTTGGAGGAGCTCTGCAGGTTCAGACCGAGTAAGGTTCTGACTGGAAATCCCCTGAGTCAGGTATAAAAACAATGCAATTTCTCCCACCCCAGCTTATGCACCAAGTCTTCCTCACCGGCATGCCAGCCGGTGAGGGAGGATGCAGATGGAGCAGCCTGAAAGAGAGGATTAACCTGAGCACACGGACCAGAAGGAAGTATGGCAGGCACAGAGGCCTTTCCCCTCCCCCTTCAGCCACTCGGCTAAATATGGGAAGCTTCTGGGGGGTGAAAATGTTGATTGCTGCAGACCTGAGCAG
Source organism: Cichlasoma orientale (assembly GCA_034780415.1). Classification (NCBI taxonomy): domain Eukaryota; kingdom Metazoa; phylum Chordata; class Actinopteri; order Cichliformes; family Cichlidae; genus Cichlasoma; species Cichlasoma orientale. The sequence continues at coordinate 18,811 of JAVDPK010000157.1, read as the reverse complement.
AGGTGGTGATGCTTTCATGGTGGAACTCCACAACAAAAATTTGTAATGTTTGAAGCTGTGCAGTCTCAGGATTCATGCACATACTTTGCATTCAATTATCAATCTGCAACTTTATTATCTGCTCAAAATAAACATAAAATATCCACAATGATGCCTTTAAATCACTTGTAGGACTGTTTATAAATAAATAGTTATGAATCAAACAAAATTAATATAATTAACAAAGCATTAAAAATAGAATATTACCTTTATTACTTTAAATGAATATACCTCAGCTTGGCTAAATAAATATTATTATTATTTATTTTATTTTACTGAGATGTAAATGCTAACTGCCCTGCTAATGAGCAGTGTCAAAAATTGACATGTTCACTTGACTGTTCGCAGAGCTGTGAGAATTTTATTTTTCAAACGATACCCATAGTCTTGCAAAATGATGAAGTCAGTTTGCTGGACGTTAATGATGTCAGCTATTTATCCGTTTGTTGTTTAACTTATATAAAAGCAGGCAACTGACTTTTTTTTTTTTTCTTCTCACGGTTCTGGTTTAGTTGAGGCTAAAGCTGTGGAGAAACGCCGTGTCTGACTCGTTATAGTTCCTAAGCGATGATTTTATGGTCTATTTTTGTCAAACACTCTGCTGGATTTGTTAACATGAAGGGCAGCAAGATAATCATTGACATGGTTTAATTTCAGTCAACACCTTCAACCGAAACATGCTGAACACGAGAAGTGTGGCCACAAAATCGGATCAGACGCGTGCTGTTGTTGTCATCCCGAGCACGCGGCTCCTTTTCACCGTAGCTGTCGCTTCATATTTTTATCAGATGTGGGTTACGTCTCACGGCAGATAGTGATACGGCATCCTGAAATCAGAGCAGCGGTTAAGAGCAGAGCGTGAAGGCCTGCAGTGTGAACGTGGTCCTGGAGCGGGGCGATGCAGCCTGAATACTGACGAGTGTTTTATTCAGCACCTTGGCCTCGTCCCACCCATCAGGCTGATGGAAGTCCCACTAATGGATTGATCACCCTTTTCATTTCTCACCATTAACAGACGAGACGCAGGTCCATTTGTGCTTTTTTCTTTTTTCCCCCCTTCTTTTTTTAAACCCTCTTGAAGTGGAGATTTGCCAAGACTGTGACAGAGAAATCAATTTAATATTGCTCTTCCTCTTTTTTTAAATTTATTTAGTTTAAAACCCCCATTAGAACAGGAAGCACCATCAGCAGTGATGTTTAAGGTCACCTGTTAAGTCCAAAGTGAAATATTTCAGTAATCACTTGGTTTGACCTACAATGCCAGAGAGGGTGAACAAAACAAACATTGTACACATGCAAAAACTCATACTGACAGAATCGTTGCATTGTCACAATTATAGCCACAGTTGTAGACATAAGTAATCACTTACAGTGCACGCAGCTGCAGACAGTAACGGAGCTGAAATGGGTTGCAGCGGTGTTGATCCGTGGAAGTCTGGTTACAGACAAAATCAGTTTTATTTAAAATGGCACCAGTTCACAACAACAAGGCTCCTTATGTTGTGTGTAAAGACCCTAGAGTATAGGAGAGAGAGAGAACCCCTGTGAGCAAACACTTGGCGACAGTGGGAAGGAAGAACTCCATATTAACCCAACCTGGGAGCTGGTTCCACAGGAGGGGAGCCTGATGGATGAAGGCTCTGCCTCCCATTTAGAAACTCTGGGAACTACAAGTAAGGCAGCAGTCTGCTGGTATAATGTGATCATAAGCGGTCTTTAGATGTGGTTCGATCATTCAGGACTGCGTGTGAGGGTCCGCTCCTGTTACAAACGATCGGTTTGCGTAGCCATGCATGATGTCTTGATCCAAACTACTCTCACAAACCTTAAAGGACACAAAATGCACAAAACCAAAAACGGACCTGTTCACACACTGTTGCTCTCCCTAGGATGACATGTCCTGTAATGATCGCACCAAGAGAACAGTAAGAACCACCTACGAAGCCAAACACCAGCAGAAATCTTTCCACTATCAGAAAAACTCCAGCACGTCTCAGATTTTAAAGAGAGCGTTTGGATGTTCGGACGTTTCTGGAACAATGTTTTGATGAAGGACGAGATAAAAGTTTTAAAAGCCCGACCCTAACTGTGAGTGCCAAAAGTTTAAAAAGCAGTTTTACAGGCAGATTTGGGTAACGCAACAAGATAGAGGCCCAACCGGGCGCACCGCGCCTCTGTGATAGCTGGGATAGGCTCCAGCACCCCCGCGACCCTGAAAAGGATGAGCAGAGAAAATGGATGGATGGCTTTTTTTCATTGTGTTTATAACCAAATTCAAACCACCTACCATTAGTTGGTGTTAACCGTTCACAATTAAATCTAATATATCCTAATGCAGCAGATCCGTGGGGTCAATCCCACAGGATTTAGTTCAGGCTTGGGCTTCAAATTTTCTAAAATTTCAAAAAACAAAAATGGCAGATATGCAGTTCTTCCAAACACCGTTCTGTAACTGGAACCTTGAGATTTAACAAGATTAAGTTGGAGCTGAACCATCACCTGCAACAGTCGACATCTGTTGAGGCAGATGGTAAAAGCTGACCTCAGCGGGCTCGTCAAGAGTTTTGAGTTAATCTCCTTCATTTTGTGTGCGTTACAACTGTTTGTTTCACGGCTTTTCTTTGATTTTTATGGCATCGTGTTTATGAGAAATCACCCGCGCTCCGTCACGGCGCACGCTGCCGAGGTGTTCCGCCTCTCACGGTGGATTTGTATGTTGTGTGTTTGGCTGAGGGAGCAGATTTCTTTGTGCGAGGTATTGTTCCCGTCGGTCCCATGTGGTCAGCGGGATATTCGGGGATTTGGAGATTTGCTTTGCAGAATTGATTTCTTGGGAACAAGCGTTTTAAAACACAAGTGTAATTGCAGCAGCTTAAAGAAATAAGCCTGGTAACCACACTCCAGGTTGGTCATGTTTTATTAAGGAGCCAAAAAAAAAAACAACCCGCTGTGGGAATTCTTCCAGCCTGCATCTGATTTTTGCTGCACTCTTACATTTTAGAAACAATCCGTGCAGCATCCTGTTGGGCCGTCTAATAGAATTACTGGTAGTCTGGAGGGTGGTGGGGTTGCTGTCTGCCTCCAAAATTTCCACTATCCAATTTAAAACTATCCAGATTTTTTTTTTATTTTTTTTTAATCTTTTAGGATTTTCTGTTGCTAATGTTTTAGCTGAGTGAGTGCTGCTGCAGCTTGTTAGGAGACAAAAATACAGCCAAGGCAAAAATAGACTGTGGGAAACAGATAAGGGCAGCAAGAGACGGAGGCTTTTGCCAGTGGTTCAGCTGATGGCTGCGCCACAGAGAAGCACAGATATGACATCCAGCTCTTGTCACACAGTGTAACTCACCACCCTCTCCGGCCTAAACACTGTCGAGGACTTGTTGTCAACTCCACGGGGACCGACCTAGTTCCCTCTCGCAGCTAAAGGTCACATGTCTTGTGGCTCTGGACTGCATGTGTGCATAGATTTCACTTCAAACACAAACAGTGAAGTTAAGGATGTAACAGCGTGAGGTCCTCACCTACAGAGCGGGGGGAGCAGAGAGAAGGATTTCCCTTTTTTCACCTCAAATGCTCTTGCGCTTGAATCAGTTTTGGGCCGAACTGCTAACGTCTGAAATGAAAGTTTACCGGTTTTGACAGATGCTGGGCAGTTACAGTTGTCCCCTGAGCCTCTGTGCTGGTTGTGGCTGCGGTCAGTGACGGAGGCAGCTGGTGCTCCTATTAGGCGGTATTAGCTCAGCGCCCTCAACCGCAACAACAAATGTATCTGCCACACTCATTTGCAATGGAAAAAGCAAAGCCGATTGAGGCCTGTCCTCCAGCCGGGATGACGGGGCTGGAGGATAGAGGGCTGGCAGGCTCCGTCATCACCCACTGTGACGGCTTTACTGCTCTGTTTACATTATACAGAATAGTCCTGTAGGTTCAATGGCAGGCAAACAGCAGGATAGTTTAATATATATATATATATATATATATTCATCAAGTCTACATAAGTAATTGTAGTAAACATGATGTAAACAAACATGATGACTGTGGGGAGGAAGAACTCCCTTTTAACAGGAAGAGACCTGAGCAGCAACAACGTGAGTTGTTTGTGCAGTCATCATCTTATGACCTACAGCCACATTTTAAGTTTAACTGACCTCAAGTGGGTCTGTGTTTAAATGCAGTAAATGTAGTCAACTTTAAATGAGCTTGTTAATGTTTGTGTCTCTATTTTGACCCAAACTCCCCCAGAGCAGTGGTGCATCTGCAGTTTATTACCGTGAAGTTTTAATTGTGCAGTGTGGATGTAAAAGCCAAAGTAGGAGCAAGTTACTGCAGGACAACTGGACATCTCTTTGCAACCGGAGAAGTCACCTCCTGCTGGCCATTTGAATGACTGCAGGGTTAAAGCGCTTCCACATTTGCTTTTTTTTTTCTTTTTTTTTTAAGAGTAACAAGGATGTGCGTGCAGAGAGCGTGCACGTCCTTGCTCCTCTCAGAGAAATCCTGAATCTAAACTGCTGCTGTCATTGATTTGTTTCTGTAACTGAAATATAGTTTTGTTTGAGGACTTGATGTTCAAGTTTCTTTTTGTTTAGTGGAACATGAATATATGAATATATGCAGCCTGTGGTTACACACGTCATCCTCACCTGCAGAGGCATTTTGGATTCCAGCCTCATGTGGAAGATTGTGTATTAAAACTGTTTGATTTGCCTGGAGGAAACCCTGCCGTAAACATAACAGTAGTCGTGTGCAAGAAAACGCCACAGGCTGTGTTTAATATAACTGACTCAGGTTTTCAGCTCATTTTGGGGATGGTGGTGATGATTAATCTACTTATTATCGTGTGTGTGAGAGAGAGAGATAAATCCCTGTTAAACTGTAACATTCGTCAGACATCAGCGTCTTCTATCAGCTGCTGTGAAAGCTGCTTTGTTGTTCTGCAGATGCGCTGAATGCCTGGCGCTGCATGTCAGCGGTGCAGTTTGAAATCTTGAGATTGCAGTTGGAAAAACTCAGAAAAATGTGACTCATTCGATTTTTATCTCGAGCTTATATAATCCGTTCATTCAAAACAAACTTTCATCTGTTTCCTCTCGACTTTGACTGCTTTTGCATGCAAAGTATGGACTTTTTACACGATTTTCCATGCAATATTTAACAGAAATGGAAGTATTTGTAAGAAACATGAATATTAAATCATTGTTATGTGGTCGGATGTGACGGTCTGACGTTTCTACTCCTCTCACGTCTGTGCTATTCATAGACCTGCTTGTGTTTATGTGCTCAGGCTTATTCGTGTTATTTCTTACCTGCAGCCAAACTTGTGTGCGACTGTTGATAAGGTGGGAGAACAAGTATGCACAGCAGTTACGGGGAGAAAAGCACCCCAGGGCGTCAGATGCTGACATTCTTGAACTCAGCAGTGCGGTGCAGCTCTTTATTGTCTACTTACATGATGTCTCTCTCTCTCTCTCTCTCGTTTCAGTCATTTCAAGGCAGTCAAGGAAGAGCCTATCTGTTTAATTCAGTGTAAGTATGAACACCTGCAGTTCACCTTGCTTGTTTCATATATATGCCTCTTAGGCACTGTGACCTTGTAAACAGAGTTAGAACGTGTGCGCGCTCAGGCTGTGTGTGTGTTTGGGTTTATCTTTCACTCAAACACACACTTTTTTCCCCCCCCCCTCATTCACTAACATAATGTTTTTATCACTATAGTGCAGCTGTGCACTGTCACATTCTTAACTGCACAGGTCAAAATTTAGAACTGAAAGAGGAACGGTCACCTCTTCAACCCCAAAGAGAGACGTTCGCTTCTGCAGAATCTGCTGCTGATTTCATCTCCAGGAGCCATGTTCAGTTATTTTGATTAGTTTTACTCTGCACATGCTTTTATGCACACAGAAATTCTGTTGCACTGTTCTGCAAGAGGATGCTTGGAGCAACCCGTCCTTTATATCGTAGCCCACAGCCTGAACGACCCACAGTTGTTCATGTCCTCATAGATGCACACCTTCCAGTGACAAAGGGCTGTCAGAGAAAATATGGGAACAAGTTTAAGAAATCTTGCATGAACGTGTGCCTGATGCTTCTTTGTCTGTACACCTGCATCTTTCAGTGCACGGCTGCAGCCGAAGCTGTTACCATGACATGCACATAAACCTTCATCCTCTCAGAGTATGGATCGGTCTCTGTCACGCATGCAAACTGCACCACGGTTTGCTTTCAAACACCTCCTTTAGGTGGCCTCGATGTGGGTTCATAAAATGATATTCCCTGCCAGAATTTTTAGATATAAACACTCAAAGGAACTGCAGATTTTTGGCTCCGAAGTGACTCAGACAGTTTGGTTCCAGTTTGCACCAGCCAAGCCCGGCGAGCGCTGATTTATGTGCTGTTTTGCAGGTCATAAGCCATCAACATGATTCCAGTTTTTAGTTGTTTAGATCACACACACACACACACACACACACACACACACACACACACACACACACACACACACACACACACACACACAC
>JAVDPK010000157.1:0-12151 GCA_034780415.1 Cichlasoma orientale | reverse complement strand
CACACACACACACACACACACACACACACACACACACACACACACACACACACACACACACACACACACACGAGTGTTTGTGTTTCTAATCAGGATTTCATGAATCCAGCTTTAAGTCAGTCATTTATTCATCTTTTTACTCAGAAACCAACAAATCCTTTCTTACTGGTAAACACTGCATACCCTTCTGCTCTTTGACTCACAGTTTCAGCAGGTAGCATCCATCTCCTTGATCCAACTTTTACTGCTCTATTTCTTGCTTGGTTGGTTTTTGGGACTCTGCTCTCAGTCTTAATGAACCACCCAGTCACCCCCCTCTCTACCCCTCAGAGCCCCGAGACATTTTGAGACACTGTCGCTCTTCAGCAGCTTCGTGCCACCCGACTCTGAATTACATTGTTTCACCCGTCACAATGAATCGAAAGAGAGAAGCACTCTGCAGGTGTGAGCGTCTGAATAAACGACTCTGAATAATGTGAAAGCAACCGAACCCCTGAGAGGGGAAAAAAAAAGCTTATGGTGCTCTGCAGGTAAAATGACATTTAGGCAGAAGAACAGAAACATTCGGCGGGGGAAAAAACAGACGTTTTGCAGACATCTACAGGTTGCTTGGTTACATATAATAATTTCAAAAGGAGTCTATTTCTCATGACACATCCATTTAATTAAAACGCCACTCAAAAGCTATTCAGCGGCGCGCTCTTTAAAGGGCCAGTTCGCCACTAAATCAAATTCGTATGTTTTCTATGGCCGAGCGGTCCTATTCATCTGCCCGGATTGTTTTGGCACGAGGTGTCCAATTTGGGGGATGGCAGCAGTAGACACGTCTGCCTTTTCCTCATGACGCTCAAAGAAAAACGTGTTTGAAAAGCTCAGAATCAGAGCGTCTGTCATGCAGGAACTACTTTCTTTCTTCTGTCTACATCTGCCGACAAAGGGAAGAATGCAGCTCACTAAAATTACAGGTCAGCCGAGGGTGAGATGCCATTAATGTTTACATGTCTCCATGCCGTCACGGGTCGCTGTGTCTCTGCACGGTGATGCCGGTCTGTCAAGGCTAGTTTGCCAAATTAAGTAAATAGTTCCTGCTCACACCGAGGTTTGTGGATGTATTGTATTTATTTATTTAGATGTAACTGGGTCATATTGAGGTGTTGAGTTTTTTTTACAAGTGTATTTTTGCCATTTAGTTCCATTATTTATGGAAAGGCGGGCATCTCGACAGCTGATACCTCCCAAACGCTTAAACCAGAGGAATAAACACAGCAAAAATAGTCTCTTTGATTTTTTTAATAAACCGCCCCTTTTAATAAAAGCAAAGTGGCATTTTGGGAGAATTTAAATATTCCTAACACGTGTTTATTTTTTACTAGTTTATGTAGACGGGGGGGGGGGGGGGTCAAATTTATTAGCAGGGCCTGTACCTGTGCTTTCCTTGACCTTTGTGACCTTTTCTGCTCTCCCTGCCTTCCTTACAGGGTGAATGTCGGCTGCGGGCCAGCAGAGGAGCGGGTTCTCCTCACAGGTTTACATGCTGTGGCTGATATCTACTGTGAAAACTGTAAAACCACCCTTGGCTGGAAATATGTAAGTACTTCACTCTTTAAACGTTCCCCTCAGCTCTGTTTCGATGCATCACTTAGGCCTGCTGCTTTGTTGTTGTGCAGCTATGTGGTTTTTCTGGTTTCTGAGAGGACACATTATGCTGTTACAGGTCAGAAGAACAAAGTTGCTCTCATTAAAGCGATGCTCATTAAAGCAACAGTGACAGCTTTTTTTTAATGCGCAGGTTTGTATTTAGGCTCAGAGATTGAGCACTCTGTGGTATCCAAAGCGTGGAAGATAATTACAGTGCCGAAAGGTTGGCTGCAGACAGCCAGGCTGGTACCTCTGAGAGTCTACAGTGATTAAATGTCAGGGCGTTTTGAAGAGGCTTGTCCCAGTAATTGTGCAAAAAGACTATAGAAGGGTGTAAAATAACTGAACGCGGTACAAAGACAGGGACTCACTTAAAGCTGCTGCTGCTTCAGTGACAAAAACAATTAGAGATTCTCCAAAAAAAAAAAAAAAAACCGCAAGCAGAGCAGAGTTGGTTTACAAGGCAAAACAGGCTGAGCAAATATTCACAGAAACAGACTCACACGAGTCTCCTGAAGCTCAGCGGGGCCGGGATGTGTGCCGGAAATCATACAGCACTTAACGAGATGCACTGCCGGCCCGGAAGTTTAGAACATTTCTGTTCTCATATTTCTCTCTGCGTCTCTAAAACCCTGCTGTTCTCTGATGATGATGATGGTGCCAGACAAATGGATTTGCCTTGGATGCTCGAGTACTGCCTTCTCTGCAGTGCCCATGCTCTCCAAAAAACAGGGCTGGGGGGGGGAAATGCCTCTTTCTTACCTAACTAAACTGGGACAGTGCATGTTCACCGATATAAATTACAAAACATATCAGATGTAAGCATGCCACATTTCAGCAGTCCCTTAAAAGTCAGTGCAGATGAGCCATTCAGATATCAGTAATTTAATAATTGTTTTATTTATCGTGAGCCTGATTCTTCTGTTTTCTGGTGTTTTCTAACAGGAGCACGCGTTTGAGAGCAGTCAGAAGTACAAAGAGGGAAAGTTCATCATCGAGCTGGCTCACATGATCAAGGACAACGGGTGGGAGTGACGCTCGTCTCTCCGTTTGTCGTTTGTTGTTTTTTGTTGTTTTTTCTGACCTGGGAATGCTCTTTATCGAACTGTGGGAGGAGGGCGATTGTCCACCCCTCCCCCCACCTCCCTCCACCAGCCCCCGTCACTTTCCTTACAGTTAAAGAAGAAAAAAAAAAATCGCCTCCACCTTCCCCGCCTTCTTCACGTGCACACACACACATCCACCTGCTCATCGTGAAAGTGAACAAACGGCGACCGACGCGCGGAGCGGCTCGTGGAGAAAAAACCACGTCACGGGAGTCCCGTCGTTACTTTGAAGATTCTGTGCTCTTCGCGGCTCCAGAGCTTTTGGGTTTGACCCACTCACCCCGCCTCCGCCCCACCGAACCACGCTTACAAGTGATTGTGGTGATGTGGCGACCACTATGCGAATGGAGAGAGAGAGACTTCAGTGACAGGACATTTCTTTGTTTTCTCGATGGATGACTTTTTTAATGTTATTTGCTTTAGTTAAGTTCGGGGTTTGGCGGCAGATGGATGTTACTGGTTAGCATTATATTTTATTTCCCTGTCGAGTCTGTTTTATTTGTTTTGTTGGCTTGGTGTATCTCTGCCTGTAGCTGAGCATGCTTTTCTTTGCTAATGTCCAAATGAGTAATCAGGGATGGGTGAGGAGCAGAGGGGGAAAGGGAGTTTATTGTAGTTGCAAATATGTAGCAGCATCTTACTTTTTTCTTTTTTTCTTTAAGTGGCAAAGGATGGTTTGCAGTAATGTGGAATTTTATACCTGATATTTTCCTCTTTTCTTTTTGAATTCTCTGTTTCCCTCCTTCTGGTACTTTTCAGCACCCAAAAAGCATTGAGAGCAGCACCTAGTATTTGTTTGATATAAATGGGATATACATATATATATATATATATATAGCTCTATAGACACATGAATATTTGTAGTGTTTGGCTAATTGCGATTGTGGCTGGTCCCAGTTTGCAGCAGTACCACGAGTGGAAGACAGAAAGGAGCAGAAATAGATTCTAGACTGGGGATCCTCACATCAGTGTCCACATGTCATTATGACAGACTGTATTATCCCATTGTCTAGTAATGAAACAAGAGACACACCTACATATGAATATAAATACACATGCTATGGTTACATATCCATAAATACTATGAAAATGTTCGTAGTACGTAGATATTGGAACATGGTTTCTACACATATATATATATTTGCTGTCATGCACATATGTATATATGCATATTACTGTGTGTATATATGCATTGTGTGTGTGTGTGTGTGTGTGGTGTCATGCATTATACAGTGGCATACTTGAACGACTTCGTTTGCACTTTGCAGAGGCCTTCGGTTCATCGCGGTTTGGAGGCAAAACGTTTGTTCGCGCTCGTCTGTTTCTTAATGGCCTTCTCAGAGATGAACGACAGATTGTTGGAGATGGAAGGAAAGCTGGAGCAGGAGGGTTTTCGAGGGTTTCGTTGTCTCTGTGGTACGTTTAGCAGCCGCCTGTTGGACACGTCGAGGAAGTTTGGTTTCATTTTGTTCAAATTCTGTGTCGCCTCGCAGTTTTCCCACCCCAAACGTAGTTTCCGATTCTTCGCTGCTATTCTGGAAATCCCGCCGCTTCTTCCCGTTCTTGTAGATCTTTTGCACTTTACGTCTTTCCCCCTCTCGCAGCGTCTGACTTTGTCTCTCTGCGGACAGCATCTGTGATTTGCCTCCAAGCCGTATGAATCTTGTGCCTCTTCAAAAACATGAACGGCCTCCCCTCTTTCTTTAGTGTTGTTTTCTTTTTTCCCTTCTGTTGTGCAGTGCATAACTCTGAAAACTTTCATGTGAACCAATGTGTCTTCCCCTTCCCCTTCTCCCCTCCTTTCTGGTTCAAAGAAGTAGCCCTCAAAATAACATTCTTCACCAAAATCCTCAGAGCTCTATGGATAAGAGACTTGGTATATATACACGCATATATTTTCTACGGTAAGATTTAGAGGTGCAAAACAGATGGTTATTCAGTATATTATTTCTCAGACTAAAGCAAAGAGGAGGGAGAGGTTTGGAATGATATGCGGGGTGCCCGGGGCTTGTTGTTGATGGCAGCAGGTGGAGGTGTGGGCCGGGTGGGACGGGATGGGAGAGATTTAAAAATCAGCAGTGATTTGATTACTTTGCCGGCAAGGTCAGTCAGATCACACGACCTTTTATCCTAAAAACGATGACAATGCAAACCCTTGATAGTTAGCAGTGATACCTACTTGAAATATAAATACACAAACAGCTAAGATATTGGCCCGTGTTACAGTTTTTGTACATAAAGTAACATATTTAAGGTTTTATACGTATTTCTACTGGGTTAGTTCTTTTACTTCCCCTACTTGAAGCACTTTTGTTCACCGTACCTCTGACTGTGTGTGCGTGCGTGTGTGTGCGTGTGTGCGTGCGCATACATGCATGTGTGTCAGCCCACGTGCATGCCTGCACACCAAAGTGAATGTTTACTTTCTCTTCCTCGGTTTTCCCTCTTTCTTTCTTTCTCTCTGTTTGTTTGAGTTTTCCTGGTGTTTTTTTTTTTTTTTGCAGCTGTTTGATTTCACTGTCTCTCCCGCTGATCCGTGAGGTCGAGAGCCAGGTTAGTTTGTTTGGAAGTGATTTATCCCCGTTTGGTTTGTTTGGTTTTTTTTCCTGTTAGCTTGTTGATTTAGCTTGTGTGGTGAGAGCCCGTTAGAGGGCCGGTGTTTAGGTCTCTGCTGAGCCATGTAGACGTTGAGGGCGAGCTGGAATCTCCCACCATGTCACAGGGAGAGCCTTTACCAAGACCCTTTCGCCACCGCAGTCAGTGTCTCCTGTGCTGAGGGCTTTCAGGTGATGAAATGCACCCTGTGGCAGCTATGTCGGAGGTCGTTAGTTTGTGGCAACACTGGCTGTGAATATCTGATTGTATTTTTTTTTTTTTTTTTTTATGTATTCATTCTTGTGCTGGTTTTTTGTAAAATGAACTGTTACTTCCCTTGTCTGTTTGATCGAATGGGTTGCTTTGATAATATCAGCCTGCTTTCGTTGCTACTCCTCAGTTCTGGTGCTGCATCCTTTTTGATGTTTTGCCAGACAAACGGGGCCTGTCCTTTGGGAAGATGCTGTCTAATGCAGCCAAAAATTCAGCCACCTCCTGCTTGAATTTGCAGCTCTCTGTCCGGTGAGCATTGAACGCAGCTGCAAATCTTTAACTTCTCACCACCTCATCACTGTTGGGTGTGTGCTCGGAGGTGCAACATACTCTCTGAAGCATTTGCAGATGATCTGAAGCAGGTGTTTTGTTAACCTTTTAATGGTCTATTTTAGTGGCCTTCACCAAATTTTAAAGTCCGGAACTGTGACGTGAAACAATCTTTGTTTTTCCATTTCCTGCTGATAAGCTCGGAAACTGCAGACTCTCAAAGATCCTCCTTTAGTGCCAGGTGACAAAATAGTCTTTAAACATTTGATATAATAGCATCCTCTTCCACACGTGTAGTTGCCCACTTATGGGGATGTAAATTATTGAATGTCCATTTCTTTCCCCCAGTAATTGTTTACGTTGGCTTAGAAATCCTTTAAAGTGCTCAGAGACTCACTGTGGTGAGATTTGGTCCGTTTGAACCTGCTAACAAGGAGCACGTGAATGCACCATTAGGGGAGGATGTTGAGTCTTGGTCTGGCATCCCTCGAAGGTTGCAGCTCCTGAACTGTGACGAGCCTTTAATAAAACAGCAAAGTCTGATTGCATTAACATAACAATGTCACAGCCCCTGCCTTTAGGTTGGTTTACCTCTGTGAACTTTCCACACACTCGCAGTCCCACAAGACCAGCACTGGTAGCAACATTTGGAAGGAAATCTACCTTGCAAGACTGTTCACGTCTACCTAAATCGTTACTGAACGCACACACAGTTGTACGATTTTTCCTCTGTTACATGCGCACAGCCAGTTTCTCTTAAGGACCTCCACATGGCAGCGGCAGTGGTTGCTGGGAGTTTTGTGACCCAACTGCAGAGCCTCTATACTCTTCCTTCGATCAGTCAAAGTTGACACAACAAAAAGCAGTTGCCAGTGTCACCGCCAGTGCTTACCAAATAAGACCCAGGTTCTATCGAATGCATCAGTGTCATGTGTCAGCGGGCAGGAACGGAGCCAGGGATCACGGTCGATGGTCTCCTGGAGGTTCAACTGCGATACCAAAATCAAAGAGTAGAAAACCTGTCACTTATGGCATTGTGTTTCTGTAGAATGTTTTGATTCTCTGAACTACAGCGTCAAAGCAGCCTGGATGAAAAATGTAGATATTTGCTGCTGAAAACTGTTTACTTTTTATTGTTGTTCTGTTTTATTGTGGCACTGGCTACCTATTTTTTGCGCTCTGTTACTGTCTAAACAGGATGTTGATCAAAGGCTAAATGGGCATACAGGGGAAAAGACTGTACAAGTTTTTTTCTTAGGACTGTTAAACTACAGTTTGAGGTCTAAAGCATGTTGTATTTATAATGTTGTGCCTGTTTTATTATTATTTTTTCTTCCTAAATTTAAAAGCAAATATTCTATGCTTTTTATTTGACTACGTTGCTTTGCATTCTGTCTTAGTAAAGCCATGTCACATGTCTGTTTTCACTCTAATGTAAACTATCAGATATCACAATAAATTTTCAATGGCATTAAGTCGTGGTGTGTCAGAAGTTCTTTTTACGTTATGAATTTCATACACCATGTTTCACAGTATGTTTACCTTTTTACTTTAGAGACTACCAAGCAAAGACTCTCAGCCTTGGCTAACAGCTTGAAGGCAGGTAATCAACACCTACGCCCAGCCGGTCGTCAGATACCCTGCTGGGATAATAAGCTGACCAAAAGAGGCCACTGACATCAAGACAAGAAAGCTCCTTACCATGGAGCACGGTGGGTTTCACCCCACATCCAGCACCCTGAGCAGAAGGAAGAAGGCCGAGGAATAGTGAGCGTCAGAACCACTATCCTGGGCTGTAAGGCAGTTTCCAAAGATCCATCACTCTGCAACATTATTCATAAGTAGAAAATGTTCAAGACAATCTTCCCAGGAGTGAACATCCCTGCAAATTCACCCCAGGGTCAGGCTGTGCAATGTTCAGAGAAACGGCAAAAACCCAAAACATCTCAGACTCCACAGGCCTCTGTTAGCATGTTAAAGGTTAAAGTTCAATTAGAAAAAGGCTTGTTTGAAAGAGTTGCCAGGAGAAAGCCTCTTCTCTCTAGGCTTGTTTTGGGGCCACAGGACCTGGACACCTTGTAGTCACTGAGTGGACCATAAACTCCTCTGTATACCAAAGTGTTCTGGAGACAAATATGACGCCATCTGACTCACAGCTAAAGTTTTGCTGAAACTGGGTCACTTGGATGATGATTCCAAGCACAGCACAAAATCTACAATAGAACATTCTGGTGTTGCGATGGGCCAGTCAGAACCCAGACCTCTACCTGATTGAAATGCTTGCAGCAGGACCTCAAGAGAGGTGTGCATCAACAAAAAGAGGAGTAAGAGTAAAGAAGAGTGGGCTAAAATTCCTCCATATAGTCATACAGAAAAGGGCTTTTTAGCCTTTATTATGACAGTGGACAGAGGCAAGACACGGTAAATGACCTGGGGCAGAATCAAAACCAGGACTCTGCACATAGCCATGGAGGATATGGGTCACCTGCTCAACCCAGTGATCAATACCAGCACCCGAGAAAACGATTCCTTCAAGTTACTGCTGCTCTAAAAGCTACTGAATCATGGGACACTCTTCATTTTTCATGCACTGCTTCTGATATCTGCCTTAGATTTTGCTAAATTAAAAAAGACAGTGTGACATGTCATGTGGTGTTTTTCATCTGTGGTTGTTTGCATAATTTTAAAACCTGATACATGGTTGAAAGAGGATGTACTTTTCTTTTACATGACTGTAACTGCTCAGTGTGTTAAACAGCATTGTGCATGTGTGTGGATGTGTGTGTGTATATATATATATGTATATGTGTGTGTGTGTGTGTGTGTGTATGTATGTATGTATATATACACACACACACTTTTTCTGACTTTGTGAAGTGAATTTTTAAGGTCAGTTTAAATTTATTTTTGATCATGGATAAACAAGAAAGTGTGCATAAATTATATACTGGTTATGTATATATTTGAGCACCATAAAATGTGCTGAAAGTGATAATGAAAACTGGACCAGAGCAGTTCTAAAACAAAAACAAACAAAAGAGGAACAGCTGAAAAAAGGAACTGGTCTGCAGTTAGTGTCATGTCTGGTAAAAGGTGATGAAATGAACTTTGACAGTTTACCACAGAGGCGGAACTTCTTTATTGAATATTACAGGCCTTGCAGGAAATATGTGCTTTAAATGTAAAACAATTACTGAGGCATGAAATTCACTAGTTTCCCTTCTGATGTGCGAGTGCGCCGGGATAGATGGCTGTCAGGTCATTTCTTTAAAACCCAGAGACCTGAAGGTGACGTGAAAGCGGTTTTTGTGCCACTGAAAAATTGGACGTCAGCAGTCATGTGGTTCATCAGCTGCAGCCAGACTTCCTTTTCACTCATGGTTTGACTGTTGTTTTGGATCAATGCCAAAGAGCAGAGTGTGATACAGTTTAAATTATTATTATTAAATAAATGGGCGTTGGGAATTAATAACTCTGTGTCAAGGTCACACATTTACCAATGTTTTCTTATTTAGACCAGGAACTATATCATGGAAAATGAGAAAGTAAGCAAAATATTCTGGAAATTATTTTACTTATAACACAGATTCTCCATCTGAGCTTAAGACATATTACCAAACTACTATAAGTTTGTTATTCTAGCAACTTGTTCTCTACAAGTTTCATATTGTCATGAAACTAGCTGTGGGCGTCAAGTTTTAAGGACCCAAAAGCACAACTCAGGACAGAATGGAAGTTAGCTTACATCAGCTTTATTTGCTGGGAACTCAGGGCAGAGCTGGACGGGGCCAGCAAAACAAATTACACAACTCACTGGATCAAGGATTAATACAGACGGAGGCACACAGTGGGCAGGAGCCAATAAGGACACGACGAGGAACAAGGGGAAACACAAACATATATACACACTAGCTAATCGGGGAGATTGGACTCACCAGGGAAAACAGCTGAGCAGAATCTGACTAGCAAGACAAACTGAATACAGAGCACCAGATACCACAGGCTGCCAAAGTAAAACAGGAAAGACTAAATACAGAGACCAACACTAAGAACTAAGACACGAGAACTTGACACAGAAACCAGACAGACACAGAGAGACAAAATCAGACAGAAATATCAGGGAGTCAGGAACTAAATGCAAAAACCATGACCCAGAACAGAACTGAGAAATCAAACAGAGACAAAACAGAACCTGAAAATCCAAAACCAGAAAACAGTGGGTCCTAGACCCAGGACCATGATACATATAAAAAAAAAAAAAAAGACTATACTGTGGCCTTGTGACTTTGGAGATGAGCTGATAGATAAATTTAGTCTGCACTGTTCCTCAGATTGAAGGTTTTTTCTTTCCATTTATGCTGATGACACTTAACTGTTATCAGAGTTTCGTGGCCAGGTGAGGTCTGTTCTCTCATTATTCCATGACACATTTAGCAGAGAAAAGATCTGGAGTTGATTCTAAGTGTTGCATTTGGTAACTATTCACCGGAACATTCAATATGAGGTCCAAAGATCTCAGTGCAAGTGAAGGAAGCTATCAATAGGCTGAAAAAACAAAATAAACCTATCAGAGAGATAAGAAAAAACTTTAGGCTAGATTAAGAATCGACGATGAACCTGTACCAGAACGATTGGAAGGGAAAAATATTGAAGAGGAGAGAAACAACTCGTGATCTGAAGCATACCACATCATCTGTCAAACATGGTGAAGGATTGTTATGGCTTGGGCATGTATGGCTGCCAGTGGAACTGCACCACTGGTGTTTATTGATGATGTGACTGCAGAGAGAAGCAGCAGGATGAATTGTGGAGTGTAAAGGGCTATACTCTGTGCTCAGCGCCAGATAAATGCTGCAAAACTGATTGGACAGCACTTCACAGTGCAAACGAATAATGACCCAAAGCAAACTGCAAAAGCAACCCGAGAGTTTCTCAAGGCAGAGAAATTATATTTTTAATGCTAGTCAGTCACTATAAACAGAGAATGTTTTTAGCTACTGAAGGCAGAAAAACCACTCCCAAGAGTTTCAATTAAGCATTTTTCCCCTCATCTACTTTCACCTCTTATTTGTTCTTCTGTTCCCAGAACAGTTTCATTTTTATCTCACAGGTTAATAATTCTGTAATTAGGTGAGTTGGACTGACTCAAAGAGAAAGCTTCCTTTTTAATAACTAATCTTAAATTCCCACTTTTAAGAGGTACTTCCTGCAGTACCTCTGCCATGGTCAGTCATGTGGTGATATCTTCAGCAGCAAAAGCAAGAATTCTCTAATCCTATGAAGCGCTTATGGTAAGCACTTCACAGTATAAGAAAAATACTTTTTCAGGACAAAAATATAAATTCCTTAGAATTTTAAACAGATGATTTAAGCTGACTATAACCTGCAGTGTTATGAAGATAAAGATGAGAGCAGTGCACACAGGGGGAACACATTGACATTTTTAATTTCTATACACAGATAAACTAAGACTGGAACATTTTTCTCTTCCCTCATAAAAGTGCTCATATTTTTTTAATCATATTTGATGAGTGAGAGGGCCTGAGGTGACAAATGAATTTCACTGCTTCTGTCCCAGGAGGCTCTCAGCCTGTTCTCACTCACTCTGTTTAACCTGCAGTAGCTGTAACTAAAAGAGGAAGTTTGAATTTTAATTTATGTAATATGAGAATAACTGGGGGCAGCACGGTGGCGTGGTGGTTAGCAACTTGTTCCCTCACATCAAGAAGGTCCTAGGTTCAAATCCACCTTGGCCGAGACCTTCCCCGTGTCTGCGTGGGTTTTCTCCGGGTACTCTGATTTCCTCCCACAGTCCAAAGACATGCACTAAGGTTCACAGGTGATTCTAAATGCCCATAGGTGTCAATGTGAATAGTTGTTTGTCTCTCTGTGTCAGCCCTGCAACAGCTGATAACTGCATTATACACTATAATGCCAAAAGTCACTCACCCATTCAAATCATCGAGTTCAGGTGTTCCAGTCACTTCCATGGCCACAGGTGTATAAACCAAGCACCTAGGCAGGAGTTCAGTGAGTTCCAGCGTGGTACCGTGATAGGATGGTACCTGTGCAACAAGTCCAGTCCTGAAATTTGCTCACTGCTAAATATTCCACAGTCAGCTGTTAGTGGGATTATAACAAAGTGGAAGTGATTGGAAATGACAGCAACTCAGCCACAAAGTGGTAGGCCGTGTAAAATCACAGAGTGGGGTCAGTGGATGCTGAGGGTCATAGTGCACAGAGGTCACCAACTTTCTGCAGAGTCAATC
>JAVDPK010000156.1:765013-776283 GCA_034780415.1 Cichlasoma orientale | reverse complement strand
ACTGATTTAGAGAAAAAAAAGTAAAAACTAACTAAAACTAAACTATAATGTAAAATCCAAAACTATTATAACCTTGGCTGGCACACTCAAAATTTCTCGCTCGAGCGCACCATTACTATAGGAGAAAATAATTGAATATAAATTGAATTGCACGGTCCTAAATTAATCAAATTTCTTGTCCACACACATCCAATGAAAAAAAAAATCAATTCAGAAATACTCCACCTGGTTAAAAAACACTGGTTCATAGTTTTTTCTTTGTTTTCTCAGAAAACCTGGTAGTTGTCTTCCTCCTTATTATGTTTTTATATTTTAATCATAGATCTAATCCTCTTTAACTGCATACACACCTATGACATTTCCTACATAAAAACCTTTATAAATTACAGGCTCATTTATATGTGAAATGACTGATTATCTGATCTTTGTAAATAATGGATTTATTGCACACATTTGTTTCCGTCTTCTTGTGTAGTTGTATCTATTATTTCTGACATCTTCTCTCAGTGTACAAATACAACAAGACAAAGAATAAATTGATCTACAAGTTTATTCTTTTCTTGGCAATTAATTCATCATCATGGCTAATCATTGACTTCTTCTAACAAGAGAAGGGAGCAAACAAAACTGGTTACAGAGTCACGATCCAGGGCCCGGTGGTTAGTAATGTGTAGTGATGTGGAGCATTCAGGTACATTCAGACTGCACGCGTGTCCTCTAAAGCACGGACACATTATAACGATCTACCAGCCCCTCACTCGAGAAGGAATAAGAACGTTTTAAAAAAGCTGAACGGATTATAAGCAGGAATTAAACTTCAGACAGAAACCTTTAAAGGCAGAGGATCGTCTGGAGTGATGGGATATAAAAAATAGAATACAGAGCAGCTGCAGCAGCACTGCCTGCATACCTGAGTTACAACTGGCTTTCACTTCTCTCATCACTCATAACACTTTGAAAGAACAAAGATTAAATTACAAAGTTCACACTGGACTTTATGTTGCACAATGGAAACCTCAACAACACGTGCATGTTCTCGTTCTTGGCACTTTATCCTTCAGGCAGAACCAAAATCTGATGACAGGGAAGGTGAAAGAAAGGTTTGGGTTACCAGACGCATGTCTCTCACTGATGAACGTAGATTTTTTTCATGGTAAAAGGAAAGAAGTACACCACACACTGACAGAAACACAGGGGCCCAAGAGCCAGTCCTTTAGCTGGATCGCAGCTGCTTGTTTGGAAAGTGCAATATGTGGATTATCTTCTTAACAGAGCAGAGAAAAAAAAAAGGTTTGCAGGGTTGTTCCCTTCAAGAACAACTGAGGTCCATAAAGATGGGAAAGTTGTGGTCCGTATTTGCACAGAACCACCCTCAAAATAAGAATGAGTGTTTTTTTTTTCAGCTTGATAAAACAGTCTCAGAGTGTTTTGGTGAAAAAGGGAAAAAAAAAAAAAAAAAAAAAAGATCACCGCAAATCCATCATGGACACAGTGTCATCAGTGATGGTGACATGTCCCGCATGCTGAAAGGAGAAACACATTTCAGTTACACATTCACACAGTCAGCAAAAACACTGGGCTGGGAATCACAGCAGACGTTGATGACAGCTTCATCCATGTGGCTGCAGACATTTCTCTCCACTCGTCATCACAGCGAAGACTGAAGTAAGAGTACTCTTTAAAGCTTCTTTGCATATGTCTACCCAAAGTATAACTTGGAGAAAAAAAAAACCTTTTTAAATCATATTTTGGGCAATTTTAGATTAGATTCAATTTATTGTCATTGCATATGTCACAAGTACAGTGCAATGAAATGCAGACTGCATCTAACTAGAAGTGATTGAGCTGTAATAAAAAATAAGGGCACGAGCAGTATATGCACAGAGTGCAATAAAATACAATAGGTTTTGTAACACATTTGATTCTACACATACAGTTTTAATGTCCCTGTCTCCACAGTGATTAATGGAGAGGCTCTCTCCTGGCTCATGTTTGGATAAAGGCTTTAAAATAATGCCATGATGCCAGCCAAATGGCAAGACTGGCTTCTTGAAGGACTTTTGTGATGAAATCTGAAGTTGAACCAGTGGAGGGCAGCAAAAACCCAATTTTCAGGGAGATTTAAGTACTTATATCTGAAGAAGATACTTTGAGATGATCCCTCATTCCCTGAGAGGCAGAGGATGGAGCTGCATATTGATTTGGCACCAACTTTACACCAGATGCCCCCACCCCTCACCCCAGTTCTTTGAGTTAAGTGACCTTTTAAGAGTGACCCCACTTTCTTGCTGAAGGTGCCCAAAGGAGGTTTATGAAACTATACTAAACTTCTGGTACTCTGGACATCAGTTCATGCCTTTACCCAGTAATAATTCATAGGGAGGCACCATTTCCCCATCATCAGCACCATTTCTGCAGTAAGACCGGCCCACCCCACAATCATTTATGACTGAAAACTGTGCACAGTATATTTATCTGTAGAGCAGATCAACTGCACTCTACAGCAGTGGGAAACAAATTTGAGACATTCGTTTCTAAAAAGAGATCTTTATTCTTAAGTGTTACGCCTACCTACATTAATACTTTCAAAAAGCCTTTGAAAAGACTGAAGTCTGGCACCATTTCAGATCTAAAGACTGTGTTATAAGTCAGAGGTTTTAGTCACGTAATACAAACAACTTTACTATTTGCAAGATGACAGATTTCTTTTGCTCCTGGTGGAAATTTACAAGAAGAAAAACTGAAGCAGAAACAAGTGAGGAGATTTTTTTGGCCACGCCCTCAGTTTTGTGTGTGATAGTTTGTTCTAAGTATCGGTCTTGGTACTGATATAAGCTTTTCCCATTTGTGACAGCACTGCATGTACGGCCTCACAGCAGAGATATACTCACTGTAAATAGAGGTGGCTCTTTGCTGTGAGGGTGAAAACCTTTCTGTTTACACGTGGAAATCTCATCTGTTCCCCGATCTGTCAACCTGAAGTAGCCAATTCTAAAACAAACAAATCAGAATTAGTCGGAAAACGGGAACTGACTAAAACGTCTGAGTTTATAAAGTCGGGACACGCCCACATCTCCCACTCACTCATTGAATTTAGGCGAGCAGACGATAGCGATGGCCTCTGGTAGCATGATCTGGTAGGAGCAGTGTGTGTGAAGGTCGACGCTGGACAAGAAGGCCGTCTGTGTGGGGTGAGTCTGGGAAACACAGTGGGCAGACTTCAGTGCACGGTACAGAAAAGAACAGGGCCAGGTGTAATGATGAGGTCTTATTTTTGTGAGGCAAACAATATTTTACGCAAGCCTGCCATCATGTCTACACAAAAGCTTAAATATACAACTGAACAAAGAAAAGTAAAAACTCAGATCACTGCACGGTTAATCGTGGGAATTGATACAAGCGGCAGCCTTTGGGAATTGGAAAATTAATCCAAAGCAGAAATACCAAAAACTACAATTCCTCTAGTAACCTCCTGAAAGCAGGTCAATCCCCATAGATGGTGTAAAAGATGGGATGTAGTCGCCATGACGGCACCCACTGGTTTTGGACTGTGTGACCTCTTACGGATGAAATGGTGGAATGCAAAGTTTTGCTAGTTAACTCTGTTGCTGCTTTTTTAAACTCTACGGCTGCAACTGACACAGATATCGCAGCGGGAAGTGAGGCCCCAGTCACACTAGAGACCCAGTGACCTCTGGTTGCTAGGGAAAAGCTATTCCTCGATCGGTCGGCGAGCGCGTGCTAAGTATTTGACAGCACCTGTCCATCTTTACTCACATGTATCCAACCGAGGGTGATGAGATCATACTGGTCCTGTATGAGGAAGAGTTCCTCCTCGTTTTCTGTGTCACAATAGTCTGGTCCGCCGCACTGCTTTGGTACGATGACGTGGGTCACGGTAAACGCATTTCTGGTCTGGAGAAACACAAAAAGTGTCTTACTATTACACTCCTGTAAATTATGCATGGCCTGCTCTCTGCCAAAGTGCTACCCAAGGACAGTGCCTGAACAAAATTAACACTGTGCACTAACTGGGCTGTTGCTAGTAAAAACCGCTTAGTCATGCTCATAAAAAAGTGAAAAGGGGCTTCAAGTTAACCCCAATGGCAAATGATATAACTTAAACAATGGCCAGAGCAGCTGCAGGACAATGAGAGAAGTGTCAGATAATCTTCTAAACCTGTGTGGTGGGAGGTCAGCTGGTGTCTTAGTTTCATTTCAAATCCATATTCACAGCCTCAGAATTATTAGCACTAACACTTACCACCTCTTGTTATAGTTTAAACCTCAATTTATGGATGAAAGCCTTTATTTATTCTCATCACACAGCCGCCCTGTTCCAGCGTCTTACCAGTTTGCCACATAGGATGCCACAAGTTTCTACAGCTCTGCTTGTGTTGGCCTCAGCCAACCTCAGAAAGCTCCGGCACAGCTCAGCAGGAACGGCCAACTGCCGAAGGGCATCCACCATTGTATCTGCAGAAAGCATACACAAGAGCTGAATGGGAAAGTTGGACTTTTGTGATGTTCTGAAACAAGCCATGGTATAAACAGGAAATTAAGTAGGTCAGGGGGGGAAGAAATCAGCTCAGAGGAATAAATACTTTCACACAGGAGTGTTTTAAATCCCGTCAAGGCCAGCCCATCGTGACACAAAAGAATGAACTCACTATTGTTCCCTGGGCTGACCAGAGACCCGGGCTTGAGTGAGCGGTCGAAGCTGGGTGGGCCGGTCGTGGGTGTGCCGATGGATCCGGGAGGGTGGTTATATTGGTGATTGGACAGTTCTCCTGGGTATTGAGGAAAGGTTGGGGAAACTAACGGCGGGCCCTGGATGCCGGGAAGGAGCGGTGTGTCGGGAGAAGGCTCAGCCGGAGTGGCGAACTCCAGAAGCACTCGCTGGCGTTCCTTCTCCAGCTCCTGGCGGCGGATCATCTCCTCAAAGGCACTGAACTGCTCCTGCTCCCGCTGTCGCCGCTGCATCTCAGCCACGCGTTCCCGCTCTGCATCCAGCGCTCGCTGCTTGGACTGCTCCCGTGCGAAGACCTCCTCTTCCTCTTTCTGAGCATGCAGCAAACACATCACACATGAGCTTCGCTTCAACAGCTGTTTCTCTTTTTTGGGCCTTTTTAACAGCAAGATTATGTGTGTTGAACTTCGGGTGATGATGAAGATGATGTTATCTTCTAAAAATGCCAGTGCGGCACATGAGCTGCTTCTGAGTGACTATTCAAGGTCAGTTCAGGTGCACATTAATGAACTATGATACGAGGTTACTGTAGTGCTTGTTAATGATTCACCAGCTTTTTGGACTCTTAATACATGTTGGGTTTCATTTAATTGCTTCTAATCTCTTAAACTTTTCACATGAGTATTAATGTATGAATAAGGGTGTAAACAGAGGAAAGTGAAGCTGTAATTTCATGAACCAGTGTTTCAGCTCACCTTTTTGACAAGATATTGAGCATATTCCTGTTCAAATCTTTTCAAAAGGGCCTTTTTGAGAATCTCTGCTTGAGGAAATGCAACGTCCTTCAGTTTCTGCAGATTAATCAGAATGAATTAAATGTCAAACCTTCCTTTAAAACAATTAGTTGTACAAAAACAACTGTATGAGCACCTTTAGTGTGTCCTTCTTCTCAGGAATGTTGGCGGTCTTGTAATCCCGATGCTTGGGAAGTTTTTCTATAAAGAGCCTAGAACGGTAAAGGTCAGACAATGCTTGAGGGAGGTCTTTATGTAAACTCATTCACTGCTTCCTTTCGGCTTATGTCGATCAATATAGACAGACGAGTGAAAGGTTACTCACGTTATGTATTTATTGTAAAGCACGAAGGCGTGCTCGATGTTGCCCTCCTCCGTGTAGATGTTAGCCATGCGGATCATCTCCATGCCTGAGCGGAAGTAGCGGCGTGGGGGCACGTGGTCGTTAACCTCCACCGAGCTGCCCTTCTTGGTCAGGGCGCGGACTCGCTCCTCCGGCTGCAGGCTGACATCAGTGTGATCGGCCATCACAACAGCTCAACCTGGTAGACTGGAGAAACAGGCTGAGGGCTGAATATGGCGTTCAGTGGAATCTTTAACAATGCACTGCTAACGCCGGGCAAAACATCCACACTGCCTGTGAGAGAGTCTTTGAACACAACGTCACAGTCGGGATTCAGTTCTGACTCTGAAGCAGAGCTAATCACGATTATTTTGGTTAATACTGAGATCAAGACTAGTTAACACTATTTCTCATTGACTTTGTAATATCAGTGAAATTGCTGAACTTGTAACTCAACTTTACTTCTACAAGAAAGAAAGAAAGAACTGAACTGAAGGGAGGATCAAAGTGCTGTTACAGTAAAGTCAGAGAAAAGTGTGTGAAGTTTGCATCTATGGAGTGAATTTGACCATTCTAGGTCACATCGTTCTCGAGTTATGGCCATGTGACATCAGCTCGACTTTTACTCCAGAACAGCTGAGCAAAAAATGACGTAGGTGCAAAAAGACAAAACAAAGCATCACAGTGGAATAATTTTATCTAGAAATCTGCAGTGTGCAATAGCCTACGAACCTCACCTGACTTATCCTCTTAATTTAGCTGAACCTTAATAGCCAGGAATAGTGTAGATATAAAGAGATATAAAGAGCTAATCCAGAGTCCACCTAGTTACAATTACAGAAAGACAAAGGAAAATGGAATTTTCCAGTATTTGGATGGATTTGTTTGCTTCCACCGCCAACGCTGCTGGCTTAAAGGTATGCTTGAAAGGTAAAGTGTATAAAATATCACCGCTAGATGTTAATAGACTGCACACTGCAGTCAACTGTAAAACAAATAACTCCGACACTATTCATCTGTAGTGAGTGTTGCTGTCAGTCGGCTGTTATTACATGCCCACTGGAAGAAACGTCACTCTGAATGAGGCTGTAAAACCTTGTGAAAGGAGTCTGATATATAAGTGAAGCTCACTTCTGTCTGAAGACAGCGATACCGAGGTGAATTTCTGAGCATATCCTAAACGTTTATGTCCGTATGTGCTCCATTAGCTGCTGTTAGCCAGCATTAGTGAAACACTCTTTGAAGTGGATCCAACACTGCTGGACACAAACACAACTCTCATATGATGTGAGAATGTAATTAAACTGTTTATCAGAGGGAAAGTGTGATTTTTAGGACCCTTGAGCTTAGCATTAGCTGGCTTAATGTTAGCTTATAACCAGCTGTTTTTGTTTCACCGACTCGCTGTCAGCTGTCCAGAAACGGGAGGGTCACATGCCTAATTGCAACAATGCTGGGAATAAATAAGCATGTTTGTGCAAGTTTTCATATATTAGATCCCTGACTTCAGTTCGGGAGATCATGCTTGAGGTGAAGAGGATGAGGTGGAAATGATGAAGGTGAGTGCATACGTGGAGGAGGAGATGATGAAAATATACATGTACAAATGTTAAATGGTCATATATATTTTGAAAGAGCAGCCAGCTATTGAGCTTGTCTCAGTTTGATGTGCGAGTAATCCATCTCTGAATGATGCCTAAACAACAACAAGCCTACTTCTTCAGTGCACAGTCGGACTTTCATTCTCGAACAGGAATCGGAAAATCTAAGCGGGTGAAAAACAGATCTGTCTACAGAGGCAACACGAGCCCTTTGAACCTTTAAAGCACATTTATTTCATGGTTCAAGTCTAACACCACTTTGTCATCTTTCAGAAATCCATAAAGCCTTCATGAGTCCTTAGGAAATTTAAGTTTTATTAGAAGTTAACAGGAAGAAAACAAAATATGGGGTGTTTCCAGCTGGATGTAGCCATTTACAACAAGAAAACTTATCTATTATGAATTCTCAATTATGTTGCTGGAAAATATGTGTGTATAGAATATATCTTAAGTGAATTAATTCAGTATGTAAGGATGTGGGAAACACAGACTTGTGTATACGCTAGCACAAAGAGACAGTGTCCCCAGTATCAAGGCCACAACTCAGTCTAAAAATCGCTGGCTGATTTAGGAAAAAATGCCTGGGAGGGTCGATTTGGTGTGACTGGAGGTTTTCTAGGCTTCATCAGCATGCTGACTAACAGGCTGCTATTGATTCTCCTACGATGGCTTCTTGGCAAGAAGGTACAGAAACACAATGCGTAAAGAGGCGGTCACTTCTTAACAGTTTAGCTTAAGAGGTGTGGCGCTGATAAAAAGAGAGGGGTGGAGGTACTTGCAGTGCATGCTGTGTGGTGTTATCTACTGCCTTCTTTCTAACCTAAACAGCTGTGCAGTCAGTCTTTTCAGTCAGTTCTTCCTGACTCAGAATGGGCCTGCAGGAAGTGTTTTTTGATAAACTAAAATCTTCATTATGGATGAGTACAAGTAACCCCAATATCAAAAATGGCTTAAATTGTATTTTTTTTTAGATGTGGTAATTTTCCTTTATCTCTAATATTCTTCTTGAAGGAAAGTCCTCCAACTGTCTACTTATTAAATCTCAACCTATGTTAATTGATTCTTCTATTCTAGTATAGTCAAGAGGGGAACCTGTATTCACCACATTTATCTGACAGGTGAAGATCAAACACCTTCATACAAAACAGGAGTAACTTTTAAAACGAAAATCAAGCAACCTCTCTTTATTGCAGACTCAAGTGTCCAGAATTAAAACAGAAAAGACCACACAAAATAACCAGCGTGTGATACTAAACCTTATAACCGAGGTCAACCCTCAATAAATTCATTTTCAGAAGCATTGAGCCATCAAAAATAATCTAAACATGGGCTTTATCAGAATAATAGTGTATTTTAAATATATATGGTATATATAATGTCAGAATTAACCTGCAACTCATTTAAATGCTATAAACATAAATAAGGCATGTTGCTTTAGATAAATCGCCCACCATCCTTACAGTATCTGAGAAAGTAAACATGCAACAACCAGAATGACAGTAAATGTTGTCAGCTAGTTTGTCACTGTACTTTCTGAATGTTTACAATCAGTGTGGTCTTTATAGAAACAAGAACATTACAAATATGTGGTGTCAGAGCTCGTTTAAGTCTCTCTGGGTGCTATAACGCTTTCCCCTCGGTCCCTGTCACTGAGCTCATCGTCGGGCTCAGAGCCGTCGCGTTAGCCGCGCTGTTAGCTGCTGTCAGAGGGTTAAAAAGCTCTCCACCGCCGCTACAACGGTATTGTCCTTCTTACCTGATCGAGCCGTGAATCCGAACCCGAACGTCCCACAAAACTACATACAAGTGAGGGGGGGGGAACCCAGCCAAATTACAGTCCCAAAGATGACTGCTAATGAGCTACGCCTACAACAGCACCACAGCATCTGTACACTTCCGCAATCAAAGCAACTTCCGCCCGACGAATCACCACGCAGGCGCAGAAGAAGATCTATGATTTAGTTTCCGTGTATTTACCAAATAATCTGCACGAGCTGCATGTATTATTTAAATACATACCTGATATGATTTTAACAGGTAAAAAAAAATAGTACAGAAATGAGCGGAATGATAATAAGATCACGATTTATTTTAAATACTTGAAGATGGTTTTGCACTCTTTTGTAATTTGTCTGTTCATACACTGATTTTATGCTTGTGAGCTATTTCCTATATAATAAAAACATATTTTTGCATTCATTTGCTCCATACAGTACACCACACATGTGCTGTCCTCAGGTGGCCTTGTGTGACACCATGTACCAAATACAAATGAACTTTTCTGGGAAGAGTAAACTTCCATAATATTATATCCAACATTTGTGATTAATAAAATGAAAACACTATCACAAATTTATACCTGGGGAAAATCCTGTTTTCTTTATATATGTTTCCCCCGGGGCGTGTCACAGGTGAGTTTTTGCTCATATGCAAATGATAAGCAGCCGTCCAGCTCAATGACATTCTCAACTCAGTGGATTCAGTGACTCTATCCTGGACATGGAACGTCCTGAAATTAAATATGAACAAGACAGAAGAGCTTTAGTGTTTAGTGCTGACTTTTAAGGCCCCCTGTGGGCTCAGACCAATGTACATTTCAGATCTCCTAACACACCCCAGGTTGTAATTTGAGGTCCTTAACCAAGGCTCATGGCTATCCCATAACCTGGCTGAGAACCAAGGCTGATCGGGCTTTTTCTGTCAGGGCACCCTGTCTTTGGAACAATCTCCCTGAGAAGATCAGACAGGTGAGCTCACTTAATCAGTTGTCCACAGTACACCCTGTACAGGTCGCCAGCCTGTCGCAGAGCTAACACAGAGAGACAGACAACATTCACACTTCTGGGCAATTTAGAATCACCACTTAACCTAACACCACTAACTGCATGTCTTTGGACTGTGGGAGGAAACCCACACAAACTAACACAGAACATCCCCGGCCAAGGTGGATTTGAACCTGGGACCTTCTGGCTGTGAGGCAACAGTGCTGAACACCATTCCACCATAACACCCTCCATTTTGAATTACATCTGTGTTGTCCTTCATCATTGTTTCATCATCTTCTCCTCTCCTAGTGATCATTTATTTACATTTTTAATATTTGCTTTTAATTGACCTGCTTTTCATTTTAAGTTCTTTTTATTTCTCCATTCGATCTCCTTGTGCTACCAGGATTCCTACATAGCATTGTGTTTTACCTTATGTTGTTTCATGTCTTCTTAGATGTTTTATTTGTTTCCTGTCTTGTCCTGTGAAGCTGTCATGGTCACCGACCAAGTGCTTTTGAGTTTTACTGTCTAATTTTGTTTATTTGAATATTGTCTTTGCTCGCCTTGTCGTTTGCATCGTGTCTTACTTTTAGTGTCGTCACGTCCGAGTCCTTAGTTCCTGGTTATAGTTTTGTTTATATTCTTCATGTATTTGCCTATTTAGTCTCGTTCTCAGGTCCTGGTTGTTTGAGAGTTTAGTTCCCCTCTGTTAAGTTCATTCATGTTTGCATTTCCTGTTTGGTTGTGTAGCTGACACCGAGCTGTGTTGGAGTGGCTGGTGAAGTGAGGTGAGGTGAGGGCTACCAAGAAGAAGAAATCAGGTCTTATAGTCCTCACCTGCCTTCAGTGAGGAGCTCTGCCTCATTTGTTTGCTTGGTGTGGCGTCGGGTTCCGCTCTGGTTTCTGCCTTCTTTATTGGACATTTGGGTCAGTTTGCCTGCCCGGATTTATTTCTAGTGATGAGAAAATGAAGCTTTTGTGAAGCACTTGAAGCAAATGTTTCAAAAATAGGTTCATTACTCGAAGCTTCAATTATAGCGCCCTCTCCTGGAAAAGTGCAATGTTTTCAATTAC
>JAVDPK010000156.1:743919-764913 GCA_034780415.1 Cichlasoma orientale | reverse complement strand
TCACAGCAGATGACTGCCCCTCCCTGAGCCTGGTTCTGCTGGAGGTTTCTTCCTGTTAAAAGGGAGTTTTTCCTTCCACTATCACCAAGTGCTTACTCATGGGGGTCATTTTGACTGCTGGGATTTCTCTGTAATAATTGTAGGGTCTTGACCTTACAGTATCAAGCACCTTGTTGTGATTTGTTGTGATTTCGCGCTATATAAATAAAATTGAATTCAATTCAATTTTATTCACATTTAAGGGGCCCAACAAAGTGATCGGTAACAGCCCACCTTGACCTCACTGAATGTCTGCCTGTCGCCCCACTGACACGGGTACGGATCAGTCAGCTGGTGTAGATGTTTGTGCTGTGCAGTGGTCTTCACAGCAGAATCACAGTTTATTTTTTTTCACAGCCACAAACTTTCCTGCCAACAGACGGACGAACAGGTGTTACTGTTGGCTCTAATTCAGTTTCCTGTCAAGGTAGCTGAAGATGCTGATGGGTGGGTGGATCAGGTTATTTTTTCTTAGGTATTTCTTAAGTAAACTCCACGTCACAGGTCTTTTATGAATCACAAACACAGATTTGTGTATATAAAGGCAGATTTTTCTGTGTGAGATCAGCAGCTTTCAGAAGACTTCATCCAGCCAAACACTGTCTGCACACACGTAAGTGTACAACCACTCACTCGGCATCTGTTTTATTTTATCTTAACTGTGATGATGTAGTTAGGATGTAGTGTTGTACTTACAGTTTACAGCTTTTCCAACATTTTTATTCACAGCGCTTTTATTTCATCTGTATTTTAATGCTGATTCTAATTTAAAATATGTTCTTTCTGTTCACATTTTGAATTGTGTTCCAACTCTTATTATCGCAGCTTGAATGAGAGATTTATTCAGGTTTTATCTGTGAACTGTCAGTTTTTCTGTTAGAAATCTAAAGCAGTCACATATGCAGCATTATTCTGTTTCGGTCATGATTTTACATTGTGAAACCAGTTTCAGATCTGTGTTCATGACTCTTTCCACTTTGTTTGATGCAGGAACCCAAAATGTCCTACATCACTGATCTTGCTATTGCTGTGAACAAAGAGGAGGAGCAAAAGCTCATTGCAGAAGGCTTCACCAAAACTGATGCTCCTCTGGGCCCTAATACCACAATTTCCCTCTGGTACAAAAAAGGCAACGGTCCAGCAATCACTAGGATTCAGTTTTCATTCAATGATGTAATGGCCAAGGGCCTGATTGTCTCAGGGTTCCAAAAAATTGACAAAAACCTCAATCCTGGTGGAAACGCTGTCTACCTGTGGTACTACAGAGGCTCCTCAGATTTTGATGTTCCCATCATTGAAATTAAGGGTGACGAACCAGATGAAAATGACATGTTTAAATTCTCCTGGGAAATAGTGGTCTGTTATCCAGTGTCTCATGGGTCTCAACCTGACACCATCGGCATGTGGGTGAAGAAAGCAAAACCACTGTACCTCTGTGACATCACTGCAACTGATACCTTTGAGGTGGACGCTTACCTCTTCCAGCAAGGTTACACCCGAATTGATTACGCCATCAACGA
Organism: Cichlasoma orientale; assembly: GCA_034780415.1. Lineage (NCBI taxonomy): Eukaryota > Metazoa > Chordata > Actinopteri > Cichliformes > Cichlidae > Cichlasoma > Cichlasoma orientale. Next base: position 763,354 of record JAVDPK010000156.1, on the reverse strand, counting down.
ATTTGCAGCAGGAATCTGCGTCTTCATCTGGTACCGTGCAACCACTGAGAGTGCAGGGGCCATCACAGAGGTATCCTGTGACGATGACCTTCACTATATGAAAGTGAACCAAAACCTGCTTGAGGGAACTGGAGCAGACCCATGTTACATGTGGTACACGAGAGATCCTGCCAAGAAAAACCCAATCAAGGCTGTCTCTTTGGTTTCATCAGCTCTGGAGACCTACAAGAGAGCAGGGATCCAGGTCATCCCAATCAGTGGGGTACACCTGTATTTGATTCGCTGAGAGTTGTCATGGTAACACGCATGCTCAGTAAGCTGAAACCAAAGAATCAAAGATGTTCCTGTTTAATGGGTTTGGTGATGGGTTTTCTTTCCTTTCTGAAATCATGTTCAGTCACTGTGATCTCAGAGGTTTGACTCCATTAATCAGCATTGATCCTACAATCAATACAATCAATCAATCTGTTTGATTTGCTCCGTATCACTTTGTTCTGATGATTGTCTCTGTTTCAATAAAGTCTCTTTAGCATCTGAAATATCTTTGTGTCATGTGTCAAAGCTTCATCTGATGCTTGGTAGCAGAATCTGAGAAATTCCAATAAAACAATAAAATGTTGAGCATTTATACCTACTTTGACCTTTGACCCATTTCATTTTGTAATATTATGCGTGAAAAACACAATTTACTCAATAACCATTAAATTAATCAGCGTGTTATAGTGAAAATGTATTATGTTCATAATATAAACACTGGTATAATTACATAGAGTAGAATAGCACTGAAAGACACTTTATTTTAGTCCTCATATAATGCCTCATATATTCTAGAAGTATTGCATTTTATCTAAAAACATATCTGGTGATTTGAGTATAAGTGACCAATATATTAAGGCTTGAGCATCTACCCAAGCTTAATATTGTCACCCTCTTAAAATAATGGCCTGAGTCATTTTTTTTTAAACAAAAGTTTTATTTTTGCCTAAATCATCATATTTTCAATGTTTGGTTCAGTTTTTTGTCTATTCTGAAAAACCTGAAAAAAATGACTCGCCATTATTTTGAGAGGGTGACGATAATATATGTGCACTGTGTTATTATCAAAGGTTTCGTTCATATGCAAAAGTTTTTCATTTGAACACAGTAGATGATGGACAGCACTCGGGCCAGCTGCAAAGCTGAAGCGTGAGGGATGGATTAGTAACTGGAGCCTTCAGGTCAGAGAGAGCTGCTGAGGGCAAAAAAAATGGAAGCTCAAAAATAACAAACGTCTGCAGTGGCACACATCTGTCCAACAGAGAAACATCTGTCCTCTGCACTGTCACAGCACTTTACACTGACTGAAATTCTGTTTCCATTTTGTTGGTTTGGGAAAATTCCTCTTGTATAAATTCAATTCTGACTTCATATTTATTAAAGAGTAACACTTGTGACTTGTTGTATTGATTTGATGTCAGGTTAGTTTGGAGCTCTTTGATTTTTTTGAAGCTCTTTGATTTTTAGCTGCTGTAACAAAAGAATTTCACAGATCTGGGATTAATGAAGTCTGTGTAATTTTCAAGTTCTCCATAAAAAAGGCAGGTTTACCAAACACTGCCCAAATTTGAAAATGGCTGGTTTGACATGGAAGGCCGCAAGGGACAACTCAAATCCTTTGACTTGTTTATTTCTTCATGCAAGTGATTAGTTGAAGCATTTTTAACAAGGATAAGTTGGATTACTATAAATACTAATTATATGAATAATAATGATTAATCACTTAATAATAATTAGAAAAACAATTATTATTACAGTAAAGTTCTACAAAGTTCTACATAAATCAAGTTGCATAAATGACTGAGTTACTTAAATTAAGTTGCTAATCAAAGGATTATTCAAGGATACTTAAACTTAGTCTAAAGTAAGCCATGGTAACAAATTTCACATTCCTTTTTGTTCACTAATATTTAGATTTCTCATGATTATCTTTATATTGTTAACATTGTTCTAAATCACCCAAACAGTATAGTAAACAAAATCAACAAAAAAAAAAATCAGCCTTATGGACCAACTTAAGATAATTGAATTAAATACCATGTATAAACAAACAATCCTTTAGCATGAGAATCTCATACCAGTTGCATCTCCTGGGTCAAACCATGAGATGAGTCCTCTTTTTCCTCCTTTTTGAGTGTCCTTTGTCCACAGGTATGAGGAACCGGCCACAGGTGAGGTAGACTTTTCAAACCATGCTTTCCACAGGAAAACAAGTAGATCATCTTCATGCTCTAACCTGTCTGCAGCTTTCCCTGCTCCATGCTGCCTCTGACAGCAGGACACACAGAAATCTGAGGTTGGAAGATCATGAGATGATCTGTGATGTCATCAACACTCACACAAACAGCTGATTAACAAAGTGCTTTATTGTCAAAGAGTTTATGAATTAGCATCAGACACTGCAGCTCTTGACTCGACATTTCATCAGACTGCTGAGAACACACACACACGCTCTGTGTCCACCAATCAGCAGTCAGCACAGGTGAGCTCTTTTTTCAAAATAAAACACCTGCTGACCTCTTACGTCATAGAGTGACCTGGTTGTTTCCATGACAACCAGAAAGTCCGAGCAGATCCAGCAGGAGGTCCGCAGGAGTTCAGGACTCTGAGTTCAGGGAGGAGATTTTATCGATGGACTGCAGCAGCTGAGAGACCAAACGGAGAGTCTCTGCTTCCCCCAGCAGCTGCCTGAAGAGAGAGACAGGTGAGAGAGAAAGGCAGGTGTGTGAGAGAGAGAGAGGGGCAGGTGAGAGGTTGAGAGAGACAGGTGAGAGGCAGATGGGTTCCAGAGGAAGAACCAGAGTTAAGGATTTGAATGTGACTTTGGCTCCATCTGATGGAGAAACCAACCCTCCTGAGGACTCGCGGACGCCATCAGCCACAGCATTAAAAGCACCTCCTGATGCTGCAGGTCAGAAGGTGACCTGTGGTCTCTCAGACCCTCAGCTGGAGAATCTGGAGTCCACAGCTTGAACTCTTCATCGTGTTTCTGAACAGTGTTTGCACCGTGGTACAGAGCGTCGTGCTGACTCAATTTTTTAAAATCCAGATGATCAGGATCAAATCATCACTGCAGTGCTGTCTTCCTGTACTGTGTGGGAAATCCTTCTCACAGTTAATTCAATGTGAGCCAAAATGGCAGAGAGTCTCTCGTCAACAGGATCTATGTAGAGGAAGAGTGGTGAAGGATGGTGAACATCTGGCTGCAGCTGTTTCTTCTCTGAGGGTCTCTCACTTGATAAAGTGTCTGATGCTGATCTTACAGAGAAACTGCTCTGTAGCTGCTGACAGGTTGATGCTGCTGTGTGTTGCAGGTACTGACCGGATGGAGGAATGGGCGTGGCTCACCATCTTGTTCAGGTACTCCGACACCACCTGAACGTTTTGTCTCATTGTCATGACGACCTGAGACTCTGGCGCCTTGTCCTCCACCCACAGAGAGTCCACCTCAGCCTCAAACACACACACAAGTTTCTATCTGATGTGGGGACCAACGTTTTAATCATCACTTGTGGGGACCACCCTTTCTAAGGGCTGTGGTACATTCAACATGTATGCTAGCTTATTCATGCCTTCAAACATCTGAACTGATGACGTCATGTCTGTACCATGCTCAAAGTCTAGTGAACATGGCTGATTGGGACATCATTTACATATTATTTGCATAATTCACACAGATTTCGTTTTGAGTTGTGGGGACCTCGGAACAACAGTTCATCCTACAAATTACATGAATCTAAATTAATTCAATCCTGGGATTACTGCATTGTTAAAATGTTTAATCTATAACTATGTAGAATTAAAACATACAGTAGTAGTACACCAATGAGTGTTCAAATTGAGGAACTTAGCTTTGCTTAGTCGTTCATAGAAAATGCAGAAATGTGAAATTTGGAAATGATTCCAGTGATGCTGAAGGATCACTCCTGCTCAGAACATCTAGTTCTCTGCATGCACTCATCTTCACAACATAACTGAATTTATGTGTGATTGATATTCCCAGATTTGCAAGTGATTGAAGTGAATATTAACAGATGAAATAGTCTAAAGCTATCATAATTTACATATAAAGTACTGAAAAAGAAGTGTTTAGATACCTCCCAGCCAATGCTAACCCTACAAGTCAAACCTTTAAGTCTCTCTGCTTTTCACTGTTAGGGCTATTCATAACATTTTTATTAAAGATTTTAAACAGTAAAGCATCAGTTAATTTCTGCTACCAACAAGTAATTCTACTGTAACTAATCAATATAACTTCAAGACATTAAATGCTCAGTTAAACTTCACAGATTGAACAACTGCTGTCAAACGAACCTTAAAACAAACTGTTGTTGTACAATTGTCAAGAATTCCTCATTAAAATAAATTATAAACATAACTTTATGCTTTTTTTCAAATAACTGGCATTTAGCCATTATTGGAACTTGAGCCCAAAAACAATATAATTCAAAATGTTTAGACTCTCTTTTTAAAAGGTAGGAGATAAGTCAAACTTTCAATTCAATTGTATTTATATAGCACCAAATCACAACAGTCATCTCAAGGTCAGTCAACCTTCAAGAGATGTACTGTGTGGTTTGCTGAGGTGTGAATGTGAATAAAACCTGCCAAGCCAGAGAGCTGGTAACCTGTCAGCATCTAGAATGTATGTAGACTAACAGTCCTCAAGATCTGAGTTTTTCATCTGACAGAAAAGAGACAGAGAGGAAATGGGCATAGCTGTAACAATGAAAGACAATCAACTCACTTAAGCTGAAAAAAATAGAGTCCAGGTGCTGAACTGGCCATCAAAAACATCAACTTCAAAATGACCTTTTTTCCCAAAATGGTTCATTTTCTCACTTTAAACATTTGATAATTAAAACACGTATTTATGAGAGCTACTAATCATTGGATTTGATGTTGAAATGATTAAAATTTGCCCTAACTATATCCCAAACCCTGTCCTTCTACATGAGTTACGGTTTGGTAACTGACAGCGCACTACAATCACAGACTTTCTCCCTTCTCTGAGAAAGCAACAAAAACAATGATCAGGGAAAAAAAATTACAGACTGTGGATTTAATCTGAGGTGAAGATGAAGGTACCTGTAATTTGATTCTGTTCTATTTTTAATGAATTATATAATTCAAAATTTTTCATCTGATTTTTGTTTGCTACATCTGAGATTACTCTTGTTGTGATTTGGTGCTAAATAAATAAAATTGAATTGAATGTGTTTTAATTGCAACAGATATTATGCAGTAATTAGGTTCATGTTCTAACTCTACTATCATGCAAATCTCTTTTTATATGCTTTATTTATTTACTTATATATTTTTATTTTATTATTTTAAAATTCTTTTTAATCCTTAAGAATGTTTTTACATATTGTTTTCCACCATATAGTGTAAATAATATACAATGACAAAGGCTTATAGTTATTATCCTTATTATTATTGTTGTTGTTGCTTTCTGCTTGTACACCATTTCTTTGTAACCTAAATAGCTCTGCTGGCCTTTATTTGGTATGTTCCACAGAAAAATTCAAGGAATTAATGGAATTACAGCAATATGATTATAATGACCTGTCACCTGGGTCACCTGGGTCACCTGGGTCTGGATCCCAGTGTTTCTGATTTGGATTTTCAGGCTCTGTTTTGTCGCTGTGTGATTCCTGGTTTATTGAGTTGTTGCATGTGTGATTTCCTCAGTGGTTTTGATGTTTATATCTTTTTGTATCAGGCGTTCTGTATTCAGATGGTTCCTTCTTAAATGATCATGGCTGAACGTGTGGATATAGAGGACTCAGATCTTCATCCAGCAGCTTCCATGGAACAGGGAAGCAGAGGTTGGGTCAGGTTATTAAGTGATAAGCTGTTTTCATGCTTAATTCTGAAGAAACTGACACAGGGAGTGATTTCGCAGTAAAGAGGCCGTTCTTATCTATGTGGCACCACGTCATCAGTAACAATTATTCAGTGTTTCTCAGGCAGAATATAAGAAAGCAGGAAATGTGAAATAAATCCTGAGTGACTCGTGCATCTCTGCAGGGTAAGATGCACCTGATGCTGGCATGTTGCAGGATCTCTGATCTTCTGAACATCCAGCAGGTCACGAGGGTTTGGCTTCATTTTATCTGCTGTGTGAAGGCAGCAGACTGCAGTCAGGCTCACGCGCCTCCTCAGGTTTCTGGGTTTAAAATTATCTTATTTTAGGAAAGCCTGACCTAAAGAGATTTTCTGTATATTTGAATTTAATATTATTTTGTTTTCTATTCATGTAATATGTTTTCATGTTCAGTGTTCACTTCTCTGTAATAACTCTGCAGTTACACAGCAGGGACGTGCAGGTTCAGTTTAAAGTTGAAGTGTAAATGCTGAATCATGAAAGGTGCCACATCATCTCATCACCAGCGTAGGTGTGTTACTGCAGCTCTGCAGACCAACAACAGCATGTCGGCATATTTTCACTCACAACCAACAACTGATTCAAATCTGACGTTTGCAGGCAGCCAGTTTCTGTGCTTCATCACTGCAGTGAGTGTGAGAGTTTTCTGATGGTGATCACTGAAAACGGGCCGGTGACGGACGTCAGCAGAGGTTCTGTGGAGGAGGGAAATAAAGCAGTTTCAGAGGTCTCTGAGTGAGATCAGCAACTTTCAGCAAACCAGAAGACTTCATCCTGTCATGGTCCAGTGTTTTGTGTTTTGGTTATGTTTTGTTTCATCTTTGATTATTGTGATTTTCCTTGTCTGTTTAGTTCTGTTTTCTCTGGGTTTTGTTATTTTCTTGTTCGCTTTGGTTTTCTGTTTTCATCTTAGTTGTGGTTTTCTGTTTCCCTTTGTTCCTGTCTCCCCTGCGTCTGTGTCTATTTCCCTTGGCCCCTGTTAGTGTTCCTCTGTGCCAGCCCCCTGTGTTAAGTCTGTGTGCACCCTGTTAGGGTTTCCTGTTTTATTTTTACAGTCCTGTGTTCCCTGTGTGCTGTGTCTAGTCTTGCTTCCTGTGTTTCATTAGTATGATTTTGTCCACCTGTTCTCCCCAGCTGTTTCCTGTTTTCCCTCGTCATTCCCAGTGTATTTATTGTCTGCTTTTCCCTCTGTTTTCTGTCGCGTCCTCCCTCGTGGAGGTGTGGTTTTTGTTCATGCCTGCCACCCGTTTCATTCTCAGTTTTGTTTGTTCCGGATTCCTTTTTACAATAAAGTCACCTTTTTAAGTTCCGTTTGCCTTGGAGTTCTGCATTTGGGTCCACCCTGCTCGCCACACCGCGAAAGCATGACACATCCAGCCAAACACACAGAAGTCTGAGTGGTTTCCAGTATCATTCCCACATTGGAAGTCTTCATTTTCAGGGTCTTCATACATATTTAGAGCTTCATTTCACACTTTGTTCCAATAAAATTGAGGAGTGATAAAAATGAAATGATGTGATTGTTGATGCAAAGCATCATTTTCACTCCAGCAGCTTCCAACTTTTCCAGAATATAAAAGCAGGATTATAATGATTAGGATGAATTTGATCTTTGAGGAAAGCAAATTTCTTCTGAAGAAACTGAACAGGGGCAGTTCAGAGGTCATGGCAAGGTCATTTATTCACAGCATTATCTACATCTCACGACTTTTATCCATCAAACAGATTAATGTAAAATTAAAGACGAGCAGATACTTCATCAATCAAGGTTCTCCTTTTTCTGACAGTTTGAACTCGGTGCAGTTCTTTCACTTAAACCAGGTTCAGTTTGTTCACATGCTGATTTTTACTGTGAAATCAGAACCTCACATTTCAATGGGCAAATGATATGAACATGAATCTAATCAAACTACTTTGTTCTCTAATTACAAATTGACAGTAAATGTGTCACTCAGGTTCCTGTGAGCTGAGCTCCGAGCGAGGAGACGGGGAAGTGAAGCTGAAACATCACGGAGGTGAAGATGAACATTACGGTCCGAGCAGGTTTGGGGTTTTTCCGTTTCTCTTTTTTTGGTCTCAGGTGGAGAAGTGGGCAGGTGGTCACTCACGGTCCCCCCAGTTCCAAACAGACTACAGTTTTTTCCACACTGACACAGAAACTTCCTGTGATGACGCATGCTGATGCTCCCATGTTATTTTTCCTCCCGCCATCCAACAAGGCCTCCAGCCTAGCATCTTCCTGTAGATACAGTCAGTCAGGATGGATACCCCCCCCCCCACCCCGTCACTCAGCTCAGGAGCTCCACTGTGTGCAGAGCTCTTTCTTCTCCTTCCTGTTTACAAGCCACAAGACCAATGTCATTATCAAATGTGCAGATGCAACCGTATTGGTGAGACTGATCACTGATGGAGATGAGCCTGCCTACAGGGAGGAGGCGTGGACACTGACAGAATGGCCCACGGAGGATAACGTGGCCTTTCTCGTTGCTTTCAGGACGAAGCAGGAGGACGATCAGCCGCTGCACATTAACAGAAGCAAGGTGGAGAGAAGCTGCGGTTTCAGGCTCCAGGTACCATCTCAGAACATCTGAGAACTCTCAGACAGGTGAATCTGTCTCAGCAGCTTCTGATCATTCTGCCATTGCTCCACTGAGCAATACTTGTGTGGTATGGTGACAGCTCCGGAGCAGGAGCAGTAAGAACAGCAGAAATTTGAACCTTCACCTCGTGGACCAGATTCCAGGTGAACGAGGAGTTTTGATCCTGATCAGAGTTCTGTGTCAGGATTTTGTCGTTCTGATGATGTTTTTGTTGCGTTTTCTTTCAATATGCAGAGAAAAACATATTCTGATGCAGCTCTTTATAATACCAACAGCTGACTTCTTTTTAAATGTACTTACATGGAAACAGAAGTTCCTCACAGTCACTGAATTTGATTTTCATAACTCAGTGATTCAGCATTGTAACCACATCTTACATGCTCATGTTTAATCAGTGCACGAGGGGCCGGTTCACTTTTACTGATTGATCAGTGAGTAGATTGAAAGAAAATAATCAATAATCGTATCGTTCTCTGTTCCAGCTGCTGCCGGTAAGCGCTGAAATAAAATCATTTCATTTAAACCGAACAGTCGTGATCAGACCGGCGATTACTGAAAGTACAGGAGAATAAAAATCAATAAATAACAGATAAAAAAGAGACATAAAAATAAAAAACTTAACATTCCAAAGGAAACAAAAAACATAAATACAACATATATTTGGGTATTTTTCCATTCCTGCTATCAGTCATTTAGATTCTTTCCTCTCTGCTCGGCATGAACGGTCGATCGCTGCAGAGACGTTTCTCTGTGCGTCACTTCATAACATCTCACCGACTGTTTTCACAAGTTCAGATCTTTGCAGGGCAGATTCAGTTTGAGTTTGAGTTGGATTCGCCACCCATGTGGCTGGACCATGTGGCTGGACCATGTGACTGGACCATGTGACTGGACTATGTGGCTGGACCATGTGACAAGCAGCTGTGACTTTAGAGGCCACCACAGTGTTCATTATTGTCTGATGACAGGTGTCTCTGGGGTCTGGGACTCACGTTGCGCTGGTTGGTGATCCTGCCTCAGGCTTGGATTATTACATGTGCAAAATAAATACACCAGAGTCAGTTTAGATCATTGCAGTGAACTGGGCCATTAAAGTCCAATTTCAAGGGATGAAGGTCGGGCTGTATTAGATGTTTTTCCAGCATCAGGAACACTTTATAACTCCATTATGTAGAAAACTGGTGGCGCTCGCTGCTTCAGGTGTTCATGAGTCCACGCTGAGCCACAGGAGCAGATTTTTACCCTGAAACATCTGAAACACTGAGCAAAAAACAGTGCTGGAAAATCACATAAAAGCAGCTTGACTTTTTCTTTTTTCAGACATGACTAATGACAGCACTGAGATGAAATTTTGCCACTGAGAAGGAAATCTTTCCACTGGAATTCCTGAGCTGGTCAGATGGGATAAACTGGCATCGAATCACTATCAAATTTTTGTAGCCTTAAAGACACGGTGCTGTTTCTCAGCTTATAACTGCTAAAGTTTCTACCTCCACCAATCAGGCAAGGGCAGGTGAGTTGACAGGCAGGTCAGCAGTGATGTTTAATGGCTGTTTGGATGAAGCTCCCCTTCCCTAAACATCTGGAAGTCAATCAGTGTTTGTCCTCCTGCTGATGTGAAACCACAACAAACATATTTTGTGGTTCCAGGGTAGAAATGTGAACTCCTCGGATCCATCTGTACATGTCGGAACCTGAATCTCATCCGGAATATGTGAGTGGAGAGCACAGGCACCCACAGCAATCAAAGATCTGTGAATATTACCCTCATTAGCTGCTTACTCTGGGACATTATGATGGATTTAATCTTTAAATATCAAGCTTTGCAAACTGTGTTTGCATATGTTTCTGTTAAAAGGAGCATGTGAGGAAATGTCCTGAAATACTGACTGAAGTAGGAAAACTGCTGGCTGGATATCCCAAAGGTCACGTAGCAAAATGTTATCCTGTTTTTATACCTCTTTAGTATTACCCTATTACCCTATTACCCTATTATTTCTGTGCTCATGTCCATTTAAAGCCCCATTTGGCACCAGTTCAGGTTACCAGGCTTATCTCTGTATTATAGCATGTTAGCATCAGAGCAGTGCAGGTTAATCCGGTTTGTGCCCAGGTTTTAGTGATGTCACCATGTACAGGTGCACCTTAACAGTGTGACCCGCTGCTATTCCACCAAAGCTCATCTCTGATTGACTCGAGGAGTGTTCTTTGGGCGGATCCTCAGGGAGAGTTCCCACAGCGCCTCCTCGGCCAGGTGATCGCTGAAGTCGTTAAAGAAGGATATGATTTCATCATCGGGCAGCAGAGAGTAGGACCTGCAGAGAGGAACACCTTCAGTACACAGTGATACTACCATGAAGTACTCCTAATGAAGAGGAGGAACTATTCTGCAGGTAACTGACACTTGCTGGTAGCTCCTCAGAGTGTCCAGGATGTTAAACTGTTGCCAGCGTTTGGAGAAGTTAACCTTTGAACTCTGAGATGTCACCAAGGTGTCAGGATTCCCGAGGTGAACAAAAGTCAAGTCCTGTAGAATCAAACCTCTGGACAGACAGACGGGTCAGAGAGAGAGAGAGGGTTAAGACAGTGGGGCTAACCCTGAAGCTCCACAGCTGCAGTTCCTCTGGCATCCAGCAGAGGCACCACAGTGAGTCAGTCCCCATAGACTCCCATGTTAAAACTTTCCACCATAAATAAACATGTTGACAGCTGATACAGAAACTGCTTTGGTCTCTGCAGATAATTTCCCCCTTCATAACAGCTGTACGGGGGGAGGATGTTTCTATAACTCACCTGTACAAATAAAGTTTGCATTATTAGGGGCGTGGTCTCTCTGACTGACAGGTGGATGGTTAGCTGATGGTGGCTATAGCTGCTAGCTGTCTGCTAGGCTTCACCCCAGCTAACTGGAGTCCCTGAATTGGACATCTGGCCCGTGTTTGTGTTGTTGGAGACTTTTGGAGCATTTTAAATGCAATTATCTGACCAATAATATGGCTGCTGCGCGCTTCATTGTACAGACACATTTGATACTAGAGTATTTACCTATAAGTAGGGTATATTACGGGTTACTGACCAACAGGTAGGGTATAAGTGGGGATATAAACGTACAGGTAGGGTATACAGGGAGGTTCCACTTCAGCCAGAGCTGCTCTGTAGGCTCTGAAAGAAGATGAGCTGTCGATCAAAGTGCTGAACTCCTCCAGCGCCTGAAGGCAAACGGACATAAAACACTGTTAGTGCACTGATCCAAGCTGATTAGAGACTCTGAATAATCTATTTTGAAGCGACCTCTGAGGTGCTTTTCTGCCAGTCCAGACGTCGCAGAGGGGCAGAGTCCAGCGCTGACAGGATGGACAGATACGAGTTAAAGTTATTGAGCTTCCTCAGGTGCTGCAGAGAAAACAAAGAATGTGTGTGAACAAACGTAACTGTCAAAGAAAAGAAAGAAACTAAAAAACTGAGATGATGTGCCGTCAGCTTGGCTGATGGGTACATTCAGACCTTTGCTGTGTTGTAAATTCAGTTTTAAATAAGAGAAAAAAATGGTAATCCATATTGACAAAGTTCAAAAATGTTTTTAGAAATTGAAAGAAAATGTATATTTTAAAAAAGGGCAGCACAGTTGGGACCTTTCTGTGTGGTGCCTACATGTTCTCTCCATGTTTGTGTGGGTTCTCTCCGGGTTCTCCTGCTTACTCCCACAGTCCAAAGACATCCAGTCAGTGGGGTTAGGTTACTGGGCGATTCTAATGTGCCTACAGGTGTGAATGTGAGTGTGAATGGTTGTCTGTCTCTCTGTGCTGGCCCTGTGACAGACTGGCAGCCTGTCCAGGGTGTACCCTGCCTCTCGCCCTATGGCAGCTGGGATAGGCTCCAGCTGCTTGACTGTTGAGGTCTGGTTGATGGAGTTCTGTTAAGGTGTTGGTCCTCCCAGCAGGTTCTTCATAACTTCTGAATCTGTTAGAAGCTGATAAAGAACCTGGTGAAGAACCTTCATCCTTGGTTATTCAGTGTGGCAGCTCAGTCAACTGTAATTAAAGTTTTGCTGGTTCAAGGCTTACTTAAGTACTTTAGAAATGGTTTTATGCCCTCAGTCTGATCTCTGCCTGTCAAAGACCTGCAGCAACTTTGGGCAGGGAGGCCTCAGCCTCCAACACACACGCACGCACGCACGCACGCACGCACGCACGCACGCACGCACGCACGCACGCACGCACGCACGCACGCACGCACGCACTTGTTTTCAGTTTGTCAGTCTCAGCTAATAAGTGCTGATATAGCGGCTGTTCTCCATGACTGATGGTCCAAAAATGAAACCAGCTTTGAATTCAACTTAAGTTCCAGCAGGACTTTTTCTGCTGAAAGCCTGTAAATACCTTCATGATCTTCAGGAACTTCAGAAGCAGCCTTTCTCTGTCCTGAGGTTTGTCCTGAAGGATGATGACAGAACGAACCCTGAAATCACAAAAAAGGTTTATTCGTTTCAGAATGCTGTGTCGTATAAAGAATGACATCATCTGCATATAAATGCATTTTCTGAGCTGTTTCTGGCCTCATGATGCTCTTCCTCTGACCCTGTTTGGCCCAAATGTGGCCACATATGAAGTTTTTGATGGGCTATATTTGGCTGAAGGCATTAAATAAGAGTACATCTGGCTGCCTCAACTCAGCCTCAGGTTCATTCGATACTGGTCAGATAACAGGTGTATTGTGACATTTGGACCACACTTGTGTCAAAAGTAGTCCAGATTAAATTCAACTGTCTTTTAATATTTTTGTCACTAAAATGACATTAAATTTTAGTCCACATCCACACACTTACATTGGTAAGATGAAAGTCTTCCAAATTCTAAACTGGACCAGCATGAATTTGATGGAAACAATAATTTTGAGTCAGAGATTGTATTTCTCTTGTTGGTTAATTTCCTATTGATTAATAGAAGGATGCTGTGTATCTGCCAGTTGTGCCAATGTTATACCAGAAGGAGACGTTGTTGAAGTGTTGAGTGAACTCTGTCAGGTTTGGACTCTTCTCCTCATTCTGCTCTTTAGACCACAGCAACACCTCTGGAAGCTGGACAGGTGAGATCAGACAGGTGAGAACAATCAAGTCTTTGTCATCCCAGTGTGTCAGACCTGCGGTCTCTGGCAGGTTGATAGAATATATAGACAGTAATTCAAAAACATAATGAAAAAGCCAAAGGAGTCCTTTGACAGCAGTTCATGTTGCACTGAAGCACTCATACTGTGAGCCAAGAGATAAAACAGCCCTTTCAGAGAGCTGCACATTAAGCAGATTTATGGGTGCTGGTGGAATAAGCAACAGGAGTATCAACCAGGAGATGGCTGTTTGTGGCCTACCACTCGCTGTTTTTTGAAAATCACCCTTACTCTGTGCTTTTACAGGCATCCATTTACCTGTTTCACTATTGCCATAATCCAGGTGAGAATACTTTGTGTTGGCAAGCAGCTTTACGAGAACAAGCTGGAGCAACAAGTAAGAGAGAGACAGGTAAGAAAGAGAGATAGGTGTGTACCTCGATCTTCCTGAAGAGTTCAGCATCCAGCAGAGTCAACTGTTCAGCTAAATCCTGACTCCTGAAGTCCAGAAGAGTTCCTGGTCTGAGGAAGCGGGGAGAGAAACATGAAAAACTGACCAATAGCATGCATTAATCCAGTCAGGTGTGAAGGGTTACCTGGCAGCAACGCCCTTGGCAGCAAGTGGGCGGAGTGACTGAGGCGAACGAATTAACTGCCATCTCTTCTCCATCTTGGACAGGATGTTGGAGCGCAGCTGGTGGGCCAGTCCCAGCTTTCCACCAATCAGAAGGCTGAACACCAAATCCATCAGCAGCTGCAGCAAATCAGAGTCGAGCTCTATCGCACTGCACACACAGTATTCACACTGATGAGATACAGTCATAAATATGTGGGCAGCTGATCATATGTGACAGTTTAACGGTTCAATGTTTTCCACGGTCTCCATACAGAGAGATTTACAGCACTTAAAACCCATAAACAGAAATCAAATAGTTGCAAAAACTTTTGATTTTGTATTCTAAAAAAATAAATACAGTACCAGTCAAAAGTTTGGACAAGTGTCATATTCTCTCTCTTTACAGTCTCAAAACAATAAGAAATCAGGATGCTCAGTCTGTATCCTACAGGCTTCTCTTTGGAGGTTCCCTGTCTCAACTAAAGGCTAACACCACCCATAAACCCTGAAACTCTGAGTCTTTCAGAAAGAATGACTCTGGAAACAGGACATCACTTGCCCTTGTTTCTAATTCTGCTCTTCTGTTTGAAAAGCTTAAATCGCAGTTCCAAGTAAACAGGCAGACTCTCTGTGCTCCTACACGAGACTCTTTCAGTTTTCTGCCTATGTATGGATATGAGAGATGGTCCTCTTTAAACACAGCCACAGTTAGAAGACCTGTGCACTCAGTCTTAATGAAGATATGTGTGTGTCTTACCATAGTTCATCCACCACACTGACCAGCAGGTGAAAAGTGTTTTTGGCAGCTGTCAGGTTTGTAGGTTCCCGTCTGTCACACAGGTGTCTGTATGTGTTGGAGGTTAAAGATTCACAACAAACAGAGTTTGGACATAGAGACAGGCACTCACAGGGACTGTGGGCTCAAGGTGTTCATGGTACAAATATGTGAACAAAGAGGAACAGGTGAAATAGCACAGAACAGAAACACAGAGAATCACATCATCTGCATAGAAAGACTTTTTCATATGAGTTTTTTTTCTGACCTTGTTCTGTTTTTCTATAAGTAGTACATTTTTGACCAAAATGTGGCCCACAGCAACAGTTTTCTATGGGTCGCATTTGGCTGTGACTGAAGGCATTAACTCAGGGTATCTGGTTGTCTAAATTCAAAATCAGCTCCACCTTGTTTGGACAAGATGTCAGATATCTTGTAACATATGAGACACATTTGGCCCACTCAACACTTTCTGTAGCCCAAATCAAGCCCAGCTCGTGGCTTTTAAGCAAATCTGGCTAAAAAGAGTTTCTAGTACCATTAGTGACGTGTGTCAAAAGTATCAAAAATGAAAGTCTGCAAATCCTTTTTTTAACCTATTTTCCAAGACTGCCGTGAGCAAGGCAGCAGGCAAGCAATGGTTACAGCAAACTGGAACGGGTCAAACCTGAATTCTATAAAGACTCACATCATCTGCATAAAAAGACATTTACTTGATGTTTCTTATTGGTCCAGGCTGCAATTGCTGGAGCTTGAAGGAAACAACAATTTGATGGAGCTTTTGGTCACAGACTGTTTCTGTTTTTGTGTTTGAGGAATTTCAGAACAACAGCCATTTGTTTTAATAACACTGTACTTCTTTTTAATTGTTTTCTTGAAGGACATGAGCAAAGGTCAGTAAGGGATCAGAATCTGAGCAGTCCCTGAAGGTTTATTTGAGGATATCTGTTCTGGAGTTTGCTGATAACGTCATTCGGACTGCTGAAGCTCCTGTAGGTGCAGAGAAAGGCTTCGCGGTACAGGTCCTGTTCTGTAAATGCACACATTCACACATACAATGGAGTGTTGTACTACTTACTTTCATCTGAACAATATTTTTAAATTAGAAACATTCTGTGTCAGAGTGATGCTGAAAAAAAAGTTCATGCATTAGTTTCTTATGTCTCGGCTGATCTGTTGTAAATCCTTATTATCAGGCTGTAAAAGCTCTCTAAAAAGCATTTGGTTTATTCAAAGTGGGAGTTCTTCCTCTCCATTGTTGGGTTCTCTGTGTTGTCTGTCAGATCTTGTAGAATCTTTGTCTTACTCTATAAAGTCCTTTGAGGAGACTGGTATTATCAAATGGGGCACCAGGGTGGCGTGGTAGTTAGCACTACTGCCTCACAGCTAGAACGACATCTAGAGGGGTCTGGATTCGATTCCACCTTGACCTTGTGGAGAACACAGTCTGTAGCATCTTACAGTTCTTAGGTATGCACACAAGCTACTGATCTGAAACAGTCTCTCAAATATAATTTAATATCTTCCCCACACAAGTTTCTATCAACACGAGCACTTACCCGTGCTACTTGTCTGTGTAGCGTAGACCAATAGGACATCAGGTGAGGCTGCCTTTACATCTGGCCCCTCCTCCTCCTGAGACACAGGTTAGAGGTCAGAAAACAGGTTCAATGAAAGATAGAAAGTGGAGTGGTCAAAGTTCAGAGGAGCACCTCAGACTTCATGGTGATTCTGCTGAGCATCTTTTGCTGGTCGGTCAGTAACACCTCCTCCTGCTCCTCATTACTGCCGCGCTCCAACTCCTGCTCGACACTTTGGGAACTGCAGGACAGACAGACAGCTCTGAAGGTGTGTGCCGGTGTGTGTTTGGAGGTGTGTACAGGTGTGTGTTTGGAGGTGTGTGCAGGTGTGTGCAGTGTCTCACCTGTCTCCGCTCTGACTGTCTTCGGTCTGTCTGTCGTCTGAATCCTGATTTTAGAGACAAGAAAACTTTAGTGATGACAAAAAGACAAAACTATGAAAACATGTTCAGAGCTCACTGACCTGCTGCTTCTTCTTCGGTGGTAGAATCGGAAGAGGAATCAGCTCAGGTGACGGGGTGAAGTCTGCGTCCAGGGGTGTGTCCAGGTGTGTGTCCATGTGTGCGTGTGAGAGCTGGTAGGAGGCTTCGAGCTCTCGATGTCTGCTGTTGTATCTCTGACTTAAGGCTTGAGACCTCTGATAGAACATGACGGGAGACTGATCACTGTAGGACGAACAGAACTGAAGGTACTGATGGACTGAAGACAGGCAGGAGAGAGAGAGAGACAGGCAGGCAGGAGAGAGACAGACAGGTGAGAGACAAGAGAAAGGCAGGCAGGAGAAAGACCGGCAGGAGAGAGAGAGAGACAGGCAAGAGAGAGATAGGCAGGATGGAGACAGGTAGGAGAGACAGACAGGCAGGAGAGAGACAGGAGATAGACGGTTTAATTGATTTTCCAGCTGTATTGATTATCAATCAGTTCTCTGTCTTCACTCACTGTGTCGTTTTTTATCAGGGAGGGGAGGGGGCGTCTTGCTGGGGGACAAAGGGGAGTAGAGAGGTTCATCTGGACCTGTGATGTCATCACATTGGGTGTGGCTCTGGTCCTCAGAGGTGGAGTCAAACTCAAAGCAGGGCTGGGTCTGGGAGCTTGTATTACCTGAAATTCACAGACAGACAGGCAGTGTGACAGGCTGACAGACAGACAGGCAGACAGTTCGCTCAGGTGTGTCCTCACCTGTGGTGCTGTGTCGTCTCTTCTCTGGCAGGGCGGGGGGGAGGCAGGAGGAACCAGGGAGATGGGGGAGTGTGTCCGAGGAGGACTGATCTGTGTCAAGGAAAGCGTAGTCCGGATCTTCGTCTGAAGGCGAGATACAGAAAGTCAGAACACCACAGACCAGGTGCAACTGAGTCCACAACACCACCTGTACAACCACCTCTTTAAACGGAAACTATTTTATAAGCAACAATTAACAAATCAGTTGATGACTGAGAGTTTTAATCAGCTCAGTCACATTCATGTAAGCAAATAAAAACCTTCAGCCTGCAGAGAGCAATCACTCAGAAAAGAAACGATGAGTTTCTGTCTTCATGAAGTCAACAATGGACTCCTCCTGGACACACCAATACAAACTGTCTGGCTCCGCCTCCAAGTCAGGTGAGTTCAATTACTGTCTCTCTGTGCTTAAAAGCCTGATTGGATATATGAACCTGTTAAATATGAGATGACCTCCAGAGAAAACTATAGCGTGATGTACAGAAAGTGAAGTACAGTAGAAGTGCTGTGTAGACTCAGAGAGATATGTGAACACAGGTGAGACTGTGAATTAATGAGTAATGTATTTAATAGGAAATTAGTTTTATATTTTCAATCAGAAGGTGATTGCACTGGTTGGCTGCTGGGAGGCAACAATCGCAGTCTGCAGTCACTCTCAGACAGATTGGAGACGTTTGCAGATAATTACCATCTGATTTCAGGTTAATTCAATTAAATTTTGGTTATTCAGCACCAAATCACAACAAAAGTCACTCCATGGTGCTTGAATATATAAATACAGACAGATTTCCAGCACGCTATAATAAATGTGAATCAGTTTTAGGACAGCTGTGTTCACTGACTTGAGCGGCTGTGGT
This sequence comes from Cichlasoma orientale, assembly GCA_034780415.1. NCBI lineage: Eukaryota > Metazoa > Chordata > Actinopteri > Cichliformes > Cichlidae > Cichlasoma > Cichlasoma orientale. The sequence continues at coordinate 744,679 of JAVDPK010000156.1, read as the reverse complement.
ACGAAGTAACTGTAAATTTGAAACCTGTGAGCTGAGCGCCGACGTGATCTTGCAGTTACGTCACTGTTTGTGGAGAATTTCTAAATTTCTGTTTCACAACTCGAGGTTTGGCTGAACTCTGACTGTAAGCAGTTAATGTGAATTTCTGTATCTATAGACAATGCGATTTTTGCTGATTTATTGCAGTTAATCACCATATTATCACAAACGGATTGCACGTGACTGCTGACCCCAGACTGACTCCGCCTTTGAGGTCTGAACTGATTTTGGGCGCTCTGCTGTTTAACCACAGATGCGTCCTCTGCAAATCAATTTGTTAAACACACACCTGTTTCAGGTCCTCACACAGACAGGTGTGAGTCCAGCAGGAGGCAGCAGTGAGCCTCAGGCCAGTATCACTGCAGAGAGGAAGCAGCAGCAAACAGTTTCCTATTTCTGCCACCTCACAGGAAGTGATGTCACTGACACCCTCCTGCTGCTGACGGGAAACACGCACCACAGTGGGTTTGTGTGGGTTTGTGTGTGTGTGTGTGTTACCAGAGTATGGGTCCTGAGTGAAAGAGCCTGCAGAGTGTCGCTTCAAACAGTCGTCCTCACAGTCCTGAAACACGCAGAACGAAGAAAATATGAATAAATTGTAGAAACAAACAGTTAAACTGATGTTCTGGATTTTATTTCTGTGGTTTCTTAACACACACACACACACACACACACACACACACACACACACACACACACACACACACACACACACACACAC
>JAVDPK010000156.1:708196-727646 GCA_034780415.1 Cichlasoma orientale | reverse complement strand
ACACACACACACACACACACACACACACACACACACACACACACACACACACACACACACACACACACACACTTGAACTGACTGACTTTTATAAGCCTGGATGTGAGTTTTTATTCCACTCTGAAAAAAAAAAACAGCAATCAAGCAGAAGCCCAAAAACTTTTTTCCCATTTGGCATCAAAACATCCCACCAGGAAAAAGTTATGTGTCCAAAAGTTACACAGCAAGGGATACACAACAGGGGACACACAGCAGAGGAAACAACAGTGTTTCGGGTCTTTATCAAGCCAAGGTCATCCTCAGCAGGTTGTAAATAATCTGTAATCAAACAGAAATCTGGTTCCAATCTGAGCCTCATGCATGTGAGGACAACATGGAGCACGTTTGGCATGAAATTAAGAGAATGCTATTTTCCTCATATGGAAATGTGGCCATAAGATGGGGTCCAACTGGAAGCAGCAACAACAGAACATAAAACTCAATCTGAATTCTTAACCAGAGAAGACCTGCTCAGTCTTATTACACAGAAATAATAACTTTATCAGATGTAAACACCATAATAAATGTAAATGATTTACTAATACTGCAGACATACAGCTATAAAATTAAGGAAAAACAACCTTTTGATTGTCTCAAAGTCAAAATCACCTTAGCTGAAACTGGGTTTAGTGCTAAAAATAATCAATCATGACCATTTTAGCTACTATTATTTTAATTATTATACTGTGTTCACATTAGACCATGCAAATGTATAAAAGCATCTTTTCCCTCAGTTCTGGCCCTCAATCTATATTGAAAATTTATTTTTCCCCACAAAAAAGATCATTTCAAAACAAGATTCAGAGTGAGCTTGAAAACAGCAGCCTGCTGTTGTGTTGCATACAGGGACAAAACAGCTGATTGCAGTCAGTCAGCTTTTCAATGTTTTGCCAACTAGATCAAGACAAAATACAACAACAATGCTTTGCTGACTTGGTAACTCTTATTAGCAGTCATCATGATCACGTACACTCATGTGACAAAGAAAGCAGCAGCCAGGTACTTCAGATCAAATGCACTTGATTAACTGATCATCAACAAGCGAACAACTCTATAAAAGCTGAAGGTTTGGTAGTTTCAGAGGTGTGGAGCTTCAACTGTACATATATAACACAATCAAATGTGAGGCCATCTGTCTGACAGCTAAAGCTTGAAATTGGGTCACCAGGAAATCTACAACATACTGACTGAGAAAGAAAAGAATTAAGGTGCTGCAATGGCCCAAAGTCCAGAGCTGAACCTGATTAAAATGCTGTGGCGGGACCTTAAGAGGGCTGTGCATAAACAACTGCCTGCAAACCTCAATGAACTGAAGCGACACTTAGTTACTCAGACTGCACAGAGTCCTCTGTAAACTGTGTTTCACAGGGCTGTAGCTGTTTTTATACATAGTAATGATACTATTACTACTATGATACTATTACTACTAAATATTTGATATTCAGTATACTGTGCTTCATGTATCGAGTTTGAATTTCAACTCATAGATGGCTGAGTGTTTCCTGACTACACCCTATCAAAAAACGTTCTTTTCAAGGCTGTGTGATTCAACTCCATTTGAACAAGAAGCTTTTCATTCATTGTGTGAGCCTCTTCAGATTTTCCAGACTTATCGACAAGGGGGCATGATGGGCCAATGACTAATGAAGCAGTGATTCTTAAAAAAAACCCCTATTAATAAAGTAAAAATGTTTTTTATTATAATACAGTGCAAACAAATTAGCTGAGGTTATGCTGCATGTGATTCGTAATTCATCTGGTTCCATTTTCCTATTTAAAGCTTTATAGCTGAGCCCAGAAACCCGCCTTCCTACAGACAGCTTATTGAGCATCAATAGAGCTTAACTGCAGGATAACTGACAGATACATGCGGCTGTCATACAAATATTTTCATTCATTTGTACTAGTTTAGTCAAAATATCACAAACAGTGTAATATTCACTTTTCAGAACTGATTATGGGAGCTGTTCCATCATACACACAAAGAGGAATTTTACTGAATGATTGGTCTGTTTTAGACCTTTATTTGACAGCCCACACCTTTAATATTTTCAAAAGCAGCCTTTTATACACCTTAGCCTTACTTATATTCCTCAAGCTAAGCATGTAAAACAAAGTGTTTCACAGTTTAAACTGAGTCATTTTCTTCCTGAACTAATATTAGAAATACCTCAAAAACCTGCTATTTGTTTTTCTCTGCTCGCTCCCATTATTATTTCCTGCCATTTAGTTTGGACGCCAGACAATAAAGCAAACAGGCTCGCCAAACGTCACTTCACTCACCATGCCAGCACACACCCTGCCTCTGCCACTCCACACTACACGGAGACTACTAGATAAAACACATATTACAGCTTTTAATCCTGGTCAGGGCTGTAAACATAGCTGTGGTAAAGACACACAACTGCTGCAGTCCGATGTAAAGTTTAAAGAAAAGGAAGGGAGAGGTGAGGGGAAGTATACAGAGGAATAATGCCAGAAGCCTCACAGAAATAACACAGCAAAGAAAATGCAGAGCAAGACTCCATTATAAGAAGAGATATTATCATTTGCTTCATCATGAGAGCGGCTTATAAACTCTGTCGGTACTCAGTGCTGAAACGATGCTGGCTGGTCAGAACAAATTCTCCTAAAAGCCATTCTGTGAACGGCTGACCTAAAGCCACCTGCCACTGATAACTGCGGTGCACTTCCAGTGAAATCAGCTGCTCCTGATACAGCTAGTGACATCACTTCCTGCTAGAGGGAACGAACAGTTTACAGCAAATAGAAGAAATTCAAATGAAGGGAGGAAGGAGCTCAGGTTAGGCAAGGAGTAAATAGACTGTTAGATGGCCTCCTGATTGAAAAGCCTGATATGACATCATTAACATGGATTAGCGGCAGTACTGTTGCATAAAACGTCTAAACTTTTATTGCTGATGAACTCAGATGATATATGCAAACACAGATGTGCAGCTCAGCTAGACAGAACAAAATGAGGTTAAATCCAATGGAGATGAAATTTTTGAGTCACTGATGTGGTGTATTATTGTTAAAAGGAATCCAGGCAATGTCAACTTTTGGCACTTGAGATCTTACCAAAGCACATTGCTGAAAACATATGAAATACTTTCTTTTTCTGTTTAGGCTGTCATTACCTTGCATGGGTGTAGTTACAAAATTCCCATTTCTAATGGTTATACAAAGCATCAAAAAGGCCACACTGCCCCGCTTTTAGCTGTGATCGCCAGTCTAAAGCAAACAAGGGAAGTGACACTAGTCTTCACAGCTTTACTGTTAATAAGAAGAGGAGAAGGGAAGTGCTTATGAATGAAGACAACTCCCAAAAGTTGCAACTGTGTTCTCTGGACTTACTCTCTAACAGAGCTGCTGGTTATATGCTGTGCCTACAATTTTCAACCAAAAGGAGTCTAAACAACCTTGGGCAATGAGTAAAATTTGCTTTACGGAATGTGACAGACAGGAAATATTAGAACTTTTCCTGCTTGGCAGTAAAATGACTGAAAGAGAACCAAGGTCACAACCCTGATCACTGTGGACTCCAATAATCAGCCAGTTTAAGTGTTTAGGTGTTCACCAACTCAGACTGATCCAGGTACTCGGATGGTTGCAGAGACGTCCAATACAGCTCTACAGTGGCCAGAGCTGGTAACGAGAGCCCGACTGATATAAATTTTCAAGACCAGCACCACTGGTTTGGTTATTTATAATCTGATATATCAGCTGCCATTTTTTTCTTCCAGACACACAAAGTAAACAGATTTCCATAATATTTGGTATGCTGATACCAATTGACTGGCAAATAGCTAATAACAGGCGATAATACTGGCCCACCTACACTGCTGTGAATTATTCTTTTTTTTTTTTTTTTGCATATTTGTCACACTTTCATGTTTCAGGTCATCAGGAAAAAGATAACCAGAGTAAATATAAAATGCAGTTTTTAAATGATGACTTGATTTATTAAGAGAAGAAAAGCTATTCAAACCTACCCTGTGTGAAAAAGTGCCCCCCCTCCCCCGGCAGCAAGAACTGCAATAAAGCATTTGCAATAATTTGCGATGAGTGTTTCTCATCACTGTGGAGGAATTATGGCCCACTCTTCTTTGCAGAATTGTTTTAATTCAGCCACACAAGATGGCTTTCAAACATGAGCAGCCTGTTTAAGGCGCATGCCAAAAGCATCTCAATCGAATTTAAGTTGATTTTGACTTAACACTCCAAAACCTTAGGATTAGGGAGAGAAGAAAAGTGCATCCTTCTGCTGAGGAGCTGAAGAAAAAAAAATCACTGTCTTGTTGCATAACCCACGTGTGCTTGAGCTTCACACCAAGAACTGGTAGCTGGACATTTTCCTTCAGGATTTTGCTAGTAGAGGCAGCATGGTGGTGTGGTAGTTAGCACTACTGCCTTAGATCTAGAAGGTCCTGGTTCGATTCCACCTTAGCCCAGACCTCTCACTGTATGGAGTTTGCATGTTTCCTCCCACAGTCCAAAGACATGCAGTTACTGGGGTTAGGATAACTGGTGATTCTAAATTGCCCATACGTGTGAATGGGTGTCTGTCTCTGTGTTGGCCCTGCGATATATATTATATATTCTATATAATATTTTTTTAATCTAAAAATGCTAATTCAAACATATTAAAAAGAAATACAGTATGTACAGGTATTTCATCAGTGGATGAATACCGTACTGTACACAATGGAAAAGCGTATGGTACGCCACTACCGCTTGCGCAAGTTTGCCAACATGAGACTGAACACGGGCACACTCTTAATAAAAGGTTTATAGGAGTGTGGGTAAAATAAATATAACGCCGCGGTTTTTCACCCATCGCGGGGGGCTCTGGAACGTAACCCCCGCGATGGGTGACGGATCACTGTACTTCACCAGCCTGCCTGTCAGAGGCATCTTGATCTACCTTGGAGTGTTCAAACTGCAACAAAGTCATTTTGTACAGTTTGTGTTATTGAAAGGCTTCTGACACCGTGTAAAATATACCAGTTAATGAGCCATCAGCTAGTTTTATTGTACTGCGCATCTGTAAAAGCACTATAGGTAATGCATTAGGACTAAGCAGACTGTAGCCATGGGAATAAATCAAACAAAGCAGATTACAGTGGAGGTGATATCAGGAGGTGAGTGTGTGATAAAGAGTCAAAGTCATATTCAGTCACACAAACTTTATTCATAGTTTATTCTGTGGGCCCTGATCACATGACAGTGAGATACACAACAGAACTACACATCCACCGTTACACTCTCTCTTCCTCACACACGCACCACAGTGCTGCATATTTTAATTTGTTGCTCACATAAATACAGTACATTTCTATATCTTCATATAGGGTGTAAACGCTGCACATAGATTCATATTAAGAGCACACACAGGTAACTATCCACGAGCACAGGTGTGTGAGGGGCCGAGCTGCGTTCAACGTGTGGCTGCAGAGCGTCGTGCAACACTTTACTGATTATACACGAGCATGCGGACATTAATATGGACAACGAGGACACAGCACAGCTAACGCTCCACGGACACGGCAGGGGCAGCGCTGATCGCAGCTCGGAGCTCCACTAATTCTACAGAATCATCACGAAGTGAAGAGCAAACACAAACACAGCGAGGAGATCAGCAGGTAGATCCATACAGGAAACATGATCGTTTTACACCTTGTTCACATCAGCAGCAGAAAAACGAGCCCACCTCAGAAAACATTCAGAGAAACCAGAGGATGTTCACAAACGTCATCTCCTCATCGTTTCAAAGCTGCTGACAGCTCTCTGATCACAGGTAAGTCATTACTTCAGTGGAAGCCCACTACGAACCAAAGAGGAAATGAAGAAAAAATACAAAAGGTACAGATATCTCCACCCTGCTGGCATTACATGGAGAGGAGGAACCAGCTGGAACCTGGAAAGGAGAGGAGGAACCAGCTGGAACCAGGAAAAAAGAGAAAGACTCAGCTGGAACCAGGAAAGGGGAGAAGGAACCAGGAAAGGGGAGGAGAAACCAGCTGGACCTACGAAAGGGGAGAAGGAACCAGAAGGAGCCTGTTGGAACCAGCTGGCAGCTTCATGGTCCCTGCTGTGGCTACACTGAACAAACATCTGCGGAATCGATGTTTTTAGTGGTTATACCCTCAGATCAAAGGTAGGATGGCGTCGTAGCTCTGAGTCAGAGACAAAGCAGTTAAAGTTAAAGGTGGGTGAGTTCAGCGCCCACTGTGCAGCTTTTTTTTTTTTTTAATTAAAAGCTCTTTTTTGCCCGTCTCTGATATGGATAAAAGCTGAGACCTTCCTGACTCTCTGCCTCTAACAGCCAGTGGACTGGTTCCTGTATGAAGGACTTTGAATCATGGAGGGATTGCTCGGTTTCCAGGCTCAGACTCGACCCTAAGCTGTCTTTATTCTAATGCTAGCTAACACTGATGAACTGCAAGTTATCTCATGTAGTACTTAGCTGGCCATTTTCAGATAATTTACAAGCTAAAGTTACTAACTAACAAACCATCACTATATTTATGCAGTGTCGCTAACTTATAGCTATCGGGCTAGCTTTAAAGTGGTAAAAAAGATGGACGTAGCTTCCAGGTCTGAAAAGTGAAGCCTTAAACCTTCTGTCTTTGTAATGGTAAATGGACTAGTTCTTATATAGCGCTTTTCTACTCTCTTGGAGCACTCAAAGCGCTTATACAACACGCCACTGGGGGGCGATATCTTTGGTGGCAAAATGAGCTTCCAGTCCTACAGAAGTCTATGAAAAACGTTCTCATCCCTGACTGTCATAAACACGTTCCTATTAAGTCTGGCAACACATCCCTCGATCGATCATGCATGAACTGAGTCCCTGGATCCTGAAGGAGATCTGAATCCAGATGAGAGGCCAAACCCCATCTCTGGGAACATCTGGATGCAGATCTATCCAAGACAGACAGACCGAGCCAATCAGATGACCTCCCGTGTACAGGCAGTTTAATTAAAAAAAGGACCAGCCTATTTTTATGCTTGCAGAGCCTTCACCTGGTTGACGCCCTTTCCTGATTACAGTGAAAGTGTGATGGTCACATGTTCCGTGTAGCTACAGTTGAGGGGACAGATGCCAGCAGGACCACACATCTGGAATTACACAGTTTTTAAAATCCAGCAGAGTAAAATAAATAATACAATCAACTGATTTCAAATAAATAAATCAATAAATAATTAATAAATACACAACTGTAAACTTTACACTGTAAAGAAACATCACCATCGACCAGAACAGGAACTGAAAATAAAAATCACAGGATTTCATCGAGGCGCTGATCTCAGACTGAACATCCAGAGCAGAGTGAGACCTCTTCACTTCAACATCTCCGGAGTCGTCTACAGTAATTATTGACCTGGTGTGAGCTGATTGGTCATGTTTCTGTCTGCGGTGTGACCGATCATGATATTTATACACAAGTATTGCAGAAGTAGTTTGCTGATCAGTTGCTATACAGTCATAATGTGCTGATAATAATCAATATGTTTATTACTATAAGGTTCACAGTAACACAGCTTCAGTAGAGACACAAACACATACTCAGTTCAGCTTAACCCTCAATAGAAGACTGGGGACTCTCTCCGTGGGCAGGGCTACCTTTACTGGGACGACTGGGGAAAAAAGGACAGAAAACAAACATGAAGAAAAGAAAAGAGGAGGAGAGTGAATCAACAGAAAGGCTTACAGGTACAGGGGTTCAAGGTCAGAGGTCACATTAGTACAAACAGTCAGAACAGGTTGGGACCTACCTCAAAACAGTCAGTCTGTTCAAACCAGTTTAAATGTGTAGACAACAGCAAAAACCAGCAGGATCTTACTGGTCTCCAACGAAACCAGAAGCTGGAACCAGCCAGAACTGGTTAGAACCAGCTGGAACCTTTAGGATCCTGATGGAACCAGCTGGTACCAGTAAGCTAGGCATATGGTTAGCGGTTTTAAGCTAGATACATATGAACCAGTTAGAAGATCCAACACATTGGAACCAGCGGAACCCAGCAGGAACTGATTAGGTGGTAATGGAACTAGTCGCTGGAGCATCCCTGAACCTGCCAGGACAAGTTAGAACCAGCTAGACTCTTTAGGATCCTGATGGTGCCAGCATCTTGGTCTCCCACTCTCTTCAAATAGGATGCAGTTAGAACCAATCTGAACCAGCCAGGACTAAAACAAGCTGGATTTGCTAAGAACCTACTGAACCAACTGGTGCCGGTGTGTTGGGCATTCAATTTGGAGCGTAAAGATGGATGCAGTTAGAACCAATTTGGAACAATTAGCAGGAACCTGCAGGACACCGGTGAAACCAGGAGCTGGAACAAAACAGTAGGACTCAACTGGAACGAGCAGGTGTGGCAACCAGTCCATTCAAACACGATTCAGTTAGAACTGCTAGTCTTACCCAGGACCCCCTTGTAAAAGAGATTTTTAATCTTGATGGGATTTTCCTGGTAAAATAAAGGTTAAATAAATAAAATAATAAACTAATGTGAACCATTTAGACTGAGTTTAAAACAACCAGAACTGGTTAGAACCATCAGGGATCTTTTAGATCATCAGGTTCTGCATCCAGTTATCAGTATCAAGCTGGAGTTGGAACAGGTTGGAACGAGTATGAAAACCAAAGCCTGATCAAACATCAAAAAGTTTGAACCCGTTCGAACAAGTTTGAACCAGTCTGAACTGGTTGGTTACAGCGTGCGATCAAAGAGACACACTCAGTAAAGTCTGTGCTGTAAAACCACATATAGCGCATCTGTGAAGATGAATGAAACAGCTGTTTCATGTGTGTTTCATGTATGTTGTATGTTTGTGCATGTGACTGTCAGAGGGCAGAGTCAGAGGCTGGTCTGGATGATCGGGATGGAGATGCGGGAGCCCTCCGACTGGAGACAAACAACAGAGAGAGACAGACAGTCAGTTATAGGTCGATGGAGCTGTCAGTCACACTGATGTTAGGAGAATGGTCAGGGTCACATGGCGAGGACAGTAGTCTGATTGGACGATGAAACACACAGTGAGACACACAGCGACGTCACACAGAAAGCTGACGTACCATTGGTGAACTCCTCACTGGTCACTGATAGAGATTCTGAAAGAATAACCATATATGGTCAATATGAGGGAAGAGGAGCAGGGGGCGGGGCTACCTGCTCTGATACTGACATACCTGAGAGCTTCCTGGTGGTGACTGTAGGTTTGTGATCCCTTTTACACATTTCTGCTAAATTTGATCAAATTTTCTAGAAGTCCTGAAATAGAACCCAACTAAATAAATGGACTGAAAATACTAGAATTTATCACGCATCTATTGAGCAAATCCAACATCACATTTCAGTGAGGTTCTCACATCCTTTACTCCTATAGTAACACCAGTTAGAAGCATTTGGAACCAACCAGAACCAGCTGGAATCTTTACGATCCTTTTGGAACTGGCTGGTAACGGTAACTTACAGACATTACTCAGTCTGATGCAGTTAGAACCAGGCTGCAACAAAGCAAAACCAGCAGGAACTTGTGGAACACCAAGTCAAAGAAACCAATAGTCGGAACATGTTTGAATTAGACAGAACTGGTTAGAACCAACTGGAAGTGACTTTACCAGTAGGTTGGGTGTTCTGTTAGCACTGATAAACTAGATGCAGTTAGAAGCAGCTTGAACTTGGACACCAGTGAAACCAGTGGAAGGAGGATCTGCCCGATGGATGGTGATGCCGATGCTAACTAGCAGCAGCTGTTTTTCAGGCTCTAGTGTTGCGCGTGTTGTGTGTTGTCTAGTCTTCAGTCTGAGCTGAGTTGTGGCAGAGAGATCTTCCCATTATCATCAAAGATGGCGGTAAGTGCACTTTTTGTTCTTCTTACTGTATCCATCAGGTGAGTTAGCGTGGTATCCCTTCCGGTGGGAGGAGCCAGAGACGCTGAAGCTCTAATGAGACTTTGTGTATGTGCTGCAGTGTTTAGCCTGCAGAAAAACAGCTTTTTAAACTCATTCCAGGCCTCAGACACCCAACGTTTGCTACAACACTCACTATAAATGAAAAATATTAGACCAGAGTTAATATTTTCATTTAGTTTTAGTTCATTTCCCCCCATTTTTCTACATTCAGGACTTATTTGAAAATCTCATGTTTTATGTCAAATTTATGCAGAAATATAGAAAATCCCAAGAACGTCACAAACTTTCAAACACCTCCGTACGGTACTGTTAGAACAGGATCACACAAACACAGAGAGACGGACAGACGGACAGATGGACGGGCAGACTGAGGGATAGATGGACAAATAGAGACGGACGGACAGGCACAGACAGACAGATGGACAGAGAGACAGACAGACGGGCAGACTGAGGGACAGGCAGACAGATTCAGGAGCAGCGGCTGGACATAGTGAGAGACAGACGGGCAGAGATGGACAGACATGGCTCTGGTGGGATGTGTGGCGTTGAGACAGTTCTGCAGAACTTGTGCTAAGCTAGGTTAACACACACAGATGAGACTGAGGATGGAGGGATGGTGAGTCTGAGGAGGAAAGAAAGAGGAAGTCTTTCTTTTCCATGTCTGTGCAGGTTGTTTGTTGATCGCTGCATTATGTTCTACAGTACCAGCAAAGAAGAAACTAACACTTCTCAGCTCGTTTTAAATAAAACATCGTCTCTGTGTCCAGTTAGCCACTCAAATACAAATTTTTCACAGGAAAAAGCTCTTTTTGTGTCGCTCTGTGTACTGAAGCCAACTGGACACACCAGGCTGAACTCTGAACATCTGGAAACATCTGAAAACACATTCATGCTGCATTCAAATCACAAACAGTCATCATTTCATTGTTTCCGCCTGAACCTCAGAAGATATAAAGGCTCCTTTCCAGGTTTGAAACATCAGCCTGATGGTCCCATTGGCCACACTAAGACCTGGATCTTCTTAGACTGTCACACACAGGCAACCATCAGCCAACAGCTGCAGTTCCTCTGCAGCCCAGCAGAGGCGCCACAGTGAGTCAGTCCCCATAGACTCCCATGTTAAAACATTACAGCAGTAATAAACATGTTTACAGCCTGATACCAAAACTGCTTTGGCCTCTGTAGCTAATTTCCCCCTTCATAAAAGCTGTACGGGGGGAGGATGTTTCTATAACTCACCTGTTTACATTATTGGGGCGTGGCCTCTTTGACTGACAGGTGGCTGGTAGCACAGCCGACTGTAGCTGCTAGCTGTCTGCTAGGCTTCACCTCAGCTAACTGGAGTCCCTGAGCTGGACCTGTGGACCGTGTTCATGCTGTTGGAGCCTTTTTAATGCAATTATCTGACCAATAATATGCCTGCTGTGAGGTTCATTGGACTAACAGACCATCCAAGCAGGCGGAGCTCTAGTTTTGGTGCACAGTGAAATTCGAGGATTTAAGCATGACATCACAGGCTACTTTCATCTTTTTTATACAGTCTGTCATCACACAGTCTAAAGCTGCCTCAATAAACTCTTGGAAGTGAACTCACCTGTCCCGACTGCATTTGAACACATCAAGCACTAGGAACCTGCCAGCCTGCTGCTGGTGACTTCTGTGATCTCTGTGACCTCAGGTTTCCTGTTATAAACACTAATTAAACAGTGGAGGGGGGTTACCTGGGAACTCCAGGTGGTGGCGCTCTGTTAGGCCGTGAGGGGACAGAGGGTGGGGGTCCAGGATCAGGTGACACCGCTGGACGAGAGGGGGGACCCGGAGCGGCACGACCACCTGGACGAGGAGGGCCAGGAGGGGCCCGACGCTGGGGGGTCGGACTGGACATGGGGGACCTGCAGAGAACAGCTGAGACTCAGTGACACTGCCTGCAGTCTGCCACTGCTGAACAGCAGATCTGTTAGCACCGTACCTGCGTCCTGATGGCATCCCTGTCACCTGCAGCCAGGAGTCATCGACAGGTGGAGGCATCGCTGTGGTGATGGTGGAGGTGCTGATGTCACCGATGATGCTGAGGCCCTCTCGCAGCGCGTGGTACATCCTGAGCATTTCATCACGGTGTTGGGCCTGGACAAGAGCAGGAAGAACATGAGTTTAAAGGGGACATGAAGGCTAATTTACAGCTGCTCTAAAAACTGTCACAGATTAACTCTGTGAAGCTGCGTTTAAGAAATAAGTCTTTAAAGTTTTTAGAGCATGTGTAGCGCCATCTTGTGCCAGTACAGAACATGACGTCACTGGTTGGTTGGTAACTGCTAACAGACTTACATTAGCTAATGTTAGCTAACTAGTGACAGAACCAATAACTCAGTGGGAAACAAGGAAACTGAAACTAAAAAGCAGCAGGGGGGCACATTGTGCTGCCCACAAGATGGTGCCGCACATGCTCTAAAAACTTTAAACACTTATTTCTTAAACGCTGCTTCACAGACAGAGTTAATCTGTGACAGTTTCTAGAGCAGCTCCACGCTGTGAATTTGCGTTCATACATGTCGGGTTTCATGCCCCCTTTAAAGCTCCTCTCTGTACTGGTCTGAGTGAGATGGTTTATTCTGTTTAGGGTTCAGACTGACTATAATCTGAATATCAGAAACAAAGCAATAAAAACAGCAGAACAGTGAAGACCCTCCTACCTCCAGCTGTCTGCCTGTCAACTCACCTGTTCCTGGGACTCCTCCATCAGGGTGTTCTGGTCTCCGCAGGAGTACAGCTGAGCCAGCAGGTCAGAGTGGATGAACTCCTTTGTCTGAGGAGCAGAGAGGAGTTCATATGACTCACAACATCACTTCCTGTGTGTACCTGAATGTATGCTTGTGCATGCCATACATTGTTGACCATCAGGTGCATGACGGTCTTAGGGATGAGGTCCCTGACGGTACGGTGGATGATGGACAGGTACGAGTCCACCAGGTTCCTAACAATCTCCACCTGTCGCTCCAGCTGAGGGTCCAGACTGTGGATGTGCCCATCGCCACTTGACTCCTCCACCTCCACCTGCATACACACTGGCTGTTAAACACACACACATACACAGACAGAGACCACCTCCACCTGAAATACACCACAGGAAACTCACCTTCTCTTTATCCTGATGTGGGGTGGAGAGAAGAAAGAAAGTCATTTGTCGTAGTGTCAGAATAAAGCATTTACAGGTAATTCTACTGCTGTAATAATGGTGTACTAATCCATTAAAATGGCATATTAATGTAAAGACAACATAATAAAAATACATCAGTAATAATATTTTTATAATAGCATAAGAAATAGCTACAATTCTGTAGTAAAAACTGCAGTAATGATGTATGATGATGCAGTAATGGAGGAGTGTATTGGGGAGTACCACGCTGCGTTCAGGGTACACTCCAGCACGTAGGAAAGAAGCCTTCCAGCCGTCGACCTCTTCTTGAGACTCGCTGGCCAGCTCCAGCTGACGGTAGTCCTTGTACACATTTCTACAACATTAGATGTTTCTGTTATTATTAAAAAATAAATCACAGCATCATCTGCATAGAGCAAGAAAGGAAGAGGACCCAATACTGAACCTGGGGGAACTCCACACCTGTCTTCAAACCAATCAAACTACACAGATATCTGATGTGCTTTTACTGTAAAATACTGATTATCCTCCTGTTATCTACTGATGCATTGACCATGTTTTTGGTCAGAGCATCTCCTGTGTTTATTTAAGCTGCAGTTTTCTTTCTCTTGTTTGTTTAACAAAAATAATCATTTGGACAGACGGACAGTCTCTCCAGTCTACAGTGGTAGCGCTAAGGATTTTTTCCATGGACTTATGTCTCTCTTCTGAAGCCTATTTTCATGAGTCCAAACCAAAATTACATGAGTCCAAATTTTCGAGGCAAACTGATGCCTAAAGCATAACCAGCATAACCAGCCATGCTCATATGCAAAGATGTGCTGTGCACACTGGAGATTTTCTTGCTGTGTCCATGTAAACTGATGAAGTGCCTTGTCTTGAAAACAAAGATGTTTTTAAATAAAGCACTGAAAGAAATACAGGTGTCTAATGAATTATTTTATATTATTAAGAACAACATAACTCACTACTGGCAAGCAGCAGAGACACCTTCTTGTTAAAATTTCACAACTCAACAACAACCACAGCGAGGCATCACTGGCAGGGTGGAGACTGAGACCGAGATCATCTTGTTAAAATCATACAGTCATATAAATAATTCTGTTTATAGCAAATAATTTAGATATTACATAATTTTGAAGCACCAGTCAACATACATGTAATTGTAACCTACACAATAGTAGGTTATAACAACAGAAAAACTTTGGTTCCCACAAAGGTTTGATAAGTGTTTGACTGTTAGTGCATCAGGAGAGGTCACCACTTTCTCTCCTTCAGTGAGATATTCCATGAAAGCCTGGCTGCTGCCACCTTGAAAGTGGCAACCTCTCCTGATGCATTTTACAGTACTGTTATCACTGGTTATCTCACCATTTCCTAACTTCAATTCAAATGCACAGACAAGGATGCATGTACAGAAACAGTATATTCAACACTGAGTGCACATACATTTGCCTATACCCGAAAATTCGAGTCCAAAGTTGCTATCTGGCAATGGGACAGGGACAGAGGGAAGGCCTCGGCCACTGAGCATCTGGAAATGCTTGGGACTTTGGAGTAGGTTTGGGCTGGGAGTGGTGGGGAAGGAAATGATGTCTCATTTGGTCACCATTTTTTCTACCACAGTCAAACCTGATACCTGATTCCAATATTCACTGCTCTTTGTGGATTTAGCCAACTGAACTCAACAGGATATGAACAGATATTATATGAGCTACATGGATGATTTCCAACCCCTAGAAAACAACAAAGCTGGTATAACATGTAGAGGTCAGTCAGTCATCAGATATCACCGTCATCAGTGGATTTAATTTCATGTCTGCTACCCTACATGTAACCAGTCCAGCATAGAACATCCTTGGAAACTTTATGATCAGTGTCACAGCTCGGCTCTGTGGTAGGCAAAGTAGAACCCAAACGCAGAACTCTGAGACAAAATAAACTTAATGTAGGCTTTATTGCTGCAACTCAGGGCGAGAGAATGAGAAGGAAAAAGGATGTGTGAAGGTATAAGCAGCCGTGGGATGTCATTATTTTCTTATTACTGAGCAAGTATCACCATGCCAGGATGCAGCCCATGAGGACTTAAAGTGTTCAATAGTAATACGCATTAAATGTACAGTCAAATGCATCAGCCTGTCTATAGTGACTTGAGCCACCACGTTTACAAGCTGCTACTGAGGGGCTGCTATGCCAGTGTGACACATCTCTGCAGGTTAAAAAATGAGTGCAATCCACAACATCCATAGCATCCATGCATCTCATTTATTCAACATTACACGTTCACAGTAAATTAATCTACACAAACAACTGATGTGAAAATAAAAGAGAGGTTCAGCTGCTGGCCACGCAACACCTGGCGCTGTGGTTACCGAGCATCGCTGACATGTTTGCACAAACACATTTAGCATTCTACATTCTCTTTCTATCAGCTTTGCTCATGTGCCGCACGTCTTTAAGCTCAGAGTTTAAAAACTCCGTAGCTACAAAGTGGGCGTCCCGAACACTAGAAAAGAATCTCAGTGTGGACGTGAAGCTGAGAATCAGGACTTTTTCACAGCCAGTAATCCAAACCACACAGCAGCAGACCAGGACTGACCTCGTGCCATGAATGGATCATCTCAGATGTTCTTTTGGCTGAAGTTTGGTCTATTTTCAGCATCTTCTTCCTGCCACATGATGGAATTTGTCTCTGCACATCAGGGACCCTCAACATGATCTTTACTAAGAACTTCTTCACTGTGCTCTTGTGTTCATATTAGCCTAACCACAGCTATGTAGCTAGCCACCAGCCATCACATCATTATCTGTCAAGTAGCCTGACATCACCAAGCCTCCAAATGTCAATGCTGTTTATTTTTCATGTTCGTGTATGACCAAAGTTACAGTAGAGCTGTAAGTTTTAGTTTCTTAGAAATCCATCAACCAGAACACGGTGTATCAGCTTTGGATGGAAACTCAGCTAAAACTCGTAAATTTTTTTGTTAAGCTTTACCGTGACGGCTGGAAGCACATTCACATCGATCAGTTTATTGGACCTGAAAGAATCTGGACCACCTCTCAGTGTTTGTTTGATTTGAGAACATGAAGTATCATTTGGACCACGAAATGGTCGATGGCATCAGACTTAAGTGACTGATTGTACACACACTAACCTGTGTTCAGTGTTGAACAGGGCAAAGATGTGTTTGCTGGACATGAAGCTCTTCTCGATGTCCTTCAGTTTCAGGTTGTCTACAGGCAGCATGTATTTCTTTTCTTTCTCCTGTAGGAGCCACAATGAAAACAGTGAGATAAATAACATAATGTCTGTTGTTCCACGTCATGGCTGTGAGAGTTCAGAAGAAGCAATGACTGCAGAGGGGGAGTCACAGCTGTGATATTTATCCTGAAATGTTTCACTGAGTCATCACCGCAAACATTGAGAGGAGAACCTCACATATTTCTGCTCATCAGGGCTGCTTTTCTCATCTAACTGAGCAGATCTCAGTGCTCAGGAGTGAGAATAGCTGCTTATTACAAAACAAGCAAGTATTACAAGCAGTAAAACGACTTTTTATGGTGAGCTGAGTGGTTTGCTGTATTTCAGGTTTTCAGTCACATTTCTACAGTGAGATCAGTCCATAAAGAAAACTGTGGAGAGAGTCTCCGTTTGAGCAAACTGGTCCTGTTTGTTACCGACAGGTGGCTGTGAGTCCGCTTTTTTCCTTTGACTTTAATAAATACCCGCAGGCTCACACAGCAGCAGGAACACTGAAAGTGATGCAAAAATTCACACATCTGTCACAGCAGCAACTTTATTGACACTGTATAGGTCTGGATCTTACAGTAATGATATTTATGTATGTATTACACACATGTTTCAGGTTCAGGTAAAGCAGCTCTTCTCTGGAAGAATCCTGTGCTCCACCCGAACGACTGCCCTAGTCTCCACAACATATTGATTTTCCTGCATTATGTTCATCAGATTATCAGTAATGCCTGCATAAACTGTGTTGGTCAGTGTTCATAAACTTGTATATTGTTAGTAGCTCAAATGCTCATGATCATTTATTTACTATTGTTACCCTAACAATTTTAAATAGAGACCTTTTGGTACCGAGTGCATTAAGTTTGATCTGGGTCTTAAGAATCAGGACTTCTTGGATGGCTCAGAGCCTGACAAAAAGGGTCAGTCTTAATTCAGGATTTGAGCTGTACTTACACAACAAGGATCTCATAATACTCTTTTAAACAGCACTGTGTGATGGTGCAGGTGTGAATTTGAGTGTTTCAGTGTGTGTCTATGTAGGTTTATGTGTTGGTGTGTGTTACCTCATCGTCTTTGTACCAGGACAGGGTCTCAGCAGTCAGGACGAACCAGTACTCTTTGGCTCCACCCTTCATAATGCTTATGTTGTTGATGGTGAGCCAACCTTTACGGATCACCTGCACAGGACGTTACATCAGTGAAACATGTGACTGGTGATGATGTTGGCAGTCACAGACAGAGGTACTCCCTTGATTGGTTCAGTCTATCTGTTAGCAGGATTGCTCTAAAAGTTCTGGACATCAGGCTTGGTCCGATTTTGACTCCGTCTGGATTCTTTACTATTACAAAATAAAACTGGACATTTGGCATCTTCATGATTACACATCAAACTAAAAACATCTCAACGTTCTCATGAAAACACCACAAACTAATTCTGCATCCAGGGACGCAGCTCATGGGCAGAGTGGAGGGAATTTTCAGCCTTGCAGGAGGGATGTAGTTGATTATTTGTTCATGGATAATCATATCAGGTTAAAGGTCATTTTTAAAAATTTTTATTATTTGCATATCACATGTCAGTGATGTCGTCAAAGTATTCCAGTTAAAACCTGCTCTATGGTATTACACACACACACACACATTCAGAGGACATTCTACCCAAGTTTATCTCCATTAAACCAATACTAACCAAGAAATAACTTTAGCCCAATTGCGTAATTTGCGGGGGGGATAGGGGGGTTATGACCCCCCCCCAATAATCTGAGCCAATCACTATAATCCCCCCCCCCCCCCGATAAAGTCACATCATTTCAATTTACAGAAAACATCTCACATGAATAACATGTTAATTTTCTTTATTCATTATCAATTTTGGGTAAAGTACTAGCATGTTTTATCATTAGGTAATGTAACCCCCCCCTCTCCCCACAAAAACTTGGTATCACCCAACCCGCTTTCTCTACCAAGTTCACCGTTTGCTTGTGGAAGCAGCTGCTGGGGAGTGGGTGTAGTTCCAAAAAATGAAAAGAGCGCCAAAACGTGGACAACCACCAATTTTTCATTGTTGGTCAACAACACCCCCTTGTAAAAAGCGGAAAAATCAAAATGAGGTAAATGTATATGTATTGTTAGCTGATGATTTAATAACTATGCCGCTGTGTATCAGACACACTATGAATACCCGCTCAGGTATTTTAGCTAGCTCCGTTAGACCTGCTACTCCCTGCTCTTCCTAATCTGACAATGAGTCAAAAGAAAAAGAA
This sequence comes from Cichlasoma orientale, assembly GCA_034780415.1. Taxonomy (NCBI): domain Eukaryota; kingdom Metazoa; phylum Chordata; class Actinopteri; order Cichliformes; family Cichlidae; genus Cichlasoma; species Cichlasoma orientale. Next base: position 709,016 of record JAVDPK010000156.1, on the reverse strand, counting down.
GATAAAAGTGGTTATTTGCGCACACGTGGCACAGTACAATACCTGTAATATGTAATAAACTAAACTCATTAAACAAGTATATAGTTTTACTCAAGTGAATACATACATAACAATCAAGATTCTAAAAGTGTAAAATATTTGTTACTGTTGGAAGAAATGTGAAAAATGTAAGCCTTTTCTTAATTGTTGACGGTGCAGAGTAAATACAAAGAAAGTTAAATAAATACATAGTAAAAGCATTACAATGTATTTCTAATGCGGTTAACCCAAAATCTCCTGAATCCTTTTAGAAAAGTAAATGATTTTATAAATAAATAAATAGGCAGAGAGCTTAACCCCCCCCCAATGTTGGACCCAAAGTTACGCCCTTGCTTTAGCCTAACCAAAAACTTAAATCTAACCTAAACTTAACTGTGTCCTAACATGTCTGCCTTATGGGGACCTGCAGCCATTTTCCCCCAAAGGAGGCCAAGTCCCCTCATTGTGTGCAAAGTCGGTATGTCCCCACAACACAAGTTAAACAAGAATATACACACACACTCACCATGATCTCATCCTGGTTGCCATGGCAACAGAGGCAGATAGATACAGAGACAGCGGGAAAAAAGAGCATAGCATGTTAATGATGCGGTCCTTGATCCTTTCACCATGTTCACCCCTCCTGCACTATGTTACCTGCAGAGTCTCACCTGGTTTCCTGTTGCCTTCTTCTTGCTCATCTGACTGCTCTTCTGCTGCGCACTGAGACACAAACACACACACACACACACACACACACACACACACACACACACACACACACACACACACACACACACAC
>JAVDPK010000156.1:674223-690020 GCA_034780415.1 Cichlasoma orientale | reverse complement strand
ACACACACACACACACACACACACACACACACACACACACACACACACACACACACACACACACACACAGTGAGGGGTGAAGATCAAACATGAATTTTAGCAGTAGCTTAGCAGCAGTGTTAGCATTAGCTCTGTCAGCTGTAGTAGCAGCAGAGCTCGGGGTCCTGATGTCACCAACGCTATGCATTATGGGCACACGGGACCACGTTGATAATGGACTTTACGGAGGAAAAAGTTGTTTGGTGTTAGAAAGCCATCAGAATGGCTGCTGTGCTGGACCAGTATGAGCAGCATGGGAGCTGCTTACAGGGCTGAGTCGGATCTTTGACCTTAAAGACGGGAAGCAGAGACGCGCTGAGGTCACATGACCTGGGTATCAGCTGGAAAAAGGAGAACCATCACCTCCAACAACACTTTAGATATTATGTTGGTGTGTTTGTGGTGCTGTCACACTGTTGAGTTACAGTTACCACACATGTACCCGTTTACCAATCAGGACCGAATGATCAAATTTAAGGTTTAAGTGCTTTTTTAACAGAGCAAAGGATTTTCAACATAGCATGTCTGAACATTTCCGTTTTCTCTAGAAAGCATGTTTGAACACAATAACAGAATTTCAGAAAAATAAAAAATGACCAGGATCATTATTTTTATTGAGCCACAGCACAAATGCCTGCTGTGCAAAGATGTGCTTTAACTCTGTAACACTCAAAGCTTAAATGTGACGGTTATCTTTACACACAGTATAAAAACCTCAGCAAAGCTCTGAGCTCCACTTAGAAAGTATTGTGCCAAAAACAAACAAGATCAGTTTAGACTTGAGGAAAAAGAATTGTTCATGCTCACAAAGCAGGAGATGGATACACAAAGTGATCACAGCTCTCCAAGAGTCGAGAACTGGAGTGAGAAATATCAAGAAATTCAAAGATAGCCACACAGTACAGAACAGGCCTGGCAGAGGCACGAAGTGAGAGATTTCAAAGACTGGAAAGAAAACTAGTGAGAGATGTGTCCAAAGACCCGAGAACGACAGCCAAGACGCCAGTGAATCCATCCATCCATCTTCTTCTGCTTATCCGGGCCGTGAGGCCAGCAGCCTAAGCAGAGAAGCCCGGAGCTCAGCCAACAGAACGGCACCGTCCGCAAAAAGCAGAAATTCTGCCCATAAAATTATGAACACAATCGTGACAAAGGGCAGCCCTGGCACAGTTCAACACCCACAGAAAACAAGTTAATGACTGGAACTCTGCACATGAACAGACTGCGAGGTTGCAGACCGAGAAAAACTCCACTTCTGCAGAAGAGACACCTTCAAGCCAGACCGAAGTATGCTAAGCACATCCTGGAGAAAGATTATGCACACTGGATGCGTCCTTTGGTCAGATGAGAAGAAACTAGAACTCTTTGGCCTCATACTGTGCCCTATTACAGGGCAAAGTATGAGACGCTTTTTTTCTCCTCACCTATCCCACTGTGTTTGCTATTGTTTCCATCTTTTTAAACGGCAGCGCCTTTGATGGCAGCAAGGCCGCAGACACTTATCTCCCCGTGTTTATTTGTTGTTTTGCCTTTTCTTGGATGGGTGTTCTGGACCTCAATTTCGTTATATGTCTGAAATATGATGACAAGATTCTGGCCACAGAGACGCTATTTATGTGGGGAGAAAGAAGGGAGAGGCGAACACCAGTGAAACACAGTGGTGGGAGTATCGCGCCGTGAGGATGCTTCAGCGCATCTGGAACTGGGAGTCGCGTCAATGTGGAAGGAATCATGGAGAAAGAAGGATATGTGAACACTTTGAAAGACTCTCACTCCTGGAGAAGAACGACCTCCAGAAGGAGGTCTTCTCGTTTTTTAAAAACAGCTTCTGAGATGCAACATCGTGATCCTCACCGGGTACCATTGTTACACCTCTGACCCCTGCCCAGTACCAGAGGAGAACAAAGAGACTACAAGCTGCTGCACCAGAACAGGAAGTTGTAATGAAACGCTGTGCCATAATAAAAGACATAAAACTAATTCAATGAACGACTTATTTTTAAGATTCATAGTTCAGTGCAGAATATGTAATTTTCCTACATGTTCTGCACTGAACCGCAGTGCAACATTAAACAGCAGCTGACACTTCATGCTTCATAAGTGTGCGTGCAGTGCTGTGAGATGGAAAAATAATACAAAACTGAAAAGGTCAAAAATACTACAGTATTAAATATGAAGAACAAGAACCCGAGCAGAGTGTGTTTGCAGGGTCAGAGGTGCAGATGTGTGCCTGTATCAGAGAAGCTGAGAGTGTGACTTAGTCCCACAAGCCTGAATGTGAGGCTGAAGCCTTTAGAACTGAACTGGCTTGATGTGCAGGTGCTCACCAGGAACCGGTACTGGGACCACCCGGGAACGTGAGCATCGCAGCTCCTAAAACCAGAGTACCGCCCTCTGTGTTCTAATAACTCTGCTCTGCCTCACTGCTTTGCTCCGTATCGGATCGAGCTGCTGAGCTCTCACAGCTCAGGTGTGTTTTCCTCCTCGTTACCTGTCGGCGTCTGTCTTTGTATTGGTTTTGCGTGAACAACAACATGGAGGCGACTGCCCAGAATGCACTGCGATTCCCAGAATCTATAAAAATTACTAGCAGCTGTGTACCTGTCATGGCAATATTTCCAATACTAACAGGTGTGTGTACCTGTGGTGCATCTCTCATCAGGTGATCCAGGAAGTCAAACCAGCAGAAGAAGTTGGTCATGTGATCCACAGACTGTGAGCTGGGATCAGCGCTGCAGCGAGAGAACTGAGAGCTGAGGGAAGAGAGAGGAGATACTGCAGCACACCTGTCAGCAGCACTGTGGACTGTGTGTATGTGCTTGTCCCTCCACAGTGTGTGTGTTTGTACCTCCACGATATGTGGGTGTGTTAGGCTGTGTGTATGTTCATACCTCCACGGTGTGTGTGGCCAGCTCCGCAGCTCTGCAGCGTCCACATCCTCCAGAGGCAGCAGGGAGTAGAGCTCCTGCAGCCTCCCAGCCAGCAGGTCTCCCAGTTGGGTGTGAGCGCTCAGCAGTTCCCCTGAGGATCCGGACTGCAGCCCAGAAAGCAGCAGGAGGCTCTCGTAGGCCTTCAGACACACCGAGCTCCTCTGTGGACGCATGATAATGACATGAGGACACAAAGCCATCGATATGAAGTGACCAACACACCTTAATATCTGATCACTGAGGACCTCATCCGGATCGATCAGTCACTGCTGGTTCCCTCATGCCAGACATATTTCAGACTCATTGTTTGACCTCATAGTGACAGTTACACACTGACACAAAGACCTGATTAACATGAGTGTGTGTGTGTTATTCCTGCCATTAGTGGATAAAAATGCATAATGAGATTTAGATAAAAACTGCTTTAATGTTCGAGTTTAACCGTTTCTAATCTGATCCAAGATCAGTTTCACTGATAGATCACGGTTCTCTGACAGCCACAGCAGAGATGTTTCACTGAGATAAAGGTCAGAGGTCAGTCACAGTTTTATATTTACCTGAAACATGCAGGGCAGCTTTCCCAGTCTGTGATAAATTTTCATCAATAAAGGGAAATGTGTTATCAGAGATGTCTCAGCTTTACAGATTTTAAATATTTCAGAGCAGGTTTGGGAGGATGAGCCATTTTAAATAAAGAACACAGCGTGACAAATGAAGCCATTATTAACAGATCCGGACAGGATGAACTGGGAAATGACCAGAACCTGAACTGGATCTGGGCCTGATCCGGTCTGAATCAATGATCCGTTTGGATCCTCCTGCTGTGCAGGTGGACTCAGACACGGTTTCTGATCCATTACGGAGTCGATTATTTCTTCGGGCAGCTCCGGTTCTGGGTCGGCCCACTGAGACTGATTTAGAATTCAGTGGAAAATATGTCGAGATTGAAACTCAGAACTTTCAGAATGTTGATAGTAGCGCTGCAACTACTGATTATTTTAGCAATCGAGTAGTCTATGATTATTCCATCGATTATTTTTACTGGCCTATGAAAAAACTTTTATTTTATATGTTTTAAATATCAATAGAATGTAATTAATATAATTTTATTTATAAATCAATCTAAATCTGCAAAAATTATATTTCTAAACCCTAAATAAATAGGTTTGGTACACCTCGTGGCACCCTTTAGGCTCATCACATCATCTCCAAGCTCCAGACATTTTTCCATCTTTGACCTTTTACAGCACGACCAATGATCGATCACTGATCACTGAATTCTGTGTCTAAAGCTTCATCCAGATCAGTGTGATGTAACAGTGATGCTACAGTAAATGTTTCAGAGGACCTGACTGACAGTTTGACAGCTGCATTACTGCACTCAGAGTCACAGAGTGAAAGATGGAGACTACAGATTTGATTCTGAGCTGATTATAAACCCGTGATGTCATCGCTGTCTCCGTTCTTACAGCCTATTGACGAGTGACCAACCGTAAAAGCGCTCATGTTACGTACCAAACTATTGAACTAACATCTAACTGGGATTTCAGTGCTTTTAAAAACGTGAAAATGAATTCACTCACATGGTAACTGACTCTTTCTGAAGCAGAAAATCCAAGTTTCTCTCACACCTGCTTCCTGGAGCCGGGCCCTGGGCTACCTCCGTATTAACTTTTCCATCTTTTCCACAGAGCAGAAAGTAGCTGATGCTCCTGTTTATCTGTTCCGCTGAGATCTGTCTGCTAGTTAAGGCTGACCCATCGATCGCTGCATGTAAACGAGGTTAAACGTGATTCGCTGCCCTCCCGCTCGTTTATAAGCATGTTGCGTTCTACTCATGCAGGAAGATGATCATTAATAAACTCGCAGTCTCCTGCAAACTGCAAACTTTACTTCAATCTAAATTCCAATTCTAATGAATGCACTCAGCTTGAACACTGTTACGTAGAACATGAGCAGAGAAAAAGAGAAAATATTTAAAAAGCTCTATTTGCTGTTACCTACATTGTAGAGGGTAACTCTGCTTCCCCCGAACAGGAAAATGAGTGCAGTCAGGGGTTACAGTGGGATTCAGCAGGTGGGGGGACCCTAAGATCAGTTGTGGCTCAGTGTGGGCTAAAGAACCGCAGCTCACAATAATTTCTATTGTGAGCTCCAGCAGATTTTCTTTGTGTCAGGCTGTGATCAGCTGCTGCTGCTCTGAGGTTTACTGCTCCTCTGTGTGGATTTACACAACTGAATTCAACAACATGTAACCCAATACTTCACGAGCTATCTTGGCTGATTTCCACCCCCAACACTGACCGTACATCATCAACTTAAATTCAAACTCATCTCTGCTACACTGATGTAACCTGTAACTCTGAGCATGAACACCACAGCTGCGGTGCACCAGTCCAACACAGAGCTTTACTGTAAATACAGCACAGCAAGCTAACTAAACTGCAGTATTTTGAATAACACACAGTTAGTCTACCTCAGTTTGTTTTGCAGGATGTTTCACAATATGAAAAAACACAACTTCACACCATATAAAATTTAAAATCTGATTTAAAAATGTAGGCTTTAAATGTCCAGTTTATCAGATGTCACTGAGAACCTCTCCTCTCCTCTTTCTTACATCTTTCTCCTTCTCTGAGTGAACTTCTCTCTCACTCTTTTCTCTCCCTGGAAATACAGCAGCTGTTCTTTTAGCTCGCACACACACTGTGTGACAAACTGCAGACACCTTTTGTGTTTGCTGATATTTGCTGAGCATTTATAAATGTTGCATTTGAAATTACCTGCAACACGTTACTCCCTTTATGCTCGCTCCTCCTCTGTAGTGCTAGCTAGATGCTGAAGTACCACGACCACAAGTTACGGACATCTGCATTCGGTCTGGCCCACTGTAACCCCTGAGTACAGCGCTGTAAATGATACATAAATTATATGGTTTTGCCTATTTAATCTCTTTGTATGCGATAAGCCCCGGGGATGGATACGCCAGTACGACTGTCCCTTAATGTGTTATGGTTCTTCTGTTTAGTCTCAGATGGGTTGGATGTTTGAAGGCGCAGTGACCAAAAATAAAAACTTCCCTCAGATGTTAAACCTAAAGTAACGAACCTGTTTTGAAAATGTAAGGAGTAGAAATTACAGATATTTGTGTAAAAATGTAGGGAGCAAAAGTAAAAAGTTGTCAGAAAAATAAATACTCAAGTACAGTACAAATACCTGAAAATTCTACTTAAGTACAGTAACAAAGTATTTGTATTATATTTCCCACCTCTGGCAGGGAGCGATTAGTGTTACACGACAGTCGACTGTGATTGGTCAGACATCAGTGTGCTGCCAGCTGATCAGCACATCAGAAACTCGCGCACTTTGACATCACGCATCAAAACTTTCCTCCATTTTTCTTTGCAATTATTCAGACAACACCTGAATGCATCACAGGATGTTCGTGGTTACTGACCTGACTCTTAGTGAGATGCAGCAGCACCCTCAGCAGACTGCTCTCTGATTGGACAGCGCTGCAGGCAGCTGACTCTGACTGGCTGCAGGGCTGCGGAGGATCTGTCCTGTGACTGGACGCCTGCATGGTGTTCTCTGATTGGTCAGTGCTTGGTGTGTCGGGTGCTGGTTGGTCTGGAAGCTGAAAACAAAGACGATGGTCATGTCATAATGGACTTACATCATGTGACAGGGCGTGGACCTCAGACCTGCTGATAGTTACCTGTAAGATGTATCTGAGCGTGTGCGGATGCTGCTTCACTCTGGAGCAGACAACCAGCAGGAACTGAGCTTCCTCCTTCTCGGTGTGGGAACCAGGAAGTGCACAGAGGCCAATCAGCTTCTAGGGGCGGAGCACACAGTGAAATCTTCAGGACGCACAGTGGTGGACAGGAAGTGATGAAAGTTCAGACCCTGAGCTTTAATTGAAGGTTTACAACCATTCACAATTATGGGCAATTTAGAATCACCAATTAGCCTAACGCCACTAAGTTCCTGTCTCTGGACTGTGGGAGGAAACTGGAGTGAAAAAAATTCATGAGCTGTTTTTATTTATCTTCAATCTGGTTCCACTGTGCTGAGCTCAGCAGCATCGAAGCATCAATGTGAGCCGCCCAAGGGGGTCCACGAATTGGCTCAACACCAGCTTCAGGTCCCGAGCCACTGCAATCCTCATCCGTCCTCTGCCCTTCATCATCCTTCTCAGCCTGTTTCATTGGGTTTTAAAATGTTCTGCTCCTCAGCCTGATGAAGGTCGGACCTTCTGATTCTTTTCTTCATGTTACACAGAGGTCCACCTGATGAGGTACCCCCTGGTGGGTGAGAGGTGGCACGTTGCTTTGCTTCCTCTCGGCTGTGCTCAGGTGGAGCATCTTATCTGTCGGTGCTCTGATGACCTTTCAAAAGTGTATGTAACCATGAAACTTCCTGCTGCCATCAGTCATGTTCTCCTTCATTTACCCAGAATTCACAGCGACTTAGTCCTTCTGAGGGGCATCAGGAGTCTGCGTGTCTGTGCTGTTAGGACAGGTACAGGTGACCCTCTGCAGTGTGCTGTAGGAGTGAGTGTTCCAGCTGCTTTACCTGCACAGGTCTGTAGACGTTGACCAGCTCCAGCAGAGGCTTCTGAACCTGAGACAGGAGGTTCGAGAAGAAGAGCAGCACCTGCTGGGACATCCCTGGAGGATACTGAAAAAGAGGACACAAGCTTTTCACTTTTAATTAACAGTTTAAAAGCTTTTCTTCTCTGACTGAACCTAAACTTCAGCACACATGGAGACAGAGGCTCGATTTCAGAGATGTTCCCACAGACTGTAAATAAACGATGGCTGCATCTGACTAAACCTGTGATCTTTCTAATGTCCAGCAGAGGGCGATTCCTCCGGCTGTAAAATCTGATCTCAGTAACCTCTTTCCTGATGAGTGTATGGGCTCAGTCACCAGTTTAGTCTTAGAGTCAGAACGGTGAGGGAAGCAAGGGAGGATTTAGGATGGGGTTACCTGTGAGTGACCCGATCTGGAAAATGAGTCGCCAATGTTCCTGTCACAGCAGCTGTTTCCATCTTTCATATACAGTCTGTGGTTGTTTAAAGCTGATCCAGGAAGGATTCATGAATCAGAGCTGTCAGGTTCTAACACACCTTTAAATGTGAACATGCAGCCTTGTGTCCAAGTGTCAGGTGCAGTAACAGGAAGTGAACAGCTGTTGCTTTCAGATGAGCACGCTCCCCTTTCAGACAGTAAGTATTCTGATCAACCTGAACATTTATGTCTGAAGGGAGTCACAGCAGGATCAGGACTGAGCGTCTGTCCTGGACCATCATCATCCTGGCATGCAGGCTTTCACTGTATCAGGGACCAGAGTGCATGTCTAAATGTGCCTTGAGGGGGGCGCTGCAGCACTCTGAGCCATTACCTGGGCCTTTCCCAATGTGCATAGAGTCTCCAGCAGCTTGTGTTGCAGCAGGTACTCCATACAGGTTCCTGTGTCCTCCACAGCCTGATCAATACAACAAATACACTGATCAATACACTGATAAATGTTGCTGATCAATACAATAATACATCACTGACCAACACACTGATCAATGCAGCACATACAGTGTTGGAAACAATGATTTGATCCCCTGCTGAAACAGTCTGATTTTGATGGTAGTTTCATTTTACTTTTAAATCCAGAAAAACAGCTTAAAGCTATAAACTGATCTGGATGTCACTGAGTGAAATAAGGGTTAGGTACCCCATGACAGTCAGATTTTAATCAATCAATCAGTTACAGATACTCCTGATTTCATCTTGTTAGGTGTATAAAACACACCTGTCCACAGATCAGTTTCTTTTACTCCAACCTCTCCACCACCACGGGCCACACCAAAGAGCTGTCAAAGGACGTCAGGGCCAAGACTGCATAGCTGCACCAGGCTGGAATTGGCTACAAGATCATTGGCAAGAAGCTTGGTGAGAAGGTGAGAGCTTTTGGTGTGATTATTTGGAAATGGAAGGAATATAAAATCACAATCTGCATCATTGGAAGAGAAATTCTAAGTATGGCCCAAAGAACACCATCCCCACAGTGAAGTACGGAGGTGGAAACATGATGCTTTGGGCTGTTTTTCTGCTAAGGGTACAGGATGATTTCACCACATCGAGGTGACAATGGACAGGGTCGTCTCAGACGAGATCCCACAGTCAGAACTCTGAAGATGGGTCACGGCTGGGTCTTCCAGCATGATAATGACCCAAAACGTACCGCCAAGGCAACAAAGAAGCAGCACATTAAGGTCACGGAGTGGCCCAGCCAGTCTCCAGACCTCAGTCCTACAGATGATCTGTGGAGGAGCTGAAGCTGCGAGTTTCCAAGCAGCAGCCAAGAAACTTAAATGATGTAGAGAGTTTCTGTAAAGAGGAGCGGACCAAAATCCCTCCTGAGATGTGAGCAAACCCGGAGACCAACTACAGGAAACGTCTCATCGCTGTGCTCGCTGAGTCACGTTTAGCTCGGGGATCAAACCCTAATTCACTCAGTGACGTGCAGATCAGTTTATAGCTTTAAGCTGTTTTTCTGGATTTCTGGTTCATTCGGTCTCTGCATCAAAACGAAACTGCAGACCGTTCTTTCTTTGGAAGCTATCGACACATCGACCGACAGCTCTGAGGTTACACTGAGCTCACCTGCTGCTTCTCCTCGTACACCAGGATGTCCAGCATCTGTTTGAGATGCCAGGGGATGTCCGTCTGTCTAACAGGACGGCTTTCATCTGCGCGCACACACAGACACACACACAGACACACACACACACGTAGAGTGGGGAAATGTTATTAGCTGATTCTGTGGATCTGTTAACAAACAACTACAGGTTAAAGAGCCTCACCTGTTGTCTCAATATAATAATTGGTTATTGATTTCCAGTGATCAACGAAGGAGTCAAACAGCTCCACTGTGGGCTCCCTCTGAGAGACAGGTGAGAAACACAGGTGAGAGGCAGCAGTGCTTTCTATTAACATCACTGACAGAAATATGGAGAAACTGATTGCAGATAATACACTGAGGATAGAGGGGCTGAAAAAAACAGTTGGCTTCGCCTGCGCTGAGATTTGGGAGGTAAAGCAGAAGCTAATACAAGTTGATGCTCGAGCATGTGAGACAGAGAAAAAAGTTACTATGGTGGAGCAGCGGGTCAGTAACCTAGAGAACTACTCTCCACACTGGAACCTGCACCTGTACGGAGTGGCTGAGAACAAAGACCAGGATGTGCAACAGAGGTGTTACGCATCTGCCAGGCGGCCCTGCCAGAGTATGAAGCAAAGTTTCCAGATGTATTTGACACAGTGCATCTACTCGGCCGAATAAGGACAGATGTCTCCAAGCCCGGACGGATCATCATAGTTTGCCACGCAATTCTACCGCGACGAAGTTTGGAAAGCTGCTAAAAAGTCGACACTTTTGTAGAACAAAAACCTGCGCTTCACTGAGGATCTGTCACCGGCCACCAGCGAGAGACGGAGGCCCGTGAACAAGGAAACATCAGAGGTAAAGCTTTTGTTGATGGAACTGAACTGATCCCAACTAACTGAAGGTGATAAACATCTCTCACGTCTGCATGGTTTACAATACTAACTGATATACAGAATGAGACCAGATGCTCATGGTTCACTGATTTAAGTTATGATCTGTTATGATGGAGGGTTGATAAGCATTGAAAATTTTACTCAGGTAACTTTTACTTAGGGTTGTGCGATATTGACCAAAAATGATATCTCGGTAATTTCTGTAATTTTGTCGATGACAATAATAAACGATATTATGCATTATTTAAAAATGTGTTTCTAAAAGTCTTATATTTTACTAGCTTTTTCTTTTGCTTTATCCCGCTAGTCGGGGTCACGGGGGTGGAGTTTTTGTGTCAAACTCCACAAAAAATTACAGGAATCGAACCCGGATCGTCTTCCAGTGAGTGAAGATGATCCTCACCTAGGTACTAAATCTAAGGCGGTAGACTGCGAGGCTGGCGATGTCTGAATTTGTTCCCCTGGCGCAGTGTGTTCACTCATTTCCAGCTTTAGGTGTGTTGTTTAGGCAGCTGTGCTAGCACACAGTGCGGGCACTCTCAATGTGCACGCACAGCAGCCTGTACTGAAGCACGAAGCAGTGAACGTGTGGAGTCGAGGCGTTTCGATTGTTGTTTTTTTACCACTCAGTAGCATACTCATTAACACGGCAATTAACATATTATCGTAGACGATATATATCGCACACACCCTACTTTCACTCCAATTTTTTAACTTTTACTTAAGCCAGAATATCTTATATGCACTACCATATGAGGCTAAGGTGCCTGTTGTAAACCTAAGTGCCTCCCTGGTTTTACAGCTTTAATGTATTTCACTTCATTTTCCATCCATCCATTCTCTCAGGCAGTTACATCAGGGATAAGGAGGATAATAGCAGAATTTTGGAACAAAGCAAAGGTCTGAGGATGCTTTCGTTAGAAACTGGGAACTTTTTAAATTTAAAGCTGCCCAATATTTGAGGAACTATGGCATCATTGTGGAAGAAGAGAGTGGTCTCAAAAATAAACAAACAACTCAACATTAGTGGCTGTGACAGATGATCCAAGCACAAAAGCAAACTTCTGCTCTGGCTTTTACAGAGATTTATACAAAACCAAATAATGTCACCAGCCAGCAACTCTGTTTTTTTTTCTCAACTTTTTGAGCAATGTCACTGAAGATGCTACAGAGCGGTGTGATCAAATCATAACTGTACAGGAAGTGACTGATGTTATTGAACATCTTAAAAATAATAAATCTCCTGAAGTCTCTCTGCAGAATTTTATCAGACATTTACAGAAAATCTAGCTCGCTTTTACTTATTAAGGTAATATTAGAAAGTGTGGAACAGGGAACTTTACCTCCTACACTAACACAAGCCCTGATTACATTAATCCCAAAACCTAAAAAAGACCACCTAATTATTGACAATGGGCGACCCATTTCAGTATTGAATACTGACTATAAAGCATTTGCTACAGTACTCACTAAACAGCTTAAAAATGTTTTAGATCCAATTATTGATGAGACACAATCGGCATTCATGAGGAAGAGATATTTCTAATGATGTTCAGCTTGTTTCAGACCTGATCGATTACTCGTTCCTGTGTCCTGATGACAGTTTTATGTTCTTCCTAGACTTCTATAAGGCATTTGACACTGTAGGACATAATTTCATTTTTCAAACAATTGAATGATTTGGATTTGGTGAATTTTTTGTAAAGCAGTTAGAACTATGCACACCAAGGGTAACAGCTCCATCAGACTTAAAAATTGAACCTCCCTGTGATTTGAATGACAAAGGGGCATCTGGCAAGTCCTGCATCTCCTTATTTATTTATAAGCAAATGTTATTGGCATGGTCATTAATTTATAAGGCTAACTTCTCTCCACATAGATGCTTCATTTGGAACAAAAATAAATCATTAATTTTTAATGTGTGATTTGATAATAACATAATTGTAGTAACCTAGTTATTCTAAATTATACCGGGTTTCTTCAGACATGTGGCATTCCTATTACCCCAAAAGACTTTGCTGCTGTTCCTTCTGGTATTTTAACTTTACTAAGAGGTGCTGAAAAACCTGCTTGTTTACCTTTGACACCACATTATCATCAGTGGGCCGTATATGTTTTTCTGTCATGTCCAAAAATAATAACCACAATATTAGATCATTATTTCAAAAAGATATCACCACTACCCCTGCTGTTGTTCAATACTGGTTTGGTCTTTTTGGTGATCTGAATTGGAGCAGTGTGTGGAACCTCCCACACAGATACCCGCTGACAAACAAAGAGAGGGAAGTGTCTTATAAGCTGAATCATAGATATCACCCTGCCAAGCATTATTTATTATAAGTTAAGAAAGATATATGTGTGAACTGTTCTGTCTGAACCTGAAACACCTGTTCTGGCTCTGTGACTCTACTGATACCTTCTGGTCTGAAGTAATCCGTTATGTTAAAATGAAGACTGACTTTGATTTTTCTTTAGGTTGGAAGGATGTACTGTGTGGTCTCCACAATGTCAAAGCAAAAACCAAAAATAATTTTATGTTATAAATTTGATAACAATTCTAGTGAAATATCACATACATAAAGCAAAATTTAGTCATTCGAATCCGTTTTTTTAACATTTTAAAAGGAAACTGAACAGTACATTGAAAGCGTTTCTGATTCAGGTAATAAGAAAGCTATTTTATTCCCACTGGCTAATGTTAGTCTTATCTGTACAAATGTATATTAATAATTTTATGTTGGTTATTTTTTCAATAACGTTTATATATATATATATATATATATATATATATATATAAAGCGGTTCCGTTCTAGTTCCAGCAGGTGGAACCGGGTCCGTTCTGATCCTGGTCCCACCTGTTCGGACCCGTTCACCTGGTTTATTTGTAAAGGTGGAGTTAATGAGTTTGGATCTACTTTATTCGTATTATTGTTAGCTGACACTGAACTGCGGTAGTTTCAGGTACCACCTGAAACAGATACCTGTCTGTCCTGTGCCTACTTGCCTGAGTACATTCCTCAGCACTGACGCAAGCGCACCTGGGCAGGTAAACACACAAACCCTGGAGTACTCTGGAATCAACGTTAGCACCTGTTAGCTTTCAAGTTTGTGTGTCAGTTATAGCTGACAGGGGTCGGGGTCGGGGTCAGGGGTCAGACAGGTGACACACTGGTCACCAGTCTCTCTGACCAGCTGTTCTCGGCGCTAACAGGAGCTAACAGGCTAATTAGCCGCTAACTCACCGTCTCCAGCGCCTGCAGCAGCATGCTCGTGAACTTGCTAAACGTATCCATTTTGCCGCCCAAACCGAGCGACCCCGGCTGTCCGTTAGTCCCGATTAGTCCCAGTTAGTCCCGGTTAGTCCGGGTAGACCCGGTTTCCTGCTGCATGGTGTGCGGCTGCGCTAACAGCTGAGCGGTCCGGGTCAAGCGAAAACCTCCACGTAAACACAAAACAAAAAATGTTCGCTTCCGGCTGAGAGGTTTCAGAATAAGAGCTTAAATAAAATCACCCAATAAGCGGGGTTTTAATTCTGTAAGTAAACGACAAACAATACATTAATAAAATTCCAGCATCATTAGTTTTAGTAATAAAGTTTTATAAATATAAAAAGTTTCAGATTTCAGCTGCTCAGACAGCCCAAAGCTAGGAATCTGAGTCATTGTTGACCAGGATATGTCCTTCAATGCACATATTACACAAATATGCAGGACTGCTTTCTTGCAATTGTGCAATATTTCTAAAATTAGAAACATCCCATCTCATAGTTATGCTGAAAAGCTAATTCATGAATTTATTACTTCTCGCATGGACTATTGTAATTCATTATTATCAGGCTATCCTAAAAGCTCCCTGAAAAGCCTTCAGCTGATCCAAAATGCTGCAGCTAGAGCACTGACCCATACTGGGTTTGTTTCATTGGCTCCCTGTTAAATCCATCCATCCACCCATCCATCCATTCTCCAGAATTGAATTTTAAATTCATTCTCCTCACATACAAGGTCTTGAATAATCAGGCCCCATCTTCTCTCAAATACCCTCTTCTGTGGAACCAGCTCCCAATTTACATTCGGTAGACGGATTTTATTTTTAAGATTAGGCTTAAAACTTTCCCTTTTGATCAAGCTTATAGTTAGGGCTGGAGGTGGTGTTCGAGGGAGAGCATCTGATGGCCAGGCATTGGCCATCAGATTGGTGCCTGGCTGGTCGCAGCCCAAAGAGGAGACATGAGCCTGGTGGTTGTAGGGGTCGGGTGCAGTGTGTGTTGGGCGGAGGCCCGAGTGGACTGATCTCCGGCTATTGAGACCGGCTATTGGGACATAGCTTGTCACCTCTCTGGTGGGAAAGGAGCCAGAGCTAGTGCATGAGGTTGAGACATACTGGCTAGATATAGTTGGGCTCACCTCAATGCATGGCCTGGGCTCTGGAACCAGTCTTTTGGAGAGGGGTTGAACTCTGTTCCAGTCTGGAATTGCCCTCAGTAATTGTATCTCCTCGGCTTGCTGCCTTTACGTTGGAGTTTTCACCAGTAGATAAGAGGGCTGCTTCCCAGTGCTTTCGGGCCGGGGAATGGGTCCTGACTGTTGTTTGCTCTGGAGGCAAATGATGGGTACCGGCAGGGCAAGCGGAATATGGCTCGGGCAATGGTCGAAGCAAAAATTTGGGTGTGGAAGGAGTGCAGTGAGGCCATGGAAAAAGACTTTCGGACTGCCTCCCCGCACATCGCAGGCGGAGAAAAGAGACAGACGGTTTACCTCCCATGTTAGTGATCAGGTCCTCTGCCTCCCACCTGTTTGGAAAATCTCTGTTTTCCACTTTTCATTTGGCCATTTTGGGGGTCTGGCAGCTTAAATGTCACTGTAAAAAGTGCTGACCAATGTTGTTATCCACTGATCACTGATCAATGTGTCATTGGCAATGCTGAAAACAGGTTAGAGCACAGGTTGTGGCTTTTGCGACAGCTGTTGCAGTGCATTGTGGGATTTGTAGTATGAGTGGTGGAGCGTTATTTCCCCGCAATCTATTAATAACAACTGAAATCATATAAAGCCGTATAAAATTATATGGTGGGTTCCCTGTGGGTCTTGAGTCTTACACGTGCTTTAATCACTGATGGACCATGGCGGACGCTGGACGTTGCATGAAGGGGCTCTGTGAACGCAAACCAAGAAAAGATCTATGGACTTATTTTCTTTTTTTTTTTTTTTTTAAACCTGTCATGTCTGGCAGTTTTTGCAATCGGCATGATCACCCGAATGCACAGAT
>JAVDPK010000156.1:610626-621222 GCA_034780415.1 Cichlasoma orientale | reverse complement strand
GTGTGTGTGTGTGTGTGTGTGTGTGTGTGTGTGTGGGCGTGTGCGTGTGCGGGTGGGTGTGTGGGTGTGTGTGTGTGTGTGTGTGTGTGTGTGTGCGTGTGCGTGTGTGTGTGTGTGTGTTCACAGCTGGCCCTGACCTCTGACTACAACCACAGGATCAGGATGAAAACTCAGACGATCCTGAACAACAAGAACCCGAAATATGAGCGCCGCTTCACACTGTGAGTCACAGAAAGGTTTTTAATGAGTCAAACTTGTAGTGACAGTGTTTGGCCTCTGGATGGCAACAGAGTTCAGCTCTGTTCTGAGAGTCTGCTGATAGAGTTCATATCCGGGGGTCAGACTCAGTTTCTCTGAGGGCTTTACTAGGAAATGGATCCTTTCAGGGGAAGTGAGTTCATGAAAAAAATCCTGGGTTATGTTGTTTCCTGTCCAGACTTCTACCAGGGCAGAACCCACGCAGGTACAGGGAGAACATTTTAACTCCACAAAGGAAGACCCCCACCAGGGGTGGATTCAAACTCAGGGCCTTCCTGTTGGGGAGGCAATGGTGCTGACACTCTCTGTTTTGACTCCACACACTCAAACTGATACCAGACGCCCGTTTCTTCCATATGCACGTTTCTGTTGTTTCACGTGAACTTGCCATGTGGACTGATTTCAGGATTATTCACTTCAGTTAAATTTTATTTATATAGCACCAAATTGCAACAACAGTCGAGCTTTATAAGGTAAAGACCCTACAATAGTACAGATAAAAACCCAACAGTGAAAACGACTCATGAGCATGCACTTGGCAACAGTGGGAAAGAAAAACTCCCTTTTAACAGGAAGAAACCTCCAGCAGAACCAGGCTCAGGGAGGGGCAGCCATCTGCTGTGTCCGGTTTGGGTTGAGGGGACGGAGACAGGACAAAAGGTCTTGAGATATGATGGAGCCTGATTATTCAAGACCCTAAACTAATTGATGTGTGCCATCTGGCTTCATGGATAGATAAAGCTGGGTATCATTTGCATAGTAATGAAAATGTATGCAATGCTTTCTAATAATATTGCCTAAGGAAAGCATGTATAGTATAAATAGAATTGTTCCTAGCACAGAACTCTGTAGAAAATGTTATGGTCACCAGTACTGATCGCTGCACTGAGGTCTAACAGGACAAGCACAGAGATGAGTCCACTGATCTAAAAAGTACTGAAACTGTCCTGTGGTAGAACATCCAATGAGGACACTTCATGAGATTTCTGATGTTAATACAACTTTCTATCTCAACTATTTTTTTAAACCAATATGAGAAGTCAAGAAACAACGGTCAGCTCACCGTAAGTCATTTCCTCTGCTGCTTTTTTTTGTTGTTGTTTTTTTTAAATTTACTTTTATTTGATCGGAACTGTGCACAAAAATGCTAATCTGAGAGAAAAGCTGACTTCCACAAATATGTTTGAGACTAATAAATTAAAATAGTATATGCACGCTAAAAATCCTTACGCTCAGACCATCCACATATGAACTGTGTGTGCATGCACACACAGTTCATATGTGTGCATTAATAACCAGACTGTTGCTACGCTAAACATGGATAAAACTGATGTAATTGTTATCAGCCACGATGCTTCTAACCCACTCACATCTGCACGCCTGAGCTCCTCATCTTTAAAGTTCGACCATTGTTGTAAAATCCTCTGTATCACCTCTGGCAGCCACCTCAGCCTGAATCAAGGTGCAAATTCCATCATCTAGTCTTATTTTCTGCAGCTTTGGAGACTTAGTAAGATCAGCTCAGTTTTATCCAGAAGAAATCTGGAGATCTGGTCCAACAAGGAGCAGCCAGACGAAAGAGAACGCGTCATTCCTACTTTAGCTTCTCGTCATCAGTAATCTCTTCATTTTAGAATTAAATTTAAGATTATATTGTTGACTTTTAAGGCCCACTCTGGACTCACACTGAAGTACATTCTTTATTCCTCACTTTAATCTCTATGTGCTGCCAGTATTCTTACATCTGATGCTGTTTTAACTTTGGAACTTGTGCGAAGCGATTGTCGCCTTATCGCACAAGTTCCATAGGAAATGAATGGAGAGTGAACTACGTCGCTCCCCGTGTGTCGAGCACCTGAATCAGGGTAAGCTGGAGGAGGAGGCCGGGCGAGAGGGAGATCTGGGCTCCACTGATGCAGCCCCGGATAGGAGGAAGAAAATGGATGGATGGGTTTTTGTATTGTTTTGATGCGTGTCATGAATTGTAGAGCAACGGGCATCTTTGATAATGTGCGGCACAATGCGCCACACTTTTAACTCGCAATTTATTGGTTTTTCGGATGTTATTTTCTCATATTCAATGATGCGTGAACATCGTTTTCATATTCTACATTGTTTGGAGTGTATTGTTCATAATGTGCGATGCGCAGTGTTGCACAGTTAAGCAGCATTTAAAGTGCGATTCATCATAGAAGAACGTGATCAATGGTTTCAAATGCCTTTGTTTAGACAGGTTTTGACATTGTCCATTAAACGGGCAAAAATTTTATTTTATATCTTAGTGTTTCTCAGTTTTAGACTAGTCGGTTAGTCTAATTTTTTCCCCTGTATAGTCGACTATTAAATTAGTCGCCAGGAACATCCCTAATAAAGACCAAAACTGTGTTTATCAGTTCACATCTTGTTTCCTGTACCGTTAAGAACCTGCAGGAATAAATGTGTGATGGAACTGATGGCCTCAGGTTTAACACATGCTTTACACTATTTATGTTTTCATTGTGTTCATGGTGTTTGTGTGTTTGTGCATCTCAGGTGTGTCGGGGATGAGCTCCTCGTGAGCAGGTTGTTGGTTTCAGTGTTCAGACGACAAGCTGACAGCAGGTTAGTGGTGACATCACTCTGAGCGCTCACCTGTGCACCTGTTTACATGGAGCAGTCCAGAGGTTCATAACAAACAAACTCAGTTCTGATCATTGCATTGATTTGATATCTGTTCTCTTCAGACTGAACACACACACACACAGTTTGCAGTTCACACTCTGACCTGAAGGTGGCTGTTGTTGCACTCATCAGGTGTGTCTGTCTCCTCAGGTGTAGTCGGCTGATTGGCTGTATGAGCTTTGGGATTGGCTCCCTCATCTCATCCCGTGAGGTCAGTTTAAACCAATCACAGCAGAGAATTTTCACAGATTGTTTGTACACTTTATAACTGACTGGCCCCCCCTCCTCTGTGATGGCAGCCCCTCACTGGTTGGTTCTACCTTTTGGGGGAGGAGTATGGGCGGAGCAAACACCTGAGAGGAACATCACAGGGAAGGGAACCAATGAGAAGCTCTGAGGCGGTGCCAGTGGAGATGAGAGGTGAGGATTGGCTCCTCCTTGGTCATGTGACCATGATGATATTTGAAGTGTGAATCACGCATGTCTAAGTCCAAGAATAAAAACATGGAGCAGAAACAATCACCTTTGAGGTCGATTTCTCAAAATTCAGGCAAGTTGGGTTTTTTTTTCTTATATTGCTGTCATTACCATGGTTACAGAGCATGCTCAGTAAACCTGATGCTGCTGACTGAAGTGAATGAAAAGATGACATGTTAAGATGACATGATGCAGAGTGACTAATAGTGTCCAGGAGGTCAGAAGGTCAGGAAAACTGATTTCATTAGGCTTTATTAACATCAGTATCTTTTACATCATTGATTAGTTTCTAAAGGTCACAGTTCTGATGGGCCGATGTTATGTTGATGGTTAATGTGTCCATCTGTCATGTTCTTAAATTAATTTCTAACATGGCACAAACAGGCCAAAGTTCAAAGTTCACTGTGATTAGAGGAAAAGTGCTGCAGACATCAGATCTGAGATGTTATAATTGGCCGTTTTTGGCTACTTTTGATTTGACCTTAAACTGTTTACCTTCCCTGTTTGGTATCATTGTTTTCAGCAATGTCATTTTGATGTGCAGCCGTGTCCGTTGACCCCAGAGGGTTATATGTCTTTCTATACTTTTATTTTTAGGCCACACCCTAAGCTTGGTTCTGTGTGAGGTCACGTCCTGTTCAAAGGGCGTTCTTCCTTCCCACCAAGTTCTGCTCACAGGGATCACCTGAGGGTGGGGATTTCTATGATATTATTTCTCTGATAATGCTCTAACAGGGCAGGTATGATGGCCTGTCTGATTTGAAAGGTCAAAGGTCAGCTTTACTGCATCATTCTTCAGCTCTGTAATTCAGGAAGAGGGGAGCGGATTGAGAGCTCATCGTCAGACGTTAGATGGTCCATTAAAGTCTGGGCGACCGCGGCGGCATGAACTCTAAGTGAATGTTTTGTGGCGACGGCACCGTGAGCAGCTGCTGCTGTGACCCGTTCGTCCATATGTGGATCCATACGTTCATCTATTTATAGAGGGCTGGGAGAGAGAGGGGCGAGTGAGCAGATATAGATTAAAAGTGACTCCTGCTCTCTCACTCACTCCCTAGGGGTCCACATGGTTACCATGGTAATGACAAGCAGCCCGTTAACCATGTGACCCTCACAATACCTCTATGCTTATGTCCCTCAGCCCTCTCTCTCGCGCTCTCTCTCGCTCTGACATCACACTGAGAGCTGACACTGGTTCGCCTGGCTGAGCAGAGCGAGCACAGGACCACAGAAGAAGAAGAAGCTTTAGTTTGTCTGCAGATCACTGGAGCAGCTGTTTGTTCTTCACCCCACTAAGTGTGTCTGTTCTGTGTCACATGAAGCGTTTTGTATGTCTGGAGTTAAAATCCTGCAGTGTGGACCATCATCATTCTGTTTCTGGTTTCTGAGCCTCCCTCGTTTGTCTTTGTTTCTCCTGTTTCCTGTTTGCTTGCTGCCTGTACCTGTTTACCTGAGTTCTACCTGAAGGCTGTGAGTGACTTTGTGTGGAAGAAAAACTCTGACTTTTGTCTCTGCTGGTCACAGAACTCTTATCTGATCCTGGACATTTTCAGTATGTTCTGGAAGAATACAGCCTGGTCTTGGGATGATGCAGCAGGTGATGATGACGATGATGATGGTGGTTATCTGCTTGCAGCAGACCTTCGGAGGACTCCGGACTCAACCCCAGATTCTGACCTGAACCATGTCATTGATGCCGCCTCCACCAGCGCTTCCACAGCCATCCTGACAAAGTCCACCTCTACCACTAACACCACTGCGCCAAAAGACCTGACCACCAGCCTTGACCCCGCCAACGCCAGCTGCAGCGGCTATGTCTCCACACTGTACGCTAACACCAACCAGCACCAGGCGAGCCAAGATGGCATCAGTGCTCAGCGAATGACGGTGAGTCAGTGTACACACTCACGCCACAAAACATGTAACAGGAGGAAGGGAGGAGTGATGGGTGATGTTTCTTCACGTCTGCAGAGACCTGATGTTTCAAACTGTCAGTCTTTATTTAAAGTTTCCACATCGCCTTCTGTTTCCTGAATGTTTGATAAACTGTGGGCAGACCAGGACTGTGGGCAGAAGTCAGAGCATATTTTAGTTCTTGGTGAGGGTGAGCAAAAAATATGTAACACAACTGGAAAGTGATGAACCAGAAGTTGGTTAGTTACTGAAGATTAATGCTAACACTAGTCAGATTTATCACAGATCCGATCTACAGTGTCTGAAAATAAGCAGCAGCCTCCAGAGAAGCTGCACTTCCTCTGCAGTCCAGCAGAGGCGCCACACTGAGTCAGTCTCCATAGACTCCCATGTTAAAACTTTCCAGCAGAAATAAACATGTTTACAGCCTGATACAGAAGCTGCTTTGGTCTCTGTAGCTTATTTCCCCCTTCACCTGGGGAGGCTGTTTCTATAACTCACCTGTTTAAATAAAGTTTGCATTATTAGGGGCGTGGCCTCTATGACTGATACATGGATGGCGACACAGGCGGCTGTAGGTGCTAGCTGTCTGCTAGGCTTCACCTCAGCTAACTGGAGATCCTAAACTGGACCTCTGGACCGTGTTTGTGCTGTTGGAGCCTTCTGGAGCATTTTTAACACAATTATCTGACCAATAATATGGCTGCTGTGGCTTCACTGGACTAACAGCCCGCCCAGGAAGGCGGAGCTGCAGTTTTGCTGAGTGAACTGCTAAGATTTTATTTGGCTGTTACGGAGCACTGATTAGCAGGTATCTGTGATTGTGTGATGCTCTGTGTATGCAGCTAGCATTAGCTAATACCTTAGCACTCTGCCCTCTCATCCAAAAATGGTACCCAACATGCTTATAGCCATGAAAGCTTAAAACTTTGATTTGACTTCACTAACCAGTGAGTGATGCCCCGGTGTCCATTATATCCAGCCTGTGTGTGAAACCAGTTCCTCGTGAACCGTCTTCTGCTCAGGAGAGGATAAATGAGATGAAAAAGCGGCGTGACTGATGCTGACAGTGAGAGTGTGGTTATTCTGAGCCTCGTCCTCGGTGTCCTGTTTTCTCTGACCGTCAGGAAGCTGCTTGGAGGCTCTTCATGTGTTTTACTGTTTTTCTGTAAAGACTCATCAAACATTCACATGTGATGAATTATAGAGTGAAGCTGCTTCTGTAGTTCATGCAGCACTGAGACGACCTGTTCTCTGACCCCGACCTCAGCATGAATAAAAACATACTCTAGGGGAAAAAGAGAAAACCAGAAAAATAAAGTCCAAGACTGGGCTCAGTCATGTCCCCCTTTAGTGTTTATCTATAGCCCAAACAGAAGAGAGCTGCACCAGCCTGCTAGATGTTTGTGGATGCTTGTAGGTGTTGGAGGACTGCTGGGACATTTTGTTTTTCCTTCAGATCTTCAGGCCCAGTTTGAGGGTTCAGGAGCCTGGGAAAAAAGCATTACTGAGTCACAGTCTGCACTGTGTGTGTGTGTGTGTGTGTGTGTGTGTGTGTGTGTGTGTGTGTGTGTGTGTGTGTGCGCGTGTGTGTTGGTTTTCAGGAAGTATGTGCGTGTTATCGTGGCGACACATCCACTGTTTTTGTGTGTCTGTGTGTGTGAGCTTCCTGCTATTATTCTGTGCACTGGTTCCCACACACACACATCCAGTCCACCTCCGCACCTCTACTACACTGCTCACACGGGTTCACCTGGACCAGCAGACTGGAGTTTAGACCCTGTAAAAGTCTGGTCCTGGTCCTGGTCTTGGTCTTGGATCAGCTCTGTAGAGGATCACATGCTGGATCTGTAGGATTTGAACCCTGATCTGCTGCCATGCACACCATCCACCGTCTGTGTCGCGTCTGCATTGGACAGAACCTCCCTCAGGTCTGACACTCTGATTATTGATTACATTGATCAGTCATTATCTCTGTGCTTATTGATTAGATTGATTAGGACATTTAGGGCATCACAGAACTGCTGCAGCAGCTGTGAGACAAGAACCTTTTCAGGTTTATGAATCTCAATCAGAATTCCCTCAGTGTGTTTTAGTCTACAGGTTTGTTTCTGTCTTTTTAAAAGAGTGTGACAGATAATCAATCAATACCACTAATCACACAAATCTTAGAGTTCACAACAAAAGCAGCAGCAAACAAACAGTTTGTCTGATTGGCTGTCGAGTGTGATGTCACCACTGGCTGTGTGCCATTTCTTTGGAAAACCTCCACATCTTCCCGTATGTGTGTGTGTGTGTGTGTTTGTGTTTATGTGTGTGTGTGTGTGTTTGTGTGTGTGTGTGTGTGTGGTGTTTAAATTCACCACTTAAACCAGTTCATGGTCTCAGTTGGTGGTTTCAGGTCTCAGTGAGTGAAACAGGAAGTTCTTTTTGGAAGTGATGATCCTGTTAGAGTCACGAAAGAGCAGGAAGCAGGGAGGATTTAGGGCGGGGCTACTGCTGAAATTATAACTGTATGAGTGTTTCTGGGTCAGACTCAGTTTAAAAACACAGAAATTGTGTTGGAGAAGAAGCAGATCAGAATCACAACTGCTTGTAATAAGTTCATGCAAACAGTGGGCTAATTTACAGTACCAGTCAAAAGTTTGGACACACTCAGTACCGTATTTAAACCAAAAAAATTACAAAGTTCAGGTTTGGCTTCACAGTAACAACAACCTAAAACAAATACCAAAAGATCACACTACACTACATAATAAACTGAAACGGTCAATCAGTGAATCCACGAGATTAAAAAACAAGTCCAAAAAACAAGTACAGACAGAGTTGTTTGTTGTTTGTGATTCATCTAAATCAGTTATAAAATGAGTATTTGATAGGTGGAGTGTAGGAACTGGAAGCGGTTCCTTTTTGTTCAGTACAGACCTGTAGAGCTCACAGTGATAACCGGTCCTTAGGGCCTGTAACACGTGGCTGTCATATCTCACAGATGGCAAAGAACATCAGCTTTCTCAAAGAGGATGTGATGAGTACTGAAATTATTGTCGTAACAAAACTGAATCATAAAAAGTATCTGAGACACTTCCCAAGAAAACAAAGTCTGATTCCTGTAAAGAAACCAAGCATGTCTTCTAGTTATTAACATGAGAGACTGTATGATACTCCAATGTAAGTTTATCTTCTAATCCCAGGCCCTTTATTATATAACAGTGGAAATATGACAGTGTACCCATGACCTCTGACCACAGAGAACAACATAATCTGAGTTTTATCTGCTTTCACTTTGAGCGCATTGAGAACAGCTAAGATAACATTAAAAAACAAAACAGTGTGTCATCTGCATAGAAAAGTATTATCAGCTAAAATAGGACAAAGTTATTACTATAATATGAAAGAAGAGGGTATAGAACTGAACACTGTGGGGCACCGTTTTTTTATGGATGAAAACTGAATGAATGAATGAATGAAGATAAAGATGACTCCTTGATCACCATTTTGTAAATATCAAGTTATTTATTCAGGTCTTTCAGTGGAGAGTTAAAGGAGTACTCCAACATTTTGATGTTTATCATGGTCCCATGTTGGACTGCTCTTTGTGACTGGATAGCATGGTCACCAAGTCACTAACAGCATGGCTTCTTCTCCTGTCCTTCCGCACTTTCCTGCTCAGTGTGTCAGATGTCTAGATACTCCTCGGCCTTCTTTAGCAGTAACGGTACTTGTAACAAATGTAGCTTGTTTGTAGCTTTGGTACACCACCAACCCATTCATGTTCAAATAGTTTTTCTCCACTCTGTGACACACCCACCAAGGAACAAAGTCTGGTTACTGGCAACTTTGTTTTGAGAAACCTGAAGGTAGCGACACCAGCAACCATAGTGGGCTGCCTTCCAGGGGCCAGAGCAGGCGACACTGAGATAGCTATGTGCGGATACTATTCATTGATTTTAGCTCCCCCTGCAACACCATCTCCCCCACAAACTCACCACCAAGCTGGTTCTTCTGGGCCTCAACACACACCTGAGCAGCTGAGTTCTGGACTTCCTCACCAGCAGACCACAGGCTGTGCGCATGGAGGGGCGGGTCTCAACTTGTGATTATCAAGTTGAGACCAGGAAGCAGAGTTGCAGTCCCAAAACCCCATCCTCATAGGCTGTCTGCTCCCAGCCAGCAAAAAACAAACCTAAAATCAGCAAAAAACTATTTAAGCATAAAATTCACAAAGAAAAAACAATATAGCATTCTCAACTGCACCAAAGAGTAAAACAGTTAAAAGTCCCTGTTAGTAAATGACTTGATGATTGTATAACATATTGATTTATTCTGCCTTACAGAAACTTGGTTACAGCAGGATGAATATCTCAGTGCGATTCAGGGGTGTTGATTAATTTAAACTAACTGTCAGAATGCTCGACGCACAGGCCGAAGAGGAGTAGCAGCAATCTTCCACTCCAGCTGATTAATTAATCAAAGACCCAGATAGAGTTTTAATTAATTCGTAAGCTTGACTCTTAGTCTTGTCCACGGTAACCGGAAAACCCACACAGTTTTATTTATTATCTATCGTCCACCTGGTCTTTACTCAGAGTTTCTGTCTGATTTCTCAGACTTTTTCTCAGACGCCAGATAAAATAATTATAGTGGATTTTAACATCCATGTAGATGCTGAAAATGACAGCCTCAACACTGCATTTAATCTATTATTAGATTCAATTGGCTTCTCTCAAAACTTAAATGAGCCCATCCACCACCTTAATCATACTCTGGATCTTGTTCTGACATATGGCATAGAAACTGAAGACCTACAGTATTCCCTGAAAACCCCCTCCTGTCTCATCATTTCATAATAACATTTAAATTGACATTAATGGATTACACAGCAGTGGGGAATAAGTTTTATTACAGTAGGAGTCTTTCTGCAAGTGCTGTAAATAAGTTTAAGGATATAATTATTTCATTATTATACTCTTCAGTGCCATGTGCCAACACAGTGCAGAGCAGCTACCTAACTCCTGACTCTGTGGTATAACTCATAAACATGCAGCGTAAAGCAGATAACCTGTAAGAACAACCCAAGGTTTCTTTTCAGCACTGTAGCCAGGCTGACAAAGAGTCAGAGCTCTGTGAGCCGAGTATTCCTCTAACCTTAACTAGTGATGACTTCATGATTTTCTTCACAAATAAAATTTCAACCATCTCACAGACATATTGTCATGCTGTGCAGTGAATGTGTGGGACTCAATACGCAGGATTCTGACTGAAAGATGCACAGGTTTATTTTCCAAT
>JAVDPK010000156.1:561062-576147 GCA_034780415.1 Cichlasoma orientale | reverse complement strand
CCTGAAAGCTGAAGGCTCTGCCTCCCATTCTACTCTTAAGTATCCTAGGAACCACAAGTAAGCCAGCAGTCTAAGAGCGAAGTGCTCTATTGGGGTCATACGGTACTATGAGGTCTTTAAGATAAGATGGGGTCTGATTATTCAAGACCTTGTATGTGAGAAGAAATGCTGGATTCAACAGGGAGCCAATGAAGAGAAGCCAATATGGGAGAAATACATCAATCCTAAAAAGATAAAATGATGTTTTTTCAAAGAAAGCTGAGCGGGGTACTTGTTCAGATGTTGTCAGATTAACTGAAGGAGTGAAAAGGACTGTTTAAACCTGAACCTGTTAACGGCCTATAACACCTGACCCTGTGTTGTTGCTGCAGCGCAGGAGCAGCCAGCAGGAGGAGCCGGAGGCCCTGTTGGACCTGATTCTGGAGTCTCAGTGTCAGAGACTGGATGACCAAAGAGCCAGCCTCAGCCTGCTGCCTGATCCAGGACCAGATGCTCTCTGTGGGGCCTGCAGTCCAGAGCACCCCCCTGTTCCCAGCCTGGACTTCTACTACATGCTCATACACTATCAGGTCTGTATGTTTACTGGTTTAACTGGTCTAAAGACTGGATAAACTGGGAGAAATGAGAGCAGGTAAAGGTGGTGTGGTTCCGACAACATCACGCAACTGACCAATTAGAAACGTACCTCTAAAAAAGCCAAAACAGGTACCCTTCTCAGTATAATCGATGGCTAAAGCAAAGTGAAAAAGAGAATAATTAAGAAACATTAAATAAATATGAAAGCCCTTACTTTTGGTTTCCCACAGGCACTCTCTCTCTCAGGTCAAATAGAATAGAATAGAATAGAATAGACCTTTATTGTCATTGTACATGGTACAACGAAATTGTGGGTGCTCCACCCAAGATGAAGTCATCACTGTGCACTCAATTATATCAGAAATGTAAAAAATAAATACAGTAAAATACAAATAAATACACAGCCTGTACAACAATACACAATAAAATACACAAACTGTAATAACAGTGAATCAAACGGGAATTTGGGGGTATTTTGTTGCTTGTTTACAGTCCGTATGGCCCAGGGGAACAAAGTGTTGGTGAGTGTAGTGGTGTGGGATTTAATTGACCTGAGACACCTTCCAGAGGGTCACGGGTCAAACAAGTGGCGGGCAGAATGTGAGGGGTCTGCTGTGATTGCGCTGGTTCTCCTGAGGCCGTGGGCTCTGGATATTTTTCATGGTCCTGGGTCTCGGACCCAGTGTGTCTGGACTTTCAAGTTCTGTATTGTCTTGGTTTGATTTTGCAGTTTTGGTGCCTTTTGTATTATATTTGTTGATTTGGTTCCTGGTATTTGTGTTCCTAGGGTTTTGATTTGTTAGTTCTTTTTGCAGGTTCTGGTTATGTTCTCTCTGTGTTACTGCCTGACTCCCTGATGTTTCTGTCTCTATCGCTGTGCCCCTGTGTCTGTCTGGTTTCTGTATCAAGTCCACGTGTATTCATCCTGGTTTCGGTCCATCGTGTTCAGTCATTTCCTGTTTTACTTTGATGGTCTTTCGTGTTGTGTGTTTGATATTCAGTTTTGCTTCCTCTGTCTTGTTCGTGTGATTCTGTTCAGCTGTGCTCCCTGGTGTGTCTTATTTCCCTGATTGCACTGATGTGTATTTATTGTCTGTATTTCCCTTAGTTCTGTCACCGTTCTCAGCTGTGGAGCTTATATATCATACGCCCAGACAGTTCGTCATTACATTTCCCACAGAGGGGCGATAGAAGGCCAGCAGCGGCTTCTTGTCCAGATGTTTTTTTTCTGAGGACACAGGAAGTGAAGCCACTGCTGAGCCTTCTTCACTGGAGGCCCTGGTGCTTTGAGTCCAGGAGAGATCAGCTGAGATGTAGGTGCCCAGGAACCTGAAGGTGGTGACAATTTCCACATGTTCATCATTTATTTCAAGGGGGTGTGGTCTTGTTGGTGCTTTCTGAAGTCCATAATAAGTTTTTTGGTTTGGACAGCATTCAGTGTCAGGTTGAATGGGGAGAGAATGGGGCCAAATCTGACAGACTGTGGGGGGTGAGTGAGGAAGTGTTGTATCCAGATGCAGGTGCGAAAGGGGATCTCCAGTTTAAGCAGTTTGGTGGTTAAAATATCCGGGATGATCATGTTAAATGCTGAGATATTGTTCACGAAGAGCATCCTCATAGCACTCTCTGAAGTGTTATTACGGTGGCATCCTCTGTGGACCCGTTCGCTCTATAGGCGAACTAATGGGGGCCGAAGGAGGGATGTGCTGGGAGACCAGCCGCTCTAGGCACTTCATGACTACAGACATGAGGGCTATGGGTCTGTAGTCACTGAGGCTGTCTGACGGGGTTTTTTTAGGGATGGGAATGATGGTGGAAGCCTTCAAACAGATCCATGAGTGGTGTTGACCACACCTGAAGGTAAAGTTCTTCCACTACACTTTCAGGTAAACTCCTTTTCTGTTTCGGCAGGTACACTCCACCATAGATTTAATTACTGGACTGGAAGGTAACCATGTGGACCTTTGAGGGCCAGAAAGGCACATATGTGTTTCCAGGCACTGTTTGCAGTTTCTTCTAGAGTTCAAGGTTTAGCATGAGGAGATGGTCAAAGGTCAAATATTAATTTACTATCAAATTTTAGACATGCTCTTCCCTCACCTGCCTGTCTGTCTGCAGTCTGACAGGATGGAGGACCAGAGGTGTTCTCTCCCAGACCTGGATGATGTGCTCAGTCCGGTTCCTGAGGGTCAGGAGGACTTCTTCTCATTGGTCCAGAGAGTCCAGTCCAGGAGGATGAACGAGCAGCGAGCTTCACTGCTGCTGAGAAACAGCGAGGATGACCAGGACGCACACTCGGCTTGCTCCTCCCTCCATCATCATCATCATCACTGATGAAGACCAGAGTCTGGTGGGGGTGGAGTGACTGACTTCTAGTTCCGTTTAAGGAGTAGCATGTGTTGTTGTGTTGAGTCTGGATCTGGATGTTGTCCTCGGGGCTTCAGGACTTGGACTGAAACCAGAATCCAGACCCCAGTGATGTGGATCCTGATGATCCTGAAGGCTTTCAGGTCTGAGTCTTCCAGAGCCCGCACTCAGGCCCCAAGA
Organism: Cichlasoma orientale; assembly: GCA_034780415.1. Lineage (NCBI taxonomy): Eukaryota > Metazoa > Chordata > Actinopteri > Cichliformes > Cichlidae > Cichlasoma > Cichlasoma orientale. Next base: position 573,024 of record JAVDPK010000156.1, on the reverse strand, counting down.
GGTCGGGTTCAGTAGAGACTGAAGGTTTTAGTTTGAACTGCTTTCAGAAATAATCTCCATTTATACTAATACACCTGTAACACATATCACATGACCAGGTGTCAACAGGAAACAGAGCGTTGGTTTCTGCAGGAAATCCTTCAGATGAAGAAGAAAAGTCCGAGCAGAGGTTTCTTAAACTGACTCTGAGGTGGAAAAGTTCCTGAAATAGTGGTTTGGTTTGATGTTTGGAAGTTGTTTTGAAGCAAGCTTGGTGACATTAGAGTAGTACTGGAAGTGTTATAGATCAGCAAAGGATGCCATGGCAAACACGTGACGTCTGTCCCAGCAAACATGCCCGTGCAGGCCCACAGTGGGTGAACTCAGCCTGCACACGGCCCACAGCAGTTTTTCCCTTTTAGGATGCCACGAGGGAATTCTGTGGGCAACCCACTGTGGGCTTGCCCACACACAACCCACGGAGAGGCCATGCTTGCAGGAGTGAGCCGAGGTTTGACTTGATTAGAAGGTGAACATGGATGTCTCTGTAATGCTGGAGTAGCATAGGCATGACACGTAAAGGTAGTGATGGTTAACGAGACGCATCCGTGCAGAAGTAGTTGAGGTTGGAAGGACTGCTGAAATCCTCACAGGTTCAGGACACACATCATTAAATCATGTGGTTGATGCCTGTCACAGTATATCTGAAGGCACCTCTGAAGGTGGGAGGAGGCGGGCTCAGCAACAGGTAATTGTAGTATTTCTTCAGGTCTCAGCTGGCACCTGGAAACTGAAGTTTTTTAACCCCGACTTGCGGTTTTAAAAGCGTGCTGGCACTGTAAATGAAGATCTTCTGCTATAATGAGTTCATTAGATCTATTAGCTGTAGCTCCTCTCAGCATCAGTACCACCACCGCCATGACAGCCATTCACTTCCTGTTCATTCTGTGGTCCCTAATCCAAACTAACATGACTGAATGCATTTCAACAGCATACAGTCTGCGATGCATTCACTGACCAGTGTTTCTCATGTTTCACTTCATCACTTCATCCCTGATTTTCTTCTGCTCCTGAGCAGCAGCAGCAGAGGATTGTGGGATCTGTGGGTTTGTTTGTTTTTTTAGAGACAGGCTCAAACTGCAGGGTGACATCATCACACTGAGCTACATGTATGTATTGTCCCTGTTGATACTAAATCTGACTTAAAACAGACATGATCCTGATCAGATGCCCAATCAGGGGCTGGAAACTTTGTATGTTCAACTGTGACGTCACCCTGGACCTGTGACCTGTGACCTGTACCTGGACTAAGTCCTGGTCTGTCTCCTGTTTAACCCCATAGTGACCTGATTCTGTAGTAACTGTAGAAACATTTAACCTCCTGGTGATGATTTAAAGTGTTTCTAACAAACATCTCTTTCAAACACACGGATCAGACAGGCGTGATGTCAGGAGCTCACATGTGTAAACACCTGACACGCTTACCAACCAGAGGAGTCCGTCTGGACCCGAAGCCTCTCTTTGACCTTTGACTTCTGTAAACTGGAACAGTTTGATCATAAAGAGAGATGTCACTTCCTGTGTGAGAGGATCAAATAAAGTTTTATCAGGCCAGAAGCTCTGTGTCCTCTTCCTCAGTTTGTGGTTTCTCGTGTTTTATCTCCATCAGTAAAGGTACAGTGTGTAAAATTTCACCCGCCGGTATCCACATCTATTTACTCTGGAGGAGGCTGTAAAATTTTCCGAAGGGCGTCCAATACGAGTCGTTGAGTCAGTGAAGCTCACTTCTGTCCAACATCAGCGATACTGAGCTGAGTTGTTGAAGATATCCTGAACTTTTCCATGGGTAAGCGCTGCTGTTTGTGCTGCTGTTAGCCAGCGACAGTGAAACAGTCTATGAAGTGGATCTAACATTGTTGAACTCTGAGGTTTAGTGAACAAACTCTCCTACGATGTGAGAACGTAATCAAGCTTTTTGTCAGGGGAAAGTGGGATTTTAGGGCACTCGAGCTGAACATTAGCTGGCATAAAGTTAGCGTATAACCAGCTGTTGTTGTTCAGCCAGCTCATTGTCAGCTGTGTGGAGACGGCAGGGTCGCAGGTCCACTCTGCTGAAAATCAGTAATTGTGATAATATCCTGAATAAATAAGCATGTTTACGCTTATTTTCATGTGTTAGAACCCTGACTTCAGTTCAGGAGGATATTTTATTAATATGCCAGTCACATTGTCTCTTTCCCTCATCATTTCACTTCTTTGGTAATGGGGACCCCTACTAGGGTGATAAAACGTTGGCATATATCTTATATAAACTGTGAGTGTGAAACTATACATATACAACAGTGATAAAAAATAAAATAAATAAAATATAAAAATGTAAATAATGACTAATAGTAAGACTGACATTGTGCAAGAGAGTAGTGCAAATTGCATTAATAAATAATATGTACACTATGAATCTGAAAGATGGCTGCAAGAAGATATAGTAACTGAAGAGGGTCGAGAGCATGTTTCACCCGCAAGCTAAGCCGGTCCAGAACCAGTCTCTCCAGCACCTTCATGACATGTGATGTTGACATAACTGGTCTGAAATCATTAAGAACAGAAGGGGCAGCTTTCTCTGGTACCGGCACTAAACATGAGGTCTTCCACAGCATTGGTACCTTTCCCGCAACCAGGGGTCCAGTACTGAACCTGTTGAAAAACAGATCCAGCTCACTGGCTCTATCGAGACTGCCCCTCTGCTGCTGGTCTCTTGGACTGAGGCCGGTGATCAGCTTCATCCCCCTCCACACTTCTTTGTCCAGCTGGAGTTTGGTCTCCAGCTTCTCTCTGTATGCATCTTTACACCTCAGTGCTACCAATGTTACAGCACTTTACAAAAACACAAACTGCTCACCATCTGGGCTTCATCTTTCAGGCCAGCAAAGTGACTGACGGCACTGCTCAGATCCAAAGTCCTGGTGGTACCGTCATCCTCTCTGCTCTGTCCCAGGGCCTTATCCCTTTGCTGCTAACCCAAGGGATGAACCAGCGTTGTCCACACATAACAGTGTTTGGTATCAAGCACCAATACTGAGACGTTTAACTTATAAAGACAGCTTATGGAGGAGAGCAGTGTGTCATGATTTCATCATTTAAATCATCATTAATGTGCTTAATCTGAATACTTTTTAATGACCACTAAATAATGGGTTTTTTGCTTTCTACTTAGTCCTCCATAATTATTAGTTATCACCATAAATGACACCATTCACATTTTTTAAACTGGGTTTCTTAGAGACCTGGGAGTGAACACACTTGCCTGTAAAACACTTTGGGTCCGCTTCTGTTGTTTTAAATGTGCTGTATAAATAAAAATGACCCGACAGTGAAGACAAAGTATTATTATACTCACACATTGTCATACTTTCTGTTTGAGGGTTTTTTCCAGTTCCAACAAAGTAATTCATTTTACACTGAATTTGAATATCTCAATATGGTCATCAGTTATCAGTCTGCTAAAGTAACAGCTGTGATGACCAATAAGCCTTCAACATTAACTAATGCTGAAGAACCTGACTCATGACTGAAACGTGACTTTAACCACTGTATGAGCTTTGCCTCTCTGGAAGGACTCTGCCAGTGACCTCTGACCTCTGTGTGCATCTCCAACTGTAAGTGAAATTTTGTTTCTGTTACACAAAATAAACTTAAAGACGTTTTTCAGTGAGAATGTGTTTGTTTAAACTTCAAACATGTGGTTGATTTATCAAAAAAGTGCTCAAGTGTGCCGTTAATGTAAGAGCCAGCTCGCCTCGCCAGCTACCAGCTGACTGGGTGGTTGGAGCTCGTGATACCCGCTGAGAACGCTCCTTTCACACCTGGAGAAGAATGCTGATGCTGTTCATGGAGATCCTGAAGACTGATGTCGAGCTTGCGCCAGAAATGATCAAATTATGTATTTTTAATATTTATTCAGTTGTATTCTAAACACCAGCTGTCTGTTGGAAGTCTACTTGAATAAAATAAAATCTCTAACATCTGATCTGTTTGCTTTTGTTCAGTAAACAGTGTACGCTGTGTATACATGTATGTTTTTATGAAGCAAGATGAAGTTTGTGTTTCAGGTATGTAGCGACTGTTGGTGCTTAACTGTGCGAGGCTTGTTAGACACTATGAACCTGCCATAAGGCCGGCCGCAAAAAGACTCCTGCCTACAACTGTCAGTCATAAAAACTAATGCTGAGTAAAAGTCCAGCAGTTTTTTAACTTCAAAGGAAGGTTTTGTGCTGCTGCAGACATTAATACATCTGAGCCTAAATCTTCCTCCTAATTTTAAACGACAAGCTTTGTAATGAAGGGATATTTTTCACAGGCTGTTCTTGTTGAAATGACCTGCATAAAACGGGGTAAGAGCACATTGGTGAAGATGCACATTCTGTAGTCCATCTTTGGCACAGCACACATCTGGCGTCACGTGTCATGTAAAGTCATTCAAATTCTCAGCCTCTCTTTTCCTAACTCCTCATCGGATCTCCAGTTCACCTTGGTGAAGTTTGTATCGAGGTCAAGGAAAAGCTTCATAGATGAATATGGCAGCTCACCAATTTTGTTCATGGCTGCAGAGCTGTTGCTAATTCTAATTAAAAATGGTCACATTGAAGGGCTAAATGTGATGGGTAAACAGACAATAATAAGTCAGCTGGCAGATGACACCGCACTGTTACGTGACTATAAATAAATGCAGATACTAACTCTGCATGAGCACCCCCTGCAGTCAATGTGTAATATACAGATGAAAAAGGAAGTGAACTATTCGGGCACTGTAATTTGCAAGGATAAATTATTCACAGAAAACAGAGATATCTGTGGTAATATAGAAAATATTTGGGAAAATGTTAAAAGTATATGTAATCTAAATTTTAAGTTCACATTGAGGAATAAATGCTAATATATAAGGAGGAGTGGTATGGTTTAAATGATGACGATGGTGGGGCTCATCCCATTGACTTTGATGTTATGAATGGTGTGTTTAAAAATGAAATGGTTGTAATGACCCATGGCTTTTTCTCACCTTGATGCATGTGATTATGCACACAGTGGGTCATCAACCACCTCCAGGGGATACCCCTACTGGGGTTTAAGGAGGGGGAAAAGTCCAAATCACAGACATTAAAGACCGGAATGAGGATGCAGGGCTCTGCCTGCAGCAATGTTTCGAATGCACTGACTGAGATGTCTTCAAGCAGTCCTGAGGAGATGATCTGGACAGTTTTGTAGACATAATTTGCTCATACATACATTTCCTTTTGCAGAAGGAAAGTAGAAATCTTAAAGGCTAAACAAGCCTGCAGACCAGCTTCAGAGAATGAATGGCTTCAAATGGTCTCACATTTTAGAAGGTTTTAATTCGGACAGAAAATTTGCCAAGTCTCTGAACTGCTTTTATAATCGTTTTAATTATATATGATTTATATTATATAAAATTCAGGAAGTGAGCCACACATTAAGGGACAATCAGCATCTGAAACCTCCGAATGGAGGTTTGCAGTCCCTAAATGCAGGGCAAAGCAATACAGAAACAACTCTGTCCCAGCTGCTATTATTCATCTGAAAAAGCTATAGGAAAAGGTGCACATATCTGTTCCATTTATTAATTTTTAATTTGCCTTATTTTCTTTATATGATTTTTAGCTGTTTTGAGCCCCTTTTTGTTGTAGTCTTTGTCTGAGGCTTTGAAGCTGTGGTTTTAGTGAAGCTTGCCTCACTGTCTGTTTCCTGCCTTTGGTTTTCTGTGTTTGTGTCTGAAGGCCGGTCTAACCCTGTCTGTTAATTTCAGAACAAATCTCTCTAAGGATCAGTAAAGGAACCCGAACCTGAGTAAGCTGCTGAAACTTGCAAATAACAAGAAATAACCTTAAAATAGTTGTTATATTGAATAATTGTAATTAATTTTAATACGACCCCCTTTTTCTGATATTTTCTAATATATTTAAATTTTGTGTATTTTCTCATGTTTTGCTCTGTTCTCTTTTTGTAAATGTGCTCTTCTCGTTTTTTCTTTTGTTTGTTGACTTATCGATTTTTGGCTGTACTCGTGTTCATAAATAACATATATCTATGATAAATAAACTTCATCGGAAAAAACCCTATCCGGTTTGTAAACCGGATAGGTTTGTAAACCGGATAGGGAAACTCCGTCAGAGGGAGCGTGGCGTTTTGTTGCGCATGCGCAACGGGCATACAGGAAGTAAACAAGAAGCGCGAGGCCGTGCAGCCATCGGAGAACGTGAGACGGTGAGAACCAAATTTAAGGGGTTAAAGAGCGTGCGAACGGATCCATCAGAGCGATCACACCTGATCAGGTAGGAGCACTTCTGGGACTCAGATCATTTTCGTTTGGAAGTCCGAGACCCTTGACCCCTGACCCTCAGTGTGATCAGCGAGTTTTAAATCGCAGTTGTTTAGCGGGGTCGCAGAGGAGCTCCAGCTTTGCTTCCCTGTGGCATCCTGATGAAGCTGCAGTTTATCTTTTGTGGGAGGTGGATTGACCACTGACCCCACCATTAGCGGAGATTAAAGAGTCAGGTTAGTCTAAGCTGGCGGAGGAGCTGTGCACAGGTAAAAAGCTGCTCAGATGTGGCTTGTATTGAGGCCAGCTGCTTTGTGTATCCTGGTGGGATCTTTACAAACCTTTGATCGGGTTAATCTGGTTAAACTAGGAGTAGATGCTGCAAGTGGGAGATGCCTCACTGTGTACGACCCAGGATGCTGTGGGTCCTCTGAAAAGGAAAGCCTCAAATCAGAAGTGCCTGACTCCCTGGTATAAATTACATAAACCCAGCTGAAAGCAAGCTGGAGAGGAAATGGCATCTCTGTAATTTAGAAGGTCTTCATTTAGCCTGGAAAAGAGTTTGTTGCCGTATTTTTTAAAGCCCTCCGTAGAGCTAGGATATCTTATTATTCATCACTGATTGAAGAAAATAAGAACATGCCCGGGTTTCTTTTCAGCACTGTAGCCAGGCTGACAAAGAGTCAGAGCTCTACTAGTAATGGCTTCAAGAATTTCTTCACTAATAAAATTTTTACCTTTGGAGGAAAAAAAATTATTCATAACCATCCCAAAGATCACAAACATCCTGTTTCAGGGCGATGCTGAAAAGATAATTCATGCATTTATTACTTCTAAGGTGCACTATTATAATTCATATCAGGCTGTCCTAAAAGCTTCCTGAAAAGCCTTCAGCTGATCCAAGAGGATGGATGAATGGATGGCATCTCTTCATTGGCTCCATGTTACAGTTTTTCTGAATCTCTAAAACCCATTTTCTCAAGACATTGAACACAGATCCACAAATTCCAACTACATTCACAAAACTCCAGACTTTTCTTTCAAAAATCAATCACCTCAAAATATTTTATCCTGTGTTCAAAACCAAACAATGTGTTCAGATTATACACACAGCAGGTAAAAATATATTTACCACAGAACATTTGTTAGACACTACCTCAAACAATTTAAGAAACAGCATCCAGGGCATGTAGTTCATCCATATCACAGGCAACAAGGGAGAAACCCTCTTGTGTGCCGAATGCGCACACATCTCATCACAGGCGTGTTCCATTGCCTGCAGTGAAGTTTCCCTGGTGTAGGACTATCGGTCATACACCTTCCACCTCACTTGCGTTATTCTGAAGGACCATGTTAACAGTTAGTGCTTCTTGTTGTTGGGAGAAAAGAGCAGTCCTTCCTTTTCATCATCTTTCAATTCTAGAAAAGGGAAAATGCACTTACAAATGTATTCAGCCAGTAAAAGTAGCAATGTAACATGAGACAAAGAAAACAAAGTCACATGATCTGGATTCGGTCTGAAGTCAGACTGAATGAACCAATCAGATGCAGTTGTTGGACTGAAACGTAACTGCAAATTTGGTCATGACAGACTTGCTGAGTCCTTTTCTTCCTGAGATGAGAAGGTGGGTTATGGACACTGCATCACAGGTGAAACACACCTGGATTGTGTTATCAGTTTTACTGCATGCCTGCGTCAGTATGTGAAGACCTGAAAGAACACAAACACGGTCGTATTTGTGAATATGGATCATTTTCTGTTTTTGTTTTCTAGGTTTGTTCCCATTAAACTTCACTGTAGGAGTGAAATAAAGATCAGGTTGATATTTAGGAGCAAATGTGAAGGCGGTAACTAAACACTAACCTGTGATGTCTACCTTTGAGGCCCAAACAGTGGTGTCACACTGGGCAGATGTTTATCTGTCAGGTCACATCTGTAACCTGATCACTGTTACAGCGACTGCAGCTCTGCTGGGGATCATGTTCATAATCAATATCCCGATCATCCAGACTGTAATTTGAGCTCTTCTTTTTCTTCTGCAGCTTCAACAACAAACTGACCTACAGCATCGAACCTTTACCTCCTCCTGCAGCTCCTTCTCCCATCATGAAGAAGAGGAGATGGTCAGAGAATGAGGACGAGTCTCCTGCTCCCATCAACATCAACACTCCCGAGAGAGAGGAGATCACTGAGGATGAAGAACTGTTTGGCCCTCCCGTACCTCTTGCTGAAGATGGACAGGTGAGCAGGAAAGAGAAGAAGAAGAAGAGGCGAGAAGAGGAGGTGTTCGGGTCTCCTTTTTCTTCTGCTGAAGATGGACATGTGAGCAGGAAAGAGAAGAAGAAGAAGAGGCGAGAGGAGGAGGAGGTGTTCGGGTCTCCTTTTTCTTCTGCTGAAGATGGACATGTGAGCAGGAAAGAGAAGAAGAAAAAGGAGAAGAAGAGGAGAGAGGAGGAGGAGGTGTTCAGGTCTGAAGATGGACGGGGGAGCATGAAGGAGGAGAAGAAGAAGGAGAAAAAACTGATGCAGGACAAAGAAGAGGAAACCATCAAGGCAGGAAAAAAGAAGTTGAAAGACAGGAGTACAGTGGAAGAAGTGACATCACAGGAAAGGGAGAGTGACAAGACTAAACAAAAGAAGAAGAAACACAAGGCGAGTGCAACCACAGCAACAATACACTCAAACAGTGGAGAGACAGATGTGCCAGTTTCTATGGAAACAATCGACAGCAGGATGATGGTGGACAGAAACGATGAGAGTGTGGAGGAAGTGACATCACATAATCAAGAGATAGGAGAGGAGAAGAAAGTAAAACTGGCAAAGGGGAAGAAAGAAGTGACAGAGAAAAACAGCAAGAAGAAGAACAATGAGAATGCAGCAAAAACTGACGAGTGAGTTCTGAAATTCTGAAAAAGTTGCAGTATCTGAGACTGTGAGACGCACCGGTACAGCTTAATAAAAGCCAGCCATGACTCTGCCCACTCAATCAGATAGAATCCAACAGGGCCATAAAGCTTCTAATACAGCATCTATTTCATAGTCTGTGGTTTTTTGATGAAATGATGATGTGAGAGAAGGTGATGATGTTGTGTGCTTCAGGTGTGACCAGAAGTTGTTGGAGGAGCTTCAGGAATTTATTCCTGATGTAAAGCAGAAATCAGCTGATAAGCTCAGTAAACTGCTGCGATATGACCTGGCACGCTTCAGGACCTTCAAAGAGCAAGGTACAAACGCTGCAGACGCCTCAGGCAGGAAGGTATGAGCACTGTGCATTAACCCCGTGAACACCTGTTCTCTTCCAGGTGTGTCTCTGCGGATGGGGCGGTTCTCTCGGGAGGAAAACGAACTAATCATAAAAAATGTGGCCGACTTCTTGGCTCTGACGGGCATCAGCTCAGCAGATCAGCTTCTGTTTCCTCACAGGTTCAAAGAGCATGCGGAGCAGATCAGAACACTGAAAGCACAGCATCACTTTCTGGAGAACATCGGTATGTAATCACAAATTTTCCATCACTTCAGCCATAAAGACCTTACAACATCAGACAGAGAACCACAGTGATCAGAATGTCACCTATCAGCTGCATATGGTGAGAGTTTGAAGGCAGAACTCCCCTTTTAACAGGGAAAAACCTCCAACAGAACCAGGATCAGACTTTCTGATCTTAAAAACAGAGAGGGCGTCTGTCTCCCGAATCCAAACTGGGAGCAATTTAGTAGAGAGGAAATTTCACGACTGGACTTGTTGCACAGGTGCTATCACGGTACCACGCTGGAATTCTCTGAGTTGCTGAGAGCGACCCATTCTTTCGCTAATGATTGTAGAAGCAGTCTGCATGCTTAGGTGCTCAGTTTATACACCTGTGGCTGTGGAAGTGACTGGAACACCTGAATTGAATGATGTGGGTGGCTGAGTGAATACTTTTGGCAATAAAAGACAAAACACCGTCATCATTTTCCTGTCAACACTGAAGACGTGCAGTCTAATCTCTGGCGGCACCTTTTACAGACTGACTCAGTGTTGGCATTAAAATTTAATTTATTATCAACAAGGATAATTGTAGGTATTAGCTCTATAAATCTTATAATTAATCCTAAACTCATCAAAATAAGATAATCAATGGCAGGTCCATGATTCTCTTCAGCATTTTGTCATCTGCAGACTGTAAAATAAACTGTGTTGGTCGCAGCACAGAACCCTGTGGAACGCCATGAGTAACTGGCTGTGATTCGGTGCTTTAACAATAATGTTGGATTAAAACAGGGACTCAAGCTCCACCTTCAGAAGCTATTTAAGTATGATTGATTTGTTTTTTTCTTTTTTATGCCAGTGTGACCTTTGACCCACCTGTCTGTCTGTCTCTCTACAGCTGATGGGATCCCTCGGACGTGTGATCAGGTTTATGTCAGAGCCAAGAAGATTTTTGATGAGAGGAATAACATGGGAAGGTCAGAGGTCAAATCACGTGTTCTACGGTCTACTCACGGTCCCGTCGATCATCTGATGCGATGTGGGCGTGTTCTTTCAGGTTTTCCGAGGATGAGCTTCATTCATTGATGAAGTTACAGAAGCTCCACGGAAACAACTGGAAGAAAATATCAGAGAAGATGGACCGCAGTGTCTACGCACTGCAGAAACGCTTCAGCACCATTGGTGAGTATCCACCCTGACCTCTGACCCCTTAAATTTACTGTGGTATATAGACTTTAGAGGACTTGCTCTGAATCTTTAGTGACTTGTTTTAATTTTTGTAACTGAGAGGACCCTGCCCTGCCCTGTCCTTATTTTGAATGTCCAGTTGTTGGGCTAATCAGGACACCATTGTGGCGGCCAGACAGACTCCTCCATGTTTTCTCCAGCTGCTGGTTCTGCTCTGAAGGGTCACTTGAACCAGAGCCAGCAGCAGGTTCATAAGCAGAACCAGGAACTGCAGAACAATGTGGACGAGATGGATGAGACACTGAGAGGAGGCTATTGATCAGTTATTTACTGTCATAGTCATTAATAAATAAATACTTTACAAGTTTTTTTAAAGTGTGATGGAGCCTTAAAGCCATCAAACACACTCGTCACCTGTTCATGTGCACAGTTCCAGGTCACGGCTCCTGGACTGCAGAGGAAGTGTCCCGGTTGAAACAGGAGGTCAGGGCTCACCTGGAGACTCAGCAGAGTCCTGCAGGTCTGACCAGAGACCAGCTCTGCAGCAACCTGCCCTGGAAGAAGATCAGCGAGAAGGTGGAGACCAGGTCCTGGGTCCAGTGTCGTCTCAAGTGGTCAGTGCGCCGCTGGTCGTGTACTGTGTGATCCAGACTCAATACCACCAGAACCAGCAGCAGTTCCTCAGGTGTGACTGAACTGTTCATGTGTTCCAGGTTCTCCATCCTGAAGTCTAAACTGTCCTCAAAGGGCAAAGTCTTCAACAGAGGCACCGAGGGATACACAGCCAAGATCCAACTCATCAACACGTAAGACACATGACACCTGAGCCAGTTTATATGCAACCAATAAGAGAATTTACTGATCATAGAGTAGCCAATAAGAATCCAGAACAATCTTCAGTCATGATGGAAACCACTGACTCTGTGTGTGTGTGTGTGTGTGTGTGTGTGTGTGTGTGTGTGTGTGTGTGTGTGTGTGTGTGTGTGTGTGT
>JAVDPK010000156.1:538284-550486 GCA_034780415.1 Cichlasoma orientale | reverse complement strand
TGTGTGTGTGTGTGTGTGTGTGTGTGTGTGTGTGTGTGTGTGTGTGTGTGTGTGTGTGTGTGTGCGCGCGCATTTTACTGACCAATACAGATGTTCTCGTCGTTCAGCGGCAGCGAGGTGTTTCTATAGTAACCGAGGCGACAGTACTGACAGTTCTGTCCTCGCGTGTTGTGTTTACAGCTCACACATGTGACCACGTTGATGAAGTCGATGTAGCTGCATCGGTTGGAGTGACCATTACACTCACAGTCTGAAGGAAACACACACACACACACACACACACACCTGAAATCCTGACCTATGTTCAGACAGCGCTCAACAAAGAAGCACCACCCACAGCCCCACCTCAGGACATTGAACACAGATGAATGAATGGAGGAGACAGTTTTATTTGTGCTCATCACAGCAGGTAGTGAATTAAAGGGGGAGGAGTCAGAGGAGTGAGGGTGGGGTCAAAGCAGCTAGAGAGAAGTCAGTGTCTACTTAAGGTCTTGAAACACAAGGCGTGTCCAAATTCAGGGGCTGCATCCTTCAAAGACCACATTTAAAGGCTGATTACGTCACAGTGAGGCCATGAAGGCTCCTCCACATGCGGCCTTCTTTTCCACGGATTCAAAGGACATGACGGGTGTATCCTTCGTAGTCTATACTATCCCGATATTCATTGTGCAGCCGTTGCAGGAAATTTTCAAACAAAAGCAGCAATGTCAGAGGAGAGCAGCTAAAAGGTTTTAAATATGACTGTTTCTGTGAGACAAAATAAAATTTATGACGTTTGTAGATGTGTAAACCTCAAATATCTGCTCAGTTTATCGAGATATTGCTCAATTGCTAAAGTGCTCAGATGTTTTCGGAGATGTCTGTTCCCGCTGGTCACCCAGCACCCAGCTCACCTCTCCAACTGTCAGCTGACCGGGTGGGCGAAGCTCGCTATACCCGACATATTGCTTTCAAACCCCCCGTTGGCTCTCGCCGCTGAGTGGAAGTTAAACAAAGATATAATTCACTCAGATGATGTCTAACGAGTGATGTTTGGTTTATTTCAGTGTTTCATTTGTTCCTGAGCAAAAAGTTAGGCTTCATAGCTTATTTAACTTTAATGTTTCACTACAGAGCTGTCAGTATATTGGACTAGACTGTCTCTTCCGGCCTTCGCAGTCTTCGTGGCCGCAGATCTCATCCCTTGAAGAATGCAGCCGCCTGAATTTGGCCACACATATAAAATATCTGGACACCATCAGTCTATCTGGAAGGGGTTAGGGGAGCAGTCTATTTTAGGGCGGGATCTGTTTGTTGGGGTGGAGTCAGGTATGGGGTGAAGCATACAGTAGTCTTACCCTGGAAGCTGATGTAGGCGATTTTGGACAGCTGACTGAACTTTGGTCCTCCTGGAATCAGAATCTTCTGGGTCGCTTCAGACACAAAACCAGGTGTGTAACCATGTCAACGTAAAGTTGGGGTCACCACTGCACTAACTACCAATCAGGGCTCAGTACAACTACTTGGCCTCTCATAATGAGAAAAAGTTACCGGATGTGTGCTGCTAGGATTTCTACCACAAGGGTTATATTACTGCTACCTATGAAATGCTGTTATCACTCACAGCCAGCAGGTGGTAGCATTACGACTGTCTGTGCATTCTGTACCTTTCTTCTCATAGCCCTTTTCCTCTTTCTCCTTCTCTCCATCCGGTTTAGATTTTTCTTTAGTTTCCTCTTTGGCCTCAGCAAATGCTTGGTTCAAAAGGGAAATAAAATATTTAATTTGTATGAGAATGTGGATGTTTTCAATCTACTTGTTCACATTTCTTCATATTTAATGTTTACATCTTCTAAAACACACCTGAAACCTGGCACGAAGTGCTTCATTAGAAAAGGGTTTGCTTTCAGTATTAGCACAGACCTATAACCTGCCCACTGTCAATAATCTGACTAATCATTCACTGACATAGTAATCACGTTATCATTTTATGGAATCTAACCCTCCATTTGGAGAAATCTCTGAAAGTCCAACTTAATCAGCCTCTGAAGCTTTCAGTCACATCTACTTAAGTGGAAATTAAGTATCTCCCCAACAACTGAGAAAAGTGTAAATAGTGTCTTTTAGTGTGAACTTTTTATTAAACTGATTTAAAGCCTAATCTATACTAACAGTTGGGACAGGCTCTAGCCCCCCAACAACCCTGAAGTGGATTAGAAGATGAATGGACGTATGGATTAAGGATGGATGGATGGATGGATGGATTAAGAATACAATCACCTCTAATATCTGTTCACTCTGAATCCTAATCTAACCAAACACAGTCTGTTGTTTTTGTACCTTTCTCCTCTTTTTCCTCTCTTGTCTTTTCTTGTTTAGAGTCTCTCTTTTCCTCAGACTTCAACCCTCCTGGTGATTCAACAGATTCCTCTGCAGAAGACTTTCCTTCCTTCCGGACTGCTGAAGAATCTACTCCAGGATTCTCACCACCTGGAAAGGGATCCGGTCTAGGATCTAAATTAGGGCTGTTTCTGTCTGGCACAGAAGAATCTGGTCCGCTTGATTCTGGTTTGTCCTTTCCTGTCTCTCCCGTGTCTTGCCCTACTGAAAAAGATTCCTGTCCAGCATTGACAGAATTAGATCCAGGAGTATCAACAGAACCACGGGAATCATTTGAAAAATTCCCAAATTCAACTACAGGTATGGACTGAGAATCTGATTCTGGATCTTGTCCAGGGCCAACTGACTTTGGATTTTCTGGAAAAGGGAAGGTAAAGTCAACAGGTGCTAAATCACCAGTAGGGTCAGACTGAGTTATAGTTATGGACTTTGTGTTGGATACAGGACCTCCTTCAGAGGGAGGAGACAAGGAGTCCCCAGAAATATCTGGAGCTGAAGGGGTAGCATCAGGTGGACGTACTTCTGGAGATTTGCCATCAGGAGAAGGTACATCAGGAGGAGGTAAATCTACTGAAGTGTCTGGAGTCTTAGTGGATGGCACATCTGGAAGTACATCTGGAGAAGGTGGATCAGGAAAAGGTAGGTCAGGAGGAAGTGCATCTGGAGGAAGTACATCAGGAGAAGCTGGGTCAGGAAGAGCTACATCAGGAACAGGTATGTCAGGAGGTGGTACTTCCAGAGGGACATCGGGAGGAGGAACTTCTGCAGTAGGTACATCAAGGAAAGATACACCAGGAGGAGCTCCATCAGGAGGAAGTACATCAAGAGGAGGTACATTTGGAGTTGATACATCGAGAGAAGATACAGCAGGAGGAGATGATGTATCTGGAAACAGTACATCAGGGAATAGAACAAAAGGAACAATTTCATCAGGAGGAGGTGTATCTGGAGATGATACATCAAGAGGCAGTATATCAGGTGGAGGTACATTAGAAGTAGGTGCAACTGGAGACGGTGCATCAGGAGAAGGTGTATCTGAAGATGGTACATCCAGTGGAACATCAGAAGAAAGTACGTCAGGAAGGGCTTCATCAGGAAGAGGAGATATATCCAGAGAAGATGCTTCCAGTGGTAGATCTGGAGGCGGTACATCCAGAGGAGGTACATCTATTGGAAATTCAGGAAGAACAGTAGTTGTGTCAGCTTCTGCTGTAGATGGATTATCTCCAGCCTGACTAGTAGGGACAGATCCAGTGGGGGTACAGTATCCAGATGGAGACCTGTCACCTGGTGGAGACATTTCTGGGATGGTTGTTAGAGGCAGGACTCCACTTGATGGTACTGCGACAGTAGGTGAAACAGCACTGCTCACCAGTTTGTTCTCAGGCAAGCTAAAGTCTGAAGTGGAGTTAAAGGGTAGAGTCACTGGGTCAGAAATAGATACCCCAGAGTCAGTACTTCTGCCTGGGACAGTGGGGGTGTTACTGGTGAGACGGTTGGTGGTGCTGTCTGGTATTGTAGGAGCTGGTTTGTCTCCAGTCTTCAGACGTGGAGTGTTGGGTGGAGCTGTGTCTGTGGTAGGTCCAGTTGTACTGAGTGAGTCTGGAAATGCAGCAGAACCTGTAGTACTAATAGTACTACGGACAGCAGTAAAAACTACTGTACTAGTCGTGAATGTTGAGGTAGAGTCGACACCAGTTACAGGAAGGTCAGTTGAATCACTACTACCAGTAAAGTAAGTCGCAGAACTAGAGTCAGTCATGTATGTACTGGTACTTACACTGCCTTCAGTATTAGTAGACCTTCCTGTGCTGTTATCAGTTAATGTGTACATGAATGTGGTTGAAGGAATATCTTGAGGAGAAGTTGGGTCATAAGAAGTCATGGGGTTAGTAGTACCAACAGCAGTATTAGTATCAGTTGTTGTAGTATAAGTGGTGGTAGCACTGTCACTGGTAGCTGTAGTATTAATTTCAGTTGGGGTACTGTTGTCAGTTATAAAATAAACAGTGGTAGTACTGTCTTTGGCAGTACTGGTAGTGTCAGTTGGGGTACTGTTGTCAGTTATAGTAGGAACAATAGCTGTACTATCTCTGATAGTAGTAGTAGTACTGTCAGTTGTGGATGTAGTAATACCAACAGCAGTATATGTGTCAGTTGGTGTACTGCTCTCAGGTATAG
Source organism: Cichlasoma orientale (assembly GCA_034780415.1). Classification (NCBI taxonomy): domain Eukaryota; kingdom Metazoa; phylum Chordata; class Actinopteri; order Cichliformes; family Cichlidae; genus Cichlasoma; species Cichlasoma orientale. The sequence goes on along the minus strand of JAVDPK010000156.1, from coordinate 545,926 downwards.
TAGAAGCAGTAGTACTGTCAGTCACTCCATCTGATGAGGCAGAAGGTCTATCAGATGCTTCAGAGTTAGAGTCACCAGCCGCTGTCAGAGAAGAAGAGTTACGTCTCTTTAGTGAATCCGTTCTCTACAGATACCGACTGAAGTCTGCAGAACAGGGAACTGGGGGCTTTCCAGTCTAACTCCTTTATTTCACTCGTCAACTTTCTGGCTGTAAAGGCAAACTGGTGAGCCACAAAACAAAGCGTGTCCCACCATAAAGCCAGATCAGAAAAAATTATTAAAACAAGTTCCTTTTACAGCTAAGAGATTCCAGGGAGGTTTGAATGAGACTGAGTGCAACAAATGAAGCTTCTTATAGCAGCCACCCAGATGGTCAGGCTGACAGCAGACTCCAAAGTAAACCACCTGCTCTCAAAGACCCCCTCATCCATAACCCCAACCAACAACAGACAAATACAGAAAACATCTGAGCCATTAATCTTCCAGTCCTGATGCTTGATTTCTTTAAGGTCATAACTGTCTTTAACCTGCTCTTGAGACAAAACCTCCTTCTTAACACCCCAAATCATTAAATCTTTCTATTCATTTCTTAACAGTGTGAACAGCAGCACTGTTTTAGGTATTATACAGATGTGTTTGCATTGTTAACAGATCAAAATTAGCCACTGCGCCCCAACCCTTCTTGTAGCTGAGAGGTTCCTCTTACACATGTCCTGAACTTGGATCTCATCAAAGTTCATACAGTTTGGGTTTTTATTAGCTGTCCTCAGCCTATCCTCAGTTACCTGATCTCTGCAGTGGCCCCTCATTGGCCCTTTTTCAGCCAGCCTCTGGTCTGCCTGGATGTTTTTATTATCTCTATTCCTGCCATCGTAGTGTGCAGAGGCCATAATATTGGATTTAGTTTGGAGTCTGTTGCAGCCCATCCGGCCACATCTAAAAAAACACAACAATTCCTGTGATTTGAAGAAACACCCGGTCTGTGTCCTGCAGAGAGCTATATGGACATTAATGGTTTTCTAATGCAGCTGAATCCACAGACTGCCGGACAAATCCTCTCACAACCCAGACTGTTTCCAGCCTGTCTGTGCTTGAGAAAATTTGGATCGTGTTTGTCCTGAAGTTTGAGAATTCAGCTGCTGACTCCGCTGATCTACAACAGTCATCATCTGATCTATTGGTCTGCTCCTTCTATAGTCTGTTAACATTTTCTGTCAGTGTTGCATCTTTAGGACGCACGTGTGCAGTGTGTGTGAGGTGATTGGTAGATTAAAACAGACTATCACAGACTAAGAATACCAGCTGTTCATGTCTTAACTAAATAATTAATATCCGGACTTTCCTCATACACTGCTACCATGTGACTGACTGGAATGATGTAATGTGACCAATCAGCACACACTCACCTGGAAAAGTCACGTGTTTTACATTTATAGTTTTTTTTTTGTTTGTTTGTTTTTGTCTCCAGGTTTTGTTTTTGAAGTGAATTCAGCTGTTAAATACCACAATTTATGAAACTGCACAGAAAAATGGATGTTTAAGGACATGATGTGAATGATATCCCATGATGCAACACAGACAGGTGAGCAGACAGACAAGTAAGACAGCTAATTAGGTGAACAGTACTTACTGGCTGCAGGTTCTGCTGCTTCACCTGCGAAAGAGATGATCAGAAACAGATGGATAGTTTATGTACCTGTGTGTAGGTGTTGGCAATGTGTGTGCGTATGGGTACGTACAGGCGTTGGCGGTGCCTTTGGGCAGGGGCAGGTATGATCCTGGTCTCCAGGTGCGAGATGTGAACTCTTGTCTGCAGCTCTGACAGTCCTGCCCGGCCGTGTTGTGGTCACATTCACAGCGCAGCGTCGCATCACGCAGCACACACTGAGACGCATGCAGGTTGCACTTGCACCTAAGAAACACACAAAGAAAGGCTGACCTTCACCTGAACTTCCACCAACTTATCCAAAACCTCCTCCTGAAACAAAACCACTAAGAGAGATGTTGCTCCTTACACTTGCATTCTTCCTCATTTCCAGCAGGGGGTGACTCCTCTGACCGTAAAAGAAGTCAGATTGGACTGAAATCAATGAGAAACTGAGCCTCCTGCTAACCTCTGAGTTCAGTAAACACACTCCCAATGAGTTTATGGTCTCAGTCGCTGGTTTCAGGTATGACTGAATAAACCATGTCCAGTTTTGAAATTATGGTCTCATTAGATTCACCTCGGCTTCCAGTAACTCTGTGAGAAATCTTGGAGTCATTTTTGACCAGGATATGTCCTTCAATGCACATATTCCATCCAGAGTAAGTATCTGGTCAGACACCATGTTTCTAAGATTTGTGGGGCCTAGAACAAGAACTTCAGTTTGATCTGAATTTAGAAGCAGGAAATTAGAGGTCATCCAGGCCTTTATGTCTTTAATACATTCCTGCAGTTTAACTAATTGATGTGTGTCACCTGGCTTCATGGATAGATAAAGCTGTATTTCAGTATGACACACATTGTAAAACTACGTCATGTCCATGTCATGAAACGGCTGTGGCAGGCAGGAAGAAGAAGACCCCAACGCAGGATACACCAGACAGAAGTCAATTTAAACTCAGCTTTATTTATGCTGAACAAAAGGCCTGACTAGACAGAGCTAGTGGCAAAACGCAGAGCAAAACACACACACAGCAGGAGATCATATGACAAGGGTGCAACAACAGGCTGGGAAAACACAGGACGAGGGGGATAATGAGGGAAGAGGAAACAGGTGGACCAAATTACACTGACGAGACAAGGGGAAGCAAAACTGAACATAACATACAGGGACCAGAAGATTACCAAAATAAAAACAGGAAGTCAAAAGGGGGAACAAAGACGCAGACCTGACACAGGGAAACACAAGGAACTGGAAAACAAAACATAACCAAACCCCACAACCAAGCGAAACCCATCACAGAACAGACAAAATAAAGCAAAAAAGAAAACACACCGGGTCCAAAGGACCCCGGATCATGACAGTCCATGACACTGAAGAGGGTGGGACAAATATCAGTGAATGTCATATCCAATCTAGAGGGCATAGGCTTTTTAGAAAATATATGATTTAGGGTGTTTGACCTGCTTTTGGACTGATGTATATTTTTGCATAACTATGCAAATGAACTGAATTACAGACTAATCAATAAGCCACTTGTAATATGTAAATAATAATTATTCAGCATACAGAATTGCTGTGGAATAATATTGAACACAAATGGTCAGCAACTGGGACCAGCGCTACAAGAAGTGCGGGAAATATGTTATTACGCTGTTATGCCACAAAATGGCGTGGTGGCACTACCCCAAGAGCACAAAGGCATAAAAGTGAGGTCCACTAGTCTATCCATGCAACCTGACCACAGTGTGAAAACAACGCAATGCTGTCACCACAGGAACAGTGATTAAACCAGACAGATTAAACCACTACAGCGCACAAATGCAGTGATGTCTGAACATGCATGCATGAATAAAGCCGAGATTTGCCCAGCTAGCATGTCCTATCCACTGGACCATTGCCTGAGTGAGACAATAGAATTAACAATAGAAATAAAAAAAATGAAAGTCCTAAAACTGAAAACGCTGGGTCATAAACCCAGGACCGTGGCAGGAAGATCCAAGCAAAAGGTATAGAAACACACTGAGGACGGTGACACAGGCTGACAGGTTGTGGTTTTTCATAGAGAGAGCGACATGATAAATGCCATACCTAGCCAGCTAGTGATAGCTAACTATCTATTTGGAGTTGGTTACCAACTAAACGTATTGTAATTGCTCATGGAAACATTGTCTTTTTTCTTCCTCTAATCTTCTCCTTTTCCTCCTCTCTGCCCCAGAGGGACAGCTCCTTCCTGCCACATTTCTGTTTTGTAGCTTCATCCACAAAAGACATAACTGACCATCAGGTCACAACTGCTTATGGATGCCCACACTACCTGAATGCACGCTGACACAGGAAGTCAGTCAGCAAGTAACCTACTCATTAAATTAGTATTGTTACAATTGTACAAATCTGGACAGTTGGAATAGTTTGTTCTTTCTTTTAGGACATTGACGTGTATAAACAAACCACTTATACTATAACTCACAGTACTATAGCAACTGATATTAATACTGCTGTTGGTACTACTAACCCCATGACTTCTAATGACCCAACTTCTCCTAAAGATATTCCTTCAACCACATTCATGTACACATTGACTGGTAACGGCACCTCAGCCCCAACCAGTCACAGCAGATGGCTGCCCCTCCCTGAGCCTGGTTCTGCTGGAGAGTTTTTCCTTCCCACTGTCACCAAAGTGCTGCTCATAGGGGGTCGTTTTGACTGTTGATTTTTCTCTGTAATTATTGTACGGTCTTTACCTTACAACATAAAGACGCTTGAGGCGACTATTTGTTGTGATTTGGCGCTATATAAATAAAATTTAATTGAATTAAATTGAATTGAGGTGTTGATAGTTATGAAGGGTGGCTGGTTTTTGACCCATTTTTGATGTGGAGGTTGTTTGTTAAGTGTCTTTAGCTCTTGGACGTTGAGTTAGTGTCTGTTTGTGGATGTCTAGTGGGTTACACAGTGGGGATGTTTTTGCAGGGTGAGCAGGTGTTTGTCTCATTTGTGGATGTAGCTAGTTGTTGCTTAGTTATAGTTAGATGGTAGCAGGTCTTTTTTGGTTACCTGGCAAGTACATCGATATTCGAAATAGCATAGAAGTACTTCAGCAGGTTGTCTCTCTGGACGTAGGTTCCTCCCAGTGCTGGACGGAGGAGCCTGAGTCGGAGGTTGGTGAAAGTAAAAAAGTCTCTGAGACCCTTCGTGGTCTCCATCCGGGTGTACAGAGAATCCATGTTAATCAGCTTTGGACCAGCAAACACCCCAAATCGAGCTCGTACCTCAAACACCACAGCTTTCTCTTCCTGTTGGTGAGGAGGAGTTTCAAATAAGCGCATATAAATATAAACAGGTACAGATTGTACAAATGTGTCCTGCATAGTTTGTATCATCATCGGTTTCCCTACACACCTTGGCTCCGACCCAGCGGGAGTACTGCTCTGTGCAGATGACCCGAGTGATGTTACTCGGTGTTAAATCAGAGACTCGTTTGGGAGACATGCCGAAGGCCTCGAGACAGTCATCAGCGTAATACTGATATGGCTGCCATGTGACACCTGAAACACAGACGCTGATTATTTTATGACTCATCATGTTTCTGACTTCCTGTTTCCTACTTTCAAAATCACCCTCAGGTCAAATACATCTACAAACCTAATTCAGCTGTTTCCCAAAAGCATTATAAATGACTTAAATGAATCAAATGATACCCCTCACGCCTCAGACTGCACTCAGTCAGTGAAGCTCATCAGGATCAGTGGAACATTTCATGGAAATTTCTCAATCATTTCTATGACGTACGACCCTCACCCCCTGAGGTCCACTCACCTTTGTCGATGGATTTCTCCAGCACCATGCTGGTTGGACGGCCGTACTCAAAGGTAATGACGATGTCATCGACCACCTCCAGGCTCTTGTTCCAGGTGAGAGTGATGTTGGCCAATAGCGGCTCAGGATACCTAGACCATGTGATTGTCTGCCAGTAGGTGATGAGCCCACCCCTCTCCCTGTCTCCCATGAGCTGAGGAGGGTGAGACAGGTCTGGGCTGGAGGCATCACACTCGTCGCTGCACAGGTATGGGTTCTCCTAAGGGCACATTAAACACAAATATTTAATGTTTAATGAAACATGAACGCAGGCACTGATGTGGCTGAAAGTTTACATACACTCATGCACACACACACACACTCACACACACTCACACACACTCGTGGCTTTATCAAGCTTTCAGTGGTTTCTGTTCTTTTTTTCTGGGGCTGAATGGTTGTGCAACACACATCTTTAAGAGTAAAAACTTCTGTTTTTTTTTTTTTAAAGTAACCATGGGGAAAATATTTAGGTACATGATTATAAGTATGCATAGAAGTTTTTTTCTCCTGGGCAGACGGGTACAGCTAAGTTAAAGACCTGACATTTAATCAGAGTCTGCAGTTTTATATTAGTTTGAGATCCACACAGGAAATTCTGATTCAACACCTTAGTATTAGCCAGTTTTATCCACATCCCACTTTAATATGTGCTTGTGGTCATTGCTGTGTTGAAACACCAAGTTTTTAATGAAGAATCTGTAGTCTGCCTCCTTCATTGTCATCCAGTCTTTTTACCTTTTCAGTTTCACTGACAGCTAATCAGCCCAAACCATGATGCTGCCTCCACCATGCTTAACAGCTGGTACAGTTTTCATTCTGAATGTATCACCATTACGCCCCCAAACATATCTCTCAATTGTTGTCTTGCCTGACATTAAAACCTTTCTCCAGAAGAATTTTTGTCTCTGGTCAAGTACAAATGTAAGTTTAACTTGAAGGTGACGTGGAGCCTCTCAGCTCTGGAGATATAAATCTCTCTGATGATCCAGTGATATGTCAGCCTTGGTGGTTTCCGACCATCAGAACAAACTTCCAGTAAGAAGTCACGCCTTCCAAAAAAAAAGTGCTTTTGCTATAAGGGATAATTCTTCAGATAGAAATGTGTTCTGTTGGAAACTGTGAATTCTTGAAGACTGATGTAGGATGTATCCAGAGGATAACCTGCCATCTCACCTTAAAGACGTCATAGTACCACCGTACCTAGTATCACCCCAATAGAGCACTTCGCTCTCAGACAGCTGGCTTACTTCTGGTTCCTAAGAGTAGAATGGGAGGCAGAGCCTTCAGCTTTCAGGCCCCTCTTCTGTGGAACCAGCTCCCAGTTTGGATTCGGGAAACACACACTCTCTATTTTTAAGATTAGCTTAAAACTGTCCTTTTTGATCAAGCTTACAGTTAGGGCTGGTGACTCAGGCTGCATTTAATCATTAGTTATTATTAATCTCTGGTTCTCCTCTGCAGTGTGTCTTTTGTCCTGTCTCCCTCCCCTCACTCCCAATCAGTGGCAGGAGATGGCTGCCGCTTCCTGGGCAGACACTAATCTGACACACTAACACAGTCACTGTACTGTATATAAAAAAAAGAATTACATGAAAGCCACCCTGTGTGCACACTGCTGAGAAAAGACATGCAGAGATGTTTTCATGGATTGATCTCCGTGTAGAAACATGGCTTAAAGCTGGAGACACTGCAAACCATCAGCTCACTGCTGCCTGTAATATAAGACACATCCTTGTATGAGGCTTTCAGTTCAGCTGAACATCCACCAACTCCTGATAATATCTCCCTCTCTCATTCCAAATAAAGGAACACTCCACATTTGTGAGATCATTATTCTCCACCCAAAGTTTGTGTTCTGAACTACAAATACATTTCAGTCACAAAACCAACATTGTGCCTCTTTCGTAAATCCAGGCAGCAGCTATTTAACAAAAAAAGAGAGCGTACGCTGGTGCAGACCATAAATAAACTGAGACGAAGAAATGCAGTATTCAAGGCAGTCAGATTGGCCTGAGATGAAGTGCCCGGTGAGTTAAAGACATAAATCATCATCATCATCATCAGCCATCTTTTATGCAGCAGTATGTTGGAGCAGCAGCTTATCTACTGCTGAGAGGAAGAGGATGGACAAGCTC
>JAVDPK010000156.1:501111-518355 GCA_034780415.1 Cichlasoma orientale | reverse complement strand
TGGTCCCTGTCAGTACTCTAGCTGCAGCATTTTGGATCAGCTGAAGGCTTTTCAGGGAGCTTTTAGGACAGCCTGATTATAATGAATTACAATAGTCCAGCCTGGAAGTAATAAATGCATGAATTATCTGTTCAGCATCACTCTGAGACAGGATGCTTCTAATTTTAGAAATATTGCGCAAATGCAAAAACAGTCCTACATATTTGTTAAATATGAGCATTGAAGGACATATCCTGTTAGGCTGCATTTCTAGTGAAAGATGTAAGAATCAGAAAGATAATCAGCATCATTTAAACTTATAGTTTATTAAACATATCCGCAATAGTAATAAGAGTAATGCTGTGCACAGTCAGGCAGTGAAAAATGATAGAAAAACTATATGCTTCTATATATCTGCTAAAAATATATATGGCGTCATAGAAGTATTTGTGCTAGAAGGTCAGTTTGCTCACGAGTTTCACCGTAGCTCACACCTTGTTCTACCATGTTTCATCTTCAGATTACTTCTTTGTCTTTTACTTTGCTCTGTTCTAGATGCAGCAATCAGGCACGCATCATGGATGATCTCTAAGCCTATAAATAAATGGGAAGCAAAGCTTATATTTAGTGAGATATATTCAGCATCAATAACTCTTCACTCACATACAGAAATCCGACCTGATTTTGCAACTTTGTGGCATTATTTACAAATATTTCCTTTCTTAATTTAATCAATTTCTTTCATAAATAGCAAACTGTTAATTGTACTTGACAGCTTGGTCACAAACCTATGATACAAAACACTAAATACAAGATAATGTTATTCTGTGCAGATACGTGAAAACTGCTGTAAATCATTCATTCAGGGGGTCGGAGTCACTCTTTGGCTAATAGCCAGAGCAGGGACATAGTTGTTGCTATAGTCTTATACGTTATGATTGCCCGAGTGTCTGAGGAGGATTTTGGTGCAGTTTGGTGCCAGTTGGAGAAATACAGACTGAACAATGGGTGGAAATGAAAAACAAGAAATTCCAAATGAGGCCTTTTTTCCCCATTTTTTGGCAGTTTTCATGGATGCCAGCTGGAATCAGCTGCTTGAGTTCAAACTTGGTGCCGTAGAATTAGTCAAGCAAGTAGTTCCAAATGTTTTGGCACAAATAAAATGATATCTGAGTAAAATACATGGCCATTATGGTGAGATCTGGTAAAATCATAGTGGTACCTGGAATATCTATCAGTGATATTGAATTCTGAGTTTGTGTCCAAGTGAATTTGGTAAGAAATGTGTTTTCAGAGCTGGGAGGGAATAGCACCTCTATTTCTTGGACTAATTTAATCATATATTTTATTTTTATTGGGTCTTTGAATGTTTGCATATTATCCCCAAGATATCTATCAATTTAGAGAAACATGGCTTTTTTTCCAGAGCTTAAATAATCGACGTAACTACTCCCAGAGCTTAAAAAAATGTGAAAATTTAATGCCTGGCTTTTAGTTCCAGTTCCACAGAAGGAACAATGCTCAGTCATGCTTTTTGAATATATACAGGAGCTCTTGCGTGGCAGTAGTTGACATGCATTAACTTAAGGCTAAAATTTTAAGAATACAGATTATTATGGTATCTACGAGTAATATTTTTAGCAAGAATTGTGCTTAATTGCTGCTGATTGTGAGGTTTCCTGGCCCTGAACGCGTTGATCTAAAGGTCTAAAATATGTGTGTGTGTGTGTGCAGCTCTGTATGACTTCATGTGTGAACTGATGCTTCTCCTGATACAGTATCATTTATTCACAGATTTTACCTGTTGCTCACACCAAAGTGGAAGATAATGAGGTACTGTTGGCCATCATGCTCTATTTTTAAAAATGTCCGTTCAGTTTTGGGCAAGTTTTAGTAAAACTGTGTTATCATTGTTATTCAGCTTTCTGCTGCAGGGCGATTTTGCAGTTAATGTAACGAGAACTTAGAAGTGCTGTTTGTAATTACTCCTTGCAAAATGTAAAATTTGCACCACCAGGGGGCAAGAGTTCATCAGTGGTTGGGTTGAATTGTTTTTGGATGTGTGTTGCTTTTATTTTATTTTTGATAGTTAATTTTAGTCCAACCCTCACTCCCTCACGACGTTTTGGGAGGACCGTGTGGTAAATGAGTTGCCTGGTTCGATAAAGGTTACATTGACTCATTACACCATCTTGTGGTACAAAATGGTATTGCATTAAAATACAACGCAGCCTTATTTTGAGCTATTTGTTTGCATTTAATTACAATAAACATCCACAATGAGAAAATGCTGTAAAATCTCTTTTGTGTTGCAGGAGCTGAGGGAGAGTGTTCATGTTCTGCTGACCACAAAGATCGCCGTTTACCTGATGACATTCCTCATTGTGACGGTTGCCTGGGCTGCTCATATCAGGTTAGTAGTAGTAGTAGTAGTAGTAGTAGTATAGTAGTACCGGTGTATATGCACTGGTCAAAAAATAAAATAAAACAAACAGGAATAGGTGGAACAGGATGAGCACTGCCAGAGCTTCACACGGGTGTGAATGTCTCTGAACAAACAATCAGAAACAGACTTCATGAGGGTGGCCTGAGGTGCCAGGCAGTGTGGAGCCTGATTGGCATTTGCCATAGAATACCAGAATTGGCAGGCCCACCACTGAGACCCTGTGGTGTTCACAGATGAGAGCAGGTTCACCCTGAGCACATGTGACAGACATGAAAGGGTTTGGAGAAGACTTGGAGAATGTTATGCTGCCTGTAACATTGTTCAGTATGACCGGTTTGGTGGTGGGTCAGTGATGGTCTGGGGAGGCAGATCCATGGAGGGACACACAGACCTCTGCAGGCTAGGCAACGGCACCCTGACTGTCATCAGGTATCAGGATGAAATCCTTGGGTCCACTGTCGGGTCCACTGTCAGACCCTAAGCTGGTGCAGTGGGTCCTGGGTTCCTCCTGGTACCTTGTTGTGAGAGTATGCAGGCAGTTCCTGGAGGATGAAGGAACTGATACCATTGATTGGCCCCCACGCTCACCTGACCTAAATCCAACAGAACACCTCTGGGACATTCTGTTTCAGTCCATCCAACACCACCAAATTGCGCCTCAGACCGTCCAGGAGCTCAGCAAGGAGATCCCTCAGGACACCATCCATTGTCTCAGGCGCATGCCTCAGCACGTGGGGGCCACACAAAATACTGAGTACAATTTTGAGTTTCTGCAGTGAAATTTTGGTAAAATGTTCCAGCCTGCTGCATCGTTTTTCACCTTGATTTTCTGGATGTCTTTGAATTCAGCCTCTGTAGGTTGATCACTTCCATCAAACGATGTGGCATCCTTTCACCCCTAACACATTACCCGATCATATTAGTATCGATATGCAGCAGAGTTTTCTCACTCGCCTCATTTTATCTTCAGGTTGTTTCAAGTGATTGTTCGTATCGATGACTGCCTTGCACTTCTGAACCTTGTGAGTACAGAATATATACAATTTAAAAAATTTTTTCATTTTTAATTCAAGTCATTGTCCAAATACTTCCTGATCTAACTGTACATCGTTAGCATGCGTCTTTAATTTTGTCTGGCAGAACCTGTTTCACAGAAAATAGCAGCTCGTGTTGTAAATTTAACTAAAGATACAAAATCAAAGATCCTGTAGTTTAGCTGCACCTTTGGCAGCAAAGAAGCATAAAAAAATGAAACTTCTTTCATTTCCTTCCTTTGAATCGGAGCTTCTGCTTCTATTTCAGGCCTGCATGATGCTGATAACCTTTCTCCCGTACACGGTGAGTCTGAGCCGATGAAACTGTTAACGGAATCGGTCGCTGCTGAACAAACGTCTCATTTCGTGATATTCGCTTTGCAGTTCTCTTTAATGGCGACCTTCCCTGAGAACGTCCTCGGGATTTTGCTCTTTTGTGGTTGCGTGATGGTGATTGGCGTCATTCAGGTGAGGCACGGAAATGTCCCGCCCTGTTTAGTTTCTTACCTTTACTCAATCATTCGTCCAACTTAGGGTGTCGGGGAGGCTGAAACCTGTGCTACTTATAATCCCGTGTGTCTCGTTTGTGTAGTCGGTGATTGTGTTGTACGCCTTCAGCCGCCCCTTCCTTCTGAATGAGCAGATCCAGATCTCAGAGAACCAGACCTTCTACAAACACCACATCCTCAAAGTCATCATGAGGGTTCCCATCATGTGCTTCTTCGCCAGCATCTTCTCCTTCATCTTCTTCCAGCTGGTTGGTGGCATTACATTTTTTGTCTTCAAACATACAGAAGTGGATCATTTCTATGATTACGGGTGATCTCACTCTGGTATTTCTGCAATTTTTCCCAGTGAATAAAGTAACAAATCCAGAGCCCCCAGATCCAGAATCACCACCGCTGTGAAGCCCTAGTCTGTTGTTGTCTGTAAATCTCTCGCTATAACTTTTTAATTTCTTCTTCAGTCTTACGTTCTCTTGGCCATCATCATCTTCCTGCCGTACATCTCGCAGAGTTTGAAGTGGTGTCGCAGCAAAGCCATCGGTAAGAGCTGGATTACACAGGAACGGTAAATAAGCACCGACCTCGGCCACGTGTACCAACCGAGCCTCGTCCGTTTCAGGTCAGGTGGAGGAAACTCCAGACTCCATGTTGTTCTACACGTACCTGCCTAACGAGCCCCTCAGCAAAGAGCGAGTGGAGGCTTTCAGTGATGGAGTTTATGCCATCGTAGCAACGCTTCTCATCTTGGACATATGGTTTGTTTCATTTTATTTCTTTGAAAGAGCAGATACAGTTTGGCTTTACTGGCTGACAGACGGACGGACAGTAGAAGAGACGGATGTGGCCAGTGTCACGTCAGCCATCGGTCCCCATTCGGCTCATATTTTTGCAGAAAAGCAGATTGTAATTGACCGTTTGGTCCTGACCGAGCCTTTCATTGCACTGGCAGCAATTTGTAGTTATGAATAATTAATGCCCTGTGTGTAAACACACTCCAGCGTGTTTATTGGTGTTGGAGGTTAAGACCTAAAACTAAGGATTTGTCTCATAAAGGAGAGGTTTAAGGTGACACCTCAGAGCTGGCGACCCTGCATCTCCAATAGCCAGTGCTGCACTCTTTAAAAATACCTGATCAGTACTGTACAGATTTTTCTGAGTAACTATGATTCTGTTTCATTTTCCTTACAAGCCTGTATGGATTAAGTGTGTTTGCATTTAAAAAATCTAATCTTGAACTTCTCCGGTTCCTTCCTTCCAGCGAGGACAACATTCCAGACCGGACGGTCGTGCAGAAGCAGTTTGGCGGCAGCCTGATAGCAGCTCTGCGGGCCTACGGCCCCGAGTACCTCGCCTACTTTGGTTCCTTCGCCACCGTCGGCCTCCTCTGGTTTGTCCATCACTCGCTCTTCCTCCATGTCACCAAGGCGACGCGCTTCATGGGCCTGCTGAACACCTTCTCGCTGGCGTTTGTCGGAGGGCTACCGTTAGCCTACCAGCTAACGCACGAGTTCCCGCCGCACTCTCGTAACGAACTGGAAGCCATTCAGATTAGCTGTGTGATCATTTTCTTCGCAGGTATTTTTCAGCTCGCTATTTGGGTGGTGGCTCTGTACAATGAGCAGGAAACGCTGCACCCTTATGTGCGGTACGGTGGGCGTGAGCATGTGTTTATGCTGGCCAAGCTTGCTCTGTACCCCTGCATAGCTTTGGGGATGTTTTTCCTCACCTGTATTTTGAGTAAATTTAGTGCCCCAATTTTCCACCTGATGGAGATTACGGTGCCTTTTGCGTTTCTTTTGTTGAGGATTTTAGTGCGTGTCGGCTTAGCACTGCTGCGGCTAATTTTCTGTCCGGACAGGCCCGACAGGAGGACCATCGTAGAGGAGGAAGCTGACGAAACAAGAGTGCCATTTAATGCTGTGGCTACTTAGGGACATGGACAGGGTGCTGAAGGGATGGGCCTGTGAGACTGCTGATATTTGACCTCATGAGGAGCCTGCTGGGCTTTACACTGGGAACAAAATGGAACAGTAGTTTGTTCTCTTTTCAACATTTAGACTGGTCCAAATTTAGAGAGAATAGGTGTATGTGGGCTCAAGTACGACCGCCTGCGCTAAAGGAGATTCAATTAGGAAAATATTTAGTGGAGCAGAGCGGTGAAGAATAGCGCTGACGCCCAGAGCTTATTCATTCATTATTTTCTTTACAGTAACATGAAGAATACCAGTGGCAGTTTGATCAGCAGTTAATCGATGTGATCCCATCATCGTGTTCAGTTTTACTGCTTCCTGTGCAGAGCGCAGTCCGTCCAACCGCTGCGGGTTAATTGAGCCTTAATGCATTCGTTTTTAGCCTCTAATCACGCAGAAGATTTTCTGAGCATGCTCAGAAACATTACGCTGCAGGAGAATGGGCGGGAGCTCACGGCTTACCTGTGCCTGCGTGACAGTGACGGAGGAAGTTTGTTTTGTTTTTTTGGCTAAATTTGTCTCCTTTGTGATCCGTTAGAAATCAAGCAAGGCTTTAAGCCTGAAGCGTTGGCACTTTAAATAGAATTCAATTCAGGAGAGGCCATAAAATTCAAATTGCACTATTTTTTCATCGTTGATGTGAGTGTGTAACAGCCGCAGGCATGTGTACCTGTTTTTGATTCATCTCACTGTTGTGCTGTTCGCATTATGACTGACAAAACCCGATTATTACAGCTCACTGGGGTGAGCAGGCAAACCCGACACGGGCCGTCTCCCCCCAGCTCCGTCTCCAAAAACAACCCCGGAACACAAAAACACCCTCACTGCACTTATAGAGCAAGTCAGGTGTTTCCTAACTATCTTCATCATTTTTGGGAAGTGCGAGAAAGAAACGCTGGAAGAAAAAGCAAAGTGACTGCAGCATGAACTAACTTCAACATAGCCCTCAACTTGCACTATAATTAAAATAAAATTGTAATTGGTGATAAATGACTCGATATTTCAAATTTTAAAAAAAAATCAGAGGAAATAAACTTGTAAAGGTAGAAAATGTCAGATTATGCATGGCTGTTGCTTTTGCATTAATACCAGGTTTTATGAGGATTTTACATAATATTAACTCACTGTGTTTAAATGGAGAGGTTTGGAAGAGGGAAAAAGGTGTGTTTCTCCAGAAGGGGGCACTGTTGTCCCTGTTGTTGCTCTGTGATGCTGATATTTTTGTGTTTTTATGTCTTTGCTACTGACTGAAAGGAAAAACGATGCACTTTAACAGAAACCTTCCACTCATGTTTATGTTTTCTTGTTTTTGAAGCTCTGAATGTTTTTTTTTGTTTTGTTTTCCTCGTGATTTTCTGCTTTGTTTTCATATCCTTGCTGCACTGTTATGCGTACGTATTGTTTTAGTTTGAAGTTCAGTGCCCCCAGAATCTCTTTCCTTTATCTGGCTTCACTCACCACCACCACCACCATCAGGCTGAGCCGTCACATGAAGGTGACTGTTTGCATATAAACACCTTTGTTTACATATTGCATCACAGTCGCTTTTTTGAAATTTTGTCACTACTTTCACTGTTGTCATTGGACCTGCTCGGCGGTGTGTTCACGGGTCAGTGGAGCTGATGGTTAATGTCTGAGGAGCTCTGTATGCTTATGTGTGTGTTTGTAACGGCTGCATCAGAGCAAACGCTGCATTTGCTCTTTTTTTTTTGTGAATAAAACTGAACCGATCCTTTAATGTGAAAGTTTGGCTCGTCATTCTCAGAAACATGAATCAGAATAAAATGAACAGAAGACATTTTAAAGAAAGAAATCTTTATTTACCTCTGTACATTACACAGCTTCACAATCTCGCTATGAAGTGACTTTTTATACCTTATTGCCCCTAATATTAAACAGCATTACACCTCACTATATATTTTTATCTTATGTCTCATTAGAAACAAATGGTACCTGATAACTACCTGCTCTCTCTTCTACCTTTGTGTGTAATGTGGTTAGAAAGTACAAGTTAGTCTTCACATCTCATCGGAACTACAGCTGTAAACGTGGAGCTTCAAGTGTGCCAGTGAAATAATACAGGTCTTAATTATATCAATTATAGATTAGTTAGATGGGCACCACTATAGCTCACCTGGGTGAGCTGGCAACCCAGGTACCAAAGGCTGGGTTCGAGTGCACCCCACACCACGCTATTCTCTCCTGTCTGTTACCTCGACTGTCCTGCCAAAAAACCCAAAAAGGCTTAAAAATATAGAAATAGCTTCAAATCCCCCAAAATAAGTGAAGTTATCGGCTGAGGTTAGAAACAGGACTGGGCTGTAGCTTTATGTAACACCAGACTCAGTGCAGTGAGTCACTGTAACGGGTTTAACTGGTAGCCTGAAACACACAAAGGCTCTGCGTGGTAGGGTTGGACTCAAAATAATTATTAATAAAAAGGTACAACAACAGTAGAGCCCCCCCCCCCCCCCGCGGTGAGACACTGATGTGTTAACAAATATCCAGCAAAACCTGTTTATTTGTTCAGCGTTATTAATGTTTAAGAATAAAAAACCTCCAAAAACCATTTTATGATTTCAGCTCTTCATTAGTACGAGCTGAATTTTACAGGCTCTTTACCGACAGAAATAAATGGAGAAATTTATATTTAATATAAAGTGTTTTTTTTTTAATAAATGCAATTTAAAAATACATTCTAATATTTGCTCATTATCATCTGAGACAATACAGCGACTCATTAACGGGGACAGTAGATGATTTATTTATACTCAAACTGCTTAAAAAAAACTTAATTTATGATTTGTTTTAAACTATTCCAGTGGCACACTCAGGACTCCATATGAAACCATTTTAACAGATAATTTTGGGCTCCTACTTTTGGTCAGATCTCTTTAGTGCCGACGCCGTCCGGACGTCTGCATTCTTTGTTCTTCTGTCTGGACACGTGAAGGGTGCATACACGAAAGCATGTAAAGCAGCAGTGGCTGTTTTGATAGCAGTTAAAGATTTATACAGTACAATACAGCTGGTCCCAAAAACTCAACCAGAACCTCCCATTCACATGCTGAAATGTACAACGAAAACACGAACAGCTAACAGCTAACGGCGGACAAATAAATAAAGAGCATCCTCGTCGACCAACCACTGAAGCGTGTGAACGCGACAAGGCTGGCAAACGCTACACGGCGGCACTCCAGTCCCGCTCCAAACTCTCATCCTGGTTTGAGTTTTCCCAGGATAAGCAGGGACAGCCGGGACAGGAGGGATGCGACCCGGAGCCTTTTCACTTAAGGGAAGAATATCAGAGTTGATCCAGTAGTGCTTTGGTAAACGTCTCTCTGAAAGGATCTGGATTCAACCGGAGAATCTCTTTGCAAACGCGCACAACATAAATATGTTTCATCACATTTCCTCTGCAAATCGTCCAATCCATACTCTAAAGAATCAAACTACAACCTGCATATATAGCTAATAAAACCACCTCCCAGAGTTTTAAGTGTACCTAAAGAAGTGTGTATATACCGCATACATACACTCCATCGTACAGTATATAGGCTCTACATATAATCAAAATTCATGTTATCATTGATAACAGCTCGCATTGCAAACTACATTCAAAATCATAAAACTGTGATTTGATGTGCAAAAACACTCTAAAGAAGATAATTTAATGAACATCCAATCCAAAGAATCCAAAAACGATCTGACGCGCCCCCCCCCCACCACCAACATCACAGTGCAACTAAAATCATTGGTTGAAGGAACTAGTTTCACATTTTGGGAAACGTGCTCATCTGGTTTCTTTCCAAGAGTTTGCTGTAAAGATTAAATGATGAATTTGTGCATTCAGAGTCGGCTCTCTGTCACCGACCTGCAGAGCGCAGACGGAGGGTTTCCCGATGCAGATGTGGATCAGGATTAGTCCGCGACATTTTCTTAACGTCAAGATGTGTCCTAGCTTTTCTTATTTTAACTCAGGAGCATTTGTGAAGCGGCGATATAATATTTTGCCCGATCTCACAATGATTTAAACAAACCCCCGGCTCCAGATCTGGACTGACTCCAAAATCCAAACTCCACCTCTGCTTACATCTGAACGCAAATCCAAAACAGACAAACGACAAATAGAAAAAGCTCCTCGGAGGAGTTAAACTGTAATTTGGTCCTAGAGTCAGAGTCAGCGACAGAAACGCCAGAGAGGAAAACGGGTTAAACAAGAGCACCGCTGGGCGGGGGGGCCTTGGATTTGGAATATTTGGGGGTGTCAAATCGTTCTTGAGTCACGCCGCCGAGGCTGTGACAGTACCTCAACTTTTTCTTTGGAACAGCCAAACTAAAAATGAAGTCGCAATGATTTCAGTATAAATATGCTGCCTCTTTGTTATGGAATAGATGGAGTGCAAACATGCAGACTTATATTAAGTCTGTGCTCATCTCCGAAGGGCCCACTCTGAACCCGGAGACGCCTGAACAAGAATTCAGCTGTGAAGGACAGAAATGTGCGGTTGATGAACTGCAGAAATGTGTCTGAAACTGCTCCTGCTTTGATTACATGCGATTTAGTCGCGTGACAGCTGTTTTTGTGCGTTTGTATTTATGTTTGCAGTGTTTTGTAGTGTATTTCTCTGTACGGATACAGACAGGACAGTGTTACTGATCTTTATAAACAGCTCCAAGAAAGAAAACCAGTGACTACATTTCCCACACATCACTGCTCAACCGAATCCTTTAAATATTATTATTTTTACAATCTCTAGCAAAGGTTCACCCAGAAACACCTCTACACTGCTACCTGTTAAAAATCTAAATTTCTTCATGCTAAAAGCTACAAATGAGTTACAACTTTCTTTCTTTTTTTTTGCATATCATTTCTCATAGCTTAAACGTATTTCTTCTCCTGCAGCAGGTCACATAAAGTAGTAATATATTATATGCATTTATTCAGCTAAATAGTTTCAGTAGATTTATGTACACCACATTAATCTGAGTGCTGAGTGTGCAGCTGACGCTCTACTTTCTGTGTTAACATGCCTACAGTCAGGTGACTATTATTGTGCAAGTTATTTTAGATTTAGTCAGAAACCTAAAAGCTAAATGTTGTGGAAGTGGAGAATAAGCATGGCTTCATTTAGCTGTAGCCCTCAACAGGACTAGACTACACGCTACATCTTTTATTAGGCCTATAAAACAGTCTGCAGTATGTCCGACAATCCCGCTGCATCACTTCACCCACACCCGGAGAGACAGTCTGTTTGCTGTAGCTCAGGTCCATGTGCACAACACTTTGGGCCCAGTTCATGCTGGTAAAAGCTTCTGAAATCCATTTTAAAATCTAAAGTCAGTGCAATAACTGCCGTCCACGGCGAACCTGCACGCCGACCATCCGCTGAGAAAGCTGTGTGCTTTATAGTCACCTTCAGTGTGTATGCTTTTAGGATGACCACTGCCCGTTCGCTTGTGAAGTGTGTTGTAGCTGATGCCAGTCCAAGTGGAAAGCGATGCAGCCACCTATTTTTCTTTTTGTTTTGAGTTTGTTTCCTACTAGATGATTCCTTGCAGTCCGGAGAGCCACCTCAGGTTCAAAGTTGGGATTTCGAGCTGGTTGGAAGTTGAATAAAGAGCCGGCAGGATGACGATGGACGCTCCGACAGACGCCTGAAACCACACATACCATACAGCCGCTCTGCATGCGTGCCTGTGTGTACATGCTTACACCAACTTTGAAAACCATCTCGCGCACTCCCCGGTCACCGCCTTGTGGAGCTGGCGCTCTGTCACTCGGCCTGGGCGGCAGCAGCTGGGAGCATGCCCCTGTCTCTCAGGTGGGACTGCAGATTGTGGAAAATGGTGAGCTGCTGTTCGGGCTGAAGCAGCAGCAGCTGCTGCAGCACCTTGCTGGGGTTCGGACCTCTGCAAGAGGGAGAAAATAAAGTTTGACAATTAAAGCAAAACAAACCTTCAATCTTTCCTTTCTTTAAGGGATCCAAAAAAACAACAACAACACACTAGCCATGACCCAGTAACACCACGTAAAAGCAATTTTTCAACTACAAAAAAATTAAGCCTCAACTTTCTTGAAGATTGAAATATATAGACTGTATATAAAAGATGGACGTAGCCCCCGGTTTGAGCTGAGCATTTTGAAACTAGCTGTGACGAGCGGGAAGTGAAACTGAGGGACGCGGCATCCTCGTGCAGTCAACCTGTCAACCGTCAGTCAGGTCCGTCCTTTAGCGTGCCCTGCTTTAAGGCAGGTTTTACTCTCAATGGGACCATAATTTTAAAAACTGTATTATTTTGTATGAAATAAGATTTGAAGGTTTGGGACCAAGGTCAGCAATGAAAGTGTTTACTGAGGTAATTTTCCTGCTGACTTCTACACAGCTCAACTTTCAAACCTGCAGGCCAGATGAACACAAACACCACGATGTCACTCGTGTTTTCCCACTGTTGTTGTTTTTGGTGCCAGAACAGTTTTTGTACCAGGCTGTAAATACACACTTTACCCATGGGTGTCTATGGGCAGTAACCTGTTTTTGGAGCCTCGAGTGGCCAGCAGATGAACTGCACTTCCATTTTTTTCTGTCCTTTAGTTTACACCTTGGTGTAAACACTGCAAGGTAAAGCTAGAGTACCACAGAGCAGCTACAGCTAAGTGCTGCCATTTGGGTGCTGTTTGGTTGGAGGACAATGCTTGAAGAATAGATCCCAACAAACGTTAACTTCATTTTTCAGACCTTTTTACACAATCTTTGATAAAATGTCGTATCTTGAAGGCATGTTAGCTTGATTGCATTATTTAAACCAGTCTGTCAAAACTACACAGAGCACCAAAGTTTATCTTCAATGCTAGTAATCTTACACAAGCTGGAAAAGCTTGAGTCCAGCGTCATCTTTAGTCACGTGACCTTCTCTTTTCTCTTTGGAGATCATGAACCATGTGGTCAACACCATGTGGTGTAATTTCAAAGTGAACATTTCGCTGTGTCTGAGGGGTTTGTGAAAGGATCTGACAATGAAGATCAATTCAAAATTATTTACATGTATTGCGGTCGTCACTGCACTGCATTTATACAGTGCTACTTCTCTCCTTTGAACATTTAGAGGTGATTCAGAGTTCCTTTATGAGAGCTGATTATCATTGCCTCCAGTCTCCATTTGAAGCTGCTTCTCACCTGATGAAGCTGGCAATATAGACGTGTGTGAAGGTGGCCATCAGGTACTGACAGTCGAAACGGTCCATGATACCACCGTGGCCAGGGATGGTGTTGGCAAAGTCCTTGAGGAGAAGAGAGAGAGCAGGTCACGAGTTGTGCATGTGGTTACAGAAACATGGCGTAGCCTGATTATTGACTTTTCTCTTTAAATCTATTGGCTTTCGTCCAATAACACGTTAACTACAGAGTGAAGAATGAATGCTATTTTTCACTTTAGGTGCCACACAGGCATCCAGCAGCACTGACACCACACACATGTTGTGGTTGAGTTGTTTGAGCGCTTAAGTCCAAGTGACAGCACTGGTGGTGCTCGGTGACCACTGCAGGCAGACTGGTGGCCACAGTTTACCTCGACAGCCTGCAGTAATCAACGTGTGAGGGACTAAGGAAAGCAATGCTAAGCTGCCTGCCACTTCAAATAAAATCTCAGCGGGTAAACACAGCTGAAGCGGTCCGACCAGTTTATGCAACATTTCAATCGTCTCTCTGAAGCTAATCTGTGACAGTGAGGTGGCGCTCGGGTCAGCTGAGTGCCTCTGCTAACTGCTACCACTAACACAAAATAAGAAACTAACAACACTTAAATCTCACCTGATAAACATTGAACATAAAACTGCATCGAGCAGGAAGTGCTAAACCAAAGAAGGACAACCGCATGTGCAGTGGAAAAGTATTTGTCCCCTTCCTGTTGTTTTTTTTGCACTTTCAGATCGTTTTTTGCAAAGATAAAGAAGTGATCCGAACCTACCTGACCCTGTGTGGAAAAAGTAATAGTCACCTAAACCTAATAACTCAGGGGGGTCAAGCTCAATCATAGGACGGGCCAACAGACAGTCGCGGGCCGAACAGCATTAAAAAATATTTTAGTCAGCAACATGAATTTGAGCAGCCAGAATACAGCAACGTTTTCCTCAACACATTAAAGCTTTGCCTCTTATAAAGTTCAGTCTGTGTCACAGTGATTATGGCGCGTTCTGTCTTCAGGACTTTGCTGCAGCGTTTCCTGCTGTGTGACGCAGTGATGCGCTGTCAGCTCACCTGCGCAGGTCTCCCTCTGCATCTTCTCCCGTATCCGTCCCACCAATCCGCTCTTTTCCCCGCACATCGCAGGCGAATAAAGAGATAGTCTGTTTACCTCCGATGTCAGCGATCAGGTCCTCTGCCTCCACCTGTTTGGAAAATCCCTGTTTTCCACTTTTCATTTGGCCATTTTTGGGGGTCTGGCAGCTTAAATGTCGCCGTAAAAAGTGCTGACCGATGTTTTTATCCGCTGATCACTGATCAATGTGTCATTGGCAACACGGGAAATGAGTTAGCGCACAGGTCTTGGCCGGCCCGGCATCTTACGGCCCGCGGGCCTTGAGTTTGGAAGTGTAACAGCTGGTTGTGCCACCCTTGGTAGCAAGAACAGCAATCAAGCTTTTGCAATAACTGGCAATGAGTCTTTCACATCGCTGTGGAGGAATTTTGGCCTGCTCTTCTTTGCAGAATTGTTTGAATTCAGCCACATTGAAGAGCTTTCCAGCATGAACGGCCTGTTTAAAGTCCTGCCAAAGCATCTCCATTACATTTAAGTCCAGAGTTTGACTAGGCCACTTCAAAACCTTCATTTTGGTTTTTAGCCATTCAGAGGTGGGCTTGCTGGTGTTTCAGACTGTTGTCCTGCTGCATAATAACCCGAGTGTGTCTGAGCTTCAGGGCATGAACGGATGGCCGTACATCCTCCTTCAGGATTTTCTGGTAGAGAGCAGAATTCATGGTTCCATCCATTACAGCAAAGCAGCCTCAGACCATCACACTTCCTCCACCGTGTCTGGCTGTTGGTGTGATGTTCTTTTTATGAAATGATGTAACCAGATTCAAACCTTCCCAAAAGTTCAACGTTTGTCTCGTCAGTCCACCGAATATTTTCCCAGAAGTCTTGGGGAGAAGAACCTTCGTGTTCTTGTTGGTCAGCAGTGGTTTTCTCCTCTGAGTTCTTCCATGGAGGCCATTTTTGCCCAGTCTCTTTCTCATAGTTGAATCATGAACTCTGACCTTAACTGAGGCAAGTGAGGCCTGCAGTTCTTTAGATGTTGTTCTGGGATATTCTGTGACCTCCTGGACGAGTCACTGACGCGCTCTCGGAGTAATTTTGGTAGGTTGGCCGCTCCTGGGAAGGTTCACCACTGTTTCAAGTTTTCTCCATGTGTGGATAACGGCTCTCGCTGTGGTTCTCTGGAGTCCCAAAGCCTTAGACGTGGCTTTGTAACCCTTTCAGAATGATAGATATCAAATACTTTCTTAGCTGTTGAGATCTTTGAGCCTGCTTCACTTTGTCAGGCAGGTTTTATTTAAGCCTTTTCTTGATTCAGCAGGTCAGCCAGTACTCAGGCCTGCATCTTTGTCTCATATTGACATTTGTTTGAAGATCTGAAACATGTGAGTGTGATAAATATGCAAAAAAAGAGAGAAATCAAGAAGGGGGCAGATAGTTTTTCACGTCACTGTATGTAGCCTTGCTAAAAAAGAGAGGAAGGGAGATAAAGCTACACAGGTACTCAGAGAACACATCATCTCAGAATTTATAGAAAGGGGATGTATCCCTTCTCTGAACACGCTCCACACCTAGATGAAGTTTCATGAAGTTTGGCCTGGCAGTTTTTGAGTAATCCTGCTGACAAACACAGATAAACAGCGTATGAAGAAGAAACTGAGATGCTTTTTACTTTGATTTTGAAAGCTCGCTTAAAACCACTGGCAAAGAAGCCGCCGAACGGTCCGATGAGAGATGCAAAAGATGAGAGGAAGACGCTGTGGATGGCGAAGGGATACAGGTTGACGGTTTTCTGAAAGGGAGACGAGAAGAGATACAGCAAATATTGAAATGTAATTTCATCGAGGCCATTTTAATCTATGCATTATGCAAAGCTACTCTAGAGTCCACGTCTGCATAAGAGAGAACCAAAATGATGCTAAAGCAAAATGAGGTATTTACAGTTCCAAAGATATCAGGTGGGGTACTGCGTGTGTTTAAACTAACAGCGTGTTTTGACATTTTTAAAATCGATTTTTGAATGAACTTAAATGGTCTGACGAATGACGAGAACAGAGTCTCACCCATCTTAGTGTGTTCTGCAGCACAGTGGGAAGCGTGTACTCCTGCAGCACAAAGATATCAGAGCGCTCGCATTCAACTGTGAAGCTATTCCTCTCACTGTTGAAGCCCACGGGACACACAAAGTACTGAAACTGAGACAGGAGGTAGGCCAGCTGAGGGGAGACAGAGCACAAAGAAAACATCAGCTTCCACCTCTGGAAATTACCACCTGCTACAAATGTGATCAAAAAATGCAAAACAGGCTGAAAAAAACAGGTGATTAAGGTGCTGACTGCCATTAAACCAATGATATTTACCATTACTGTGACTAAGAATCGTGTGACTGTTATTAATATGTCTTGGCAGTTGTAAGCATGATGGGTAACTGCCAGCAATCACACATCCTAATAATAAAATACTTCTTATCTAGAGTAGCAATGTAGAAGAAAGCCAACATCAATGTGTTTCCTTTTCCTGTTAACTGGGATTTGTCTGCTGCTGTAAACAGCCCTGCACAGAAGGAAGTGCAGACCAGGTGAGTCAAAGCTAAAAATCAGGTGTACTCACAATGAAGCCAAAGACCACAGTGGAGAAGAATCCTCCGATGAAACCCTCCCAGGTCTTCTTGGGCGAGAGCTGCGGGGCGTTAGAGACAGAAACACAGGACGTCTTTCACATCATCACGTGTGGTTTTCACTAAAATAAATCCACCTGCTTCCTGCTGCCCTCACTTCTGACTTGCTGAATATGCTCTAGTCTGTGCAGCAGCAGCTGTCAGCAGATGATGAACAGTTAAACATCCATCCACTAAATTTAAAGTTCAAGACCTGAACTTTATCAGTGCCTACAACAGTTAGCAAGTTTGTGCCTGGAGGGGCTGCTGAAGGATGGATACAGTGCTCTATGGAGCCAGACAAGTCCAACATTTCCATTTATCTTATGGGAAAAGGTGGAAAACAGAGCAGGAATTTGATCTGAGTCTGCTTTTTACAGTGGGAGATAAATACTTG
>JAVDPK010000156.1:484626-501101 GCA_034780415.1 Cichlasoma orientale | reverse complement strand
CCCCCCCCCCCCCCGCCCCGAATTCATTAATTTTAATCATTTACTTCCATAGTGAAAGACACTGAGAGTGTTGTTAATGATTTCAGAGCATTGCTTGCAAAGTGCCCCCGCTCGAGAAGGCCCGCGTTCAGACCCGACTAAAGTCTACCTGTGAACACCTGAATGATTCATCGGAGGTTCACGTGTTCGCTGGCAAACTGGGGGAAATGTGATGTGGTCTGATGACACCAAAACTCAAGGACTTGGAGAAGTTCTGCAGAGTACTGGAGGAACAGCCGCTGTGACGTGCACGAACCTGCTGACCAACTATGACACATGCCTGCCAGCTGTGCTCGCTAACGACAGCTACTCCACCAAGTACTACACCATGTATTCAAGGGGCTCCCATCCCTCACTAAAACACAAATTAGTAACAGTTACAGAATGTTTTTTCCTCATAATTGAAATTATAGAGAGGTCATTTCTTTGTAAGGCGTAAAGCTGATGAATTCAGATTTGCAAGAAATCAAATGCTGATATCTCCACTGCATGCCGACCGCTTGTTTTCCTAAATGTTGGACAGTGTGTGTGCGGAGCGTCTTTATTTAGCATTTAGAGAAACCGAACAGATCTCATCTGCAGAAAAACCACATGACTCTAGTCCCACATGCAGTACCACCTCAAAAAGCCCACAGTTGCATCACTACTACTTGGATCTCCATAAGGATCTCTGAGCGCCTCATGCTGTGTTTAAACCTGAGCCACCATAACCTGTGAGGTAGATTTCAACCACCTGTGTTCCATAGAGAGGGACCGTAAAGCACCCAGCATGCTGAGTCTGATACGTATTAGCTTAGATCACAAAAGTGTCTCTCAAAGTGTTATTTTTTACAACAGGTTTCTATAGACTGTATATAAATGAGGGACAAAGCCAAAATTTTGAAGTGTTGAGGAGCATTTTAGTCATTGCCATCTTGTTTGTTTTTTAACTAAATGTCTCGAGGGATGAGAGGATCTGACTGAGATACTGAGAGGCACTGCACGCTCATACGATAGCTGTCCTCAGGAAGTCCTACTCTACAGTGTAGCCTGTTTAACCTGCTAATCAGACAGTAATTTTAAATGGAGCATTGAGTTGTATTCAGTGAGACTTTAAATTAGCTACTGAGACCATAAAGTCATCAGAACAGTGTGATGTCACAGATCAAAGGAGCACCGGTTTAGTTCTACTGAGTTGAAATTCCCCCATTTCCATTTCATTTTTTTGGGGAAATGAAATGTAGAGCCCAGTCTGATTTACCTTAATGAGTGGAGTCCTCCCAAAGAAGAATCCAAACAGGTAGGCCATGATGTCGTTGCAAATCACAATGGAGATGGGGACAATGAACCTGGAAAACAGGAATTTCAGCTACGATGAGACAACAGATCAGAATCAGTATCTGACTCAGCTTGAAAATGTATCGGCTGTCTAGTTACTTCTTTTGTCCTCTTAGAAAACCTCATTAAAGCCTTATTGGTGTGATTTGGTTTTTAAATGCAGTGTTGCCTCTTTAAAAAGCCTGCACAGAGAGCACTCCAACAGTGGGAACACACTTGCAACCAAACATGAAACAATGATAGTCAGAGACAGAAGGGCAGAAGGGCTGGTCTTTCTTTGTCCTGCTTACCAGATCATTCCTTCAAACAGGTTCTGAATGACAAGGTGGGACTGAGTTACCACAATCAACAGGGTCACATGGGTCCAAGCAAACTGGAATGGCAAACACAAACACAAACACCACAGTGTCACTGCACTGGAATGTAGCCGTGCCCGCTCAGAAAGTTGGGCCATGTCAGAAATAGTGGAAACATACAAAGACATGCAGACATGCTGGATGGCACTGACAGAGCCACACCGCAGATGATGGAAATATGGAAAACACCCAAAGAAAGAGAAGAGCTGGCAGCAGGTGGACAGTGAAAACTCTCGTGTAGACGCATGCAGCTAAATGATTAAAATACTTCAAACACAGACCGCAGCACAATGGAGCCATTCTGAAAATATTATTATGCAATGAGCAGTTTTAGCCTGAAATAAAGGAAAATAATAAAGCTGTGCACAGGGTGTCTCCTTTCTTTTCAGCTGAGAAATGTCTGCATTCATGCTATTGACAAGCAATTAGCATAAATTTGTGACATAAACATTCAGTTAGTCTTTAAAATTTGTTTAGTCGGTGAAATGTGGAGCATAAAGGTGGCCACAGATGAAAGGATAAGCAAAGCAGGTGAATATAAATGAAATAAAGCTGAAGTCACTGCAGAGCATTAATGTGGATGAGAGCTAATGCAGTGTAACAGAAGCTGCAGCGTTTAGCAACAAACACGGCCCGAAAACGCTTCCGTGACGGCAACAACAGAATGTGAGATGAGTTTCTAAAATCCTCTCAGAGGGACAGAAGCAGCAGGAAGCGGTGTGAGGGCACGGATGAGAAGGTTAGTTGTGCAGCAGAGGAACTGATGGTTACTTGGCTGATACACACCATATAAAACTGCAGGCGGTAATGTTTCTTCACTAAACTCAGCACAAACATGCAGAAACCTGTGAAAGAGCAGACAACATGCTGTCAGATTTTACTCCAAGATGAACAAAAAGTGTACGGTATATTCAAAAATATCAAGACACATGTAACAAATGATGTTCTGTACACTGTATCGGGGAGGTGTGCGCAACATGCCCGTGATTGGACTTCCACGTAAACACGTCTGGGCACTTTAACCTTCAATAATTCTGATTTGACACAGATTGCAACGGAGACTGAGGATTGTGAAGGATGTCAGCTGAGAGCTCGCATGTGAGATTTTTCTAGGAAAGACCCTCAGCAGAGTCAGTACTGCGGCAGATCAATCAATCAATCAATCAATCAATGTTTCAAGATGCCAAATGATGCTGCTTTCATTTGTACATCACAGATTAAGCTGCACTTTGTGCTGTAAAGTAGGCCTCAGCTGACACTGGATGTTGATCATTTGGAGTTCATCTAATTTGTTTTGAAGCCAAACGCCTGAATCACAGCTATTTCTGCACTTTAATCTTTGTTACTAAGAGACAGACATGCATATAAAATCTTTTTAATACGAACGCCTTTCAACATAAAAGAACCTTTTTTCTCCACTGGACTTGAAGCACAAAGATTTTGTTCTTTTAACAGAGTGGCAGCTTTTGCACTTGGTCCGTATGTGAGTCAGTGTGTTAAAGGTTAAAACTTGCACAAGAACATGAGGAGTGTGACAATTCTAATCCACAGTTTGTTTCATTGATTTTTGGCCAGCGGTTATATTCATACCTTGGCGTTTTTTGGGGGGTGGGGTGGATTTATTTTGCCTGTATATATGGATTTAGCACCCTTTTTCAAAAAAAACCAGATAATGTTGCTACAGTACAGTTCAGAGTAACAGCTCCGCTGCTCCACTCTTTAGGAAAAGAGGAAAATATCACTTTGATTCTGCGCAGATGGAAACCAGCGGCTGCTTAGCAGGAACTCCTCAAGATGCCTATTTGACTGTTTTCACACAAGATTATTATTAACTGGAGACCTCCAATCATTTATAATAGTTAAGCAGGTCGTATGTAATCTTAACTGTGTGAATCTGCCATATCTGTAACATGTAAGGTAAAATCATTTACATAATTCTACCAATCAGAGGTCAATTAATTAAATAATGCCCCCTGCTAATACTAATCTCATGCAAATAGGGCTTTTGCATGAGACTGAGATTACTCCTCCAAGTAAACAAAGTCTGTTTTACTCAAACTTCCTGACACCTCGGGTCAAACTCAGATGCTCCGACCATGTTGGAGACAGCATGCTGCAAAGCATTTCACCTGTCTCACTGACATCTACTTCCCATGGCCTTCTTTCTATGGGTCTTCATGCCATGTAGCAACATGACTGCTCCTGAATTTACACCCAGAACAGTTCACACAGGCGCAGAGGCATCAAAAACCTTCTGCTTGGTGAAAAATGGTCCAATTTTTGGCAACTTTTTACTTCCCAAATTACAAACGTGACACATCTGCACAGGATGAAGGTTAACCTCCACCACTGATGCAAATTTCTGTTCCCCAGGTAATGGTTCCCCAGGTAATGGTAGCCCAGTACAAACAGGGCTGAAAACTGTAATGTACTTTTTCTACATTTTTATCAATTTATTACAATTATTTTAATCTCTGATCACTAGCACCATCCAATAGAAAAACCACAGCCTTTTCTTGTTAGTTGCTGTCTCTCGCGACACGTGATGTATGTGAACAGTGCGCTGGGTCTCCTGATAAAAGCCACGCCTCAATATTTGTGTTTTTATGGCACATCCGGCAGCAATAAAAAGTCCTATCAGTAAGTGTAAGCGCCAAAGAAAAAGCAGAAACACGAGCTGATGTCACTGTAAACGAGTTAAGTTGGTTTGTACCAAGCAACTCCCCGAGGGCGTTGTTTCTGTTTTTAATTTCCTTGCCCAGTAATGCTATTTGTAGCTCAGTGGTGCAGTTTAAAGGGTGAAATCTAATCCAGCCCTGTAGGGAAAACGTGAGTGAGACACAGAGGGGCAAAGAGCGCGGGTGGTTTTCCAGATACAGCAGCTGTATTGTCTCGAAGGCGAGACTCACCTGCCAGGTACAACGCGAAGGAGATGAAGCGGTGATATCGAGCCAGGAACTGCAGAGGTTCCTCCCTCTGCACCAGAGCCCCAAAGTAATCTGCAACAGTTTCTCCATAGAAGAAGTAGTTGACACACACCAGAAAATACCTGAGGCAAAAGAACAAAACAAGGGAAAATAGTTTTTCTTGACATTTTAGTTTGATATTTTTTCCTCAGTGTGTTTCAGGGATTGTTGTCCGTGTAGGTCACAGGGTTTGTGTGTTTACCGCTATTTCTTGCCCACTGTACATTGACCTGCACTGTTTGGTTGTGTGTGTGTGTGTGTGTGTGTGTGTGTGTGTGTTGTTATGAGGGATAGCTTTGATGAAAGGGGCAAGTTTCAATTAGCTTTCATTTACTTCCAGCATGGCAATGATCTTTGCTCCTGACTGCAATGTCACATTCAGTGGGAGTGTGCGCTGTGTATGCAAAGTAACAACAAAAAAACAAACAAATACTGCAACAAAAATAGGAGCAAAGTCGTCACCGCGGGGGAAGGAAGGAGTTGCGTAGACAGAGAAAATACCTGCAGAAGAAGCTGGCTTGAGTCAGCGTTTTCCTCACAGCACAGCAGAGTTTAATGAAGTGTGGCTGCCACAAAAATTGCTGGCTTAAAATGGGACTTAATAAACTGCCTTATGTACTATTACACCAGAGATTCAGCTCAGTGTGAACACAGAGCGAACATTCAGCCCGGGGCCTTCAGTCTTTAGGCTGGATGTTTTTTTCCTTTAATAATGCTGAGTGTGCTAACAGTGCTCAGGCTCACAGTCTTGTAATGTAGAACAATCACAGCTTTGAAGGAACTTTGTCCTAATAAAACTGCATTAAAGTGGTGAAATTATGAACCTGGAGCCATCTGATCAAAAATCAGAAGCTGGAAAAAAGTAATGTTAAAATATCCATGACCAGAGGAATTGGTTGAGACTCTGCTGTTATTCTTTGTCTTATTCCCCAAACAAATCCATCAGTGCACACGTGCTGTCCCGTTCATGTCAATAAAACAAGCCTGCCTGTCCATTACTCCCCTCCTATGTTATCTTTAGGTCAATAAAAGCTATTATTAGTCTGATAACAGACCTGTATATAAAAGATTTTCTCTAATGGCCTGCAGGGGGGACTCCTCAAGTAGCAAAGTGTAAGAGAAAAAGACCTATCAGCTCTTTTGATGCCCTCAGTAAACACTTTCATGATGAAATATAGCCTCAAACACCAGCTTCAAGTTTTAATTAATACAACAAAAAATGAAAATAGCAATTTTCATTTTTTATTACTGTCCCATTCACAGCTAAAAAGCGGGGTATATGTTTTGGAGGGCCCACACTATGACTGACAGGCAGCTACTGAATCAGTGCGCAGTGTCCAAACCCTCGCTCATCACGTCCAGTTTCAAAGACGGTGACGGACCTGTACATCTTTCACTGTGTGTCTCTGACACATCACTCCAGGCCCACCTTTTACACACACCCACCCACACACAAAAGTACTGACATTAGTTATTAAAGAGGCCTCCAGTATGCTTCTTCAAACTAGTGATGTGACAACAAATGTAGTTCATGCACTGACTACTGGATAAACACACCATACAACCCCTCTTCAAAGGAAACAAAGTATCAATTTAAGAGGAACTCTCTGGTCAAAATACATCTGAAGTATCTGCTCTTTTTCTGTGAAACCCATTTTTCCTTACCAACTTAGTGTCCTGAACCACGGCAGCTCATAGGAATGGTAAACTCTGTAGCCAATGGTGATAATTTCTTGGAAACACTTGATTTGGACAGTCATGACCTAGGTCAGATGATGGGAGCAGAGCAGAAATATGAGAAGTTCAGCCACGAGCAGCAGATTGAAACTACGAGTTTTATTCTGTGTAGTCATACAGAAAACAAACTGTTCTTTTTTCAGCCACCCCAATGGAAGCAATTACAAAAAAGACACTTACCACCAACATAAGAGCCACAGGTCCCATGTAGATGATGAGGAAAAAGCCAAAAATCATGGCTAAAGACAGAACTCCTCGTATCCAGTAGTTCTTCCATCTGCAGAGATTAGAAATTATAACTAAATTACTAATATACATTTTCTTTTCTTGTATCTCAGTACATGGAGAATTACAATTCTGGCATGCAATGACTTAATAATCAGGATAAGAAGATTTTTTTTTTTTTTTTAAACATTCACTTTCACTACAAAGCTCTTTCACAGCCCTTTCCTTTACAGCGATGGGCTTTCGCTCCTCCCTAAAAGCTCGAAGTTACTCGCTGTTTATCAATCCAGCTCCAGCTCCAGAGAGAAAATCCTCAAGATCTATGCAGAGCAAGTAAAACTCATCAGGTTGCTGCAGGTGAGCCTGTGGAAGGAGGTTAAAGGCTTCCAGCGTCGGCCTTCGTCTCCGTATCACTCAGGGTCGCACTCCCTGTCTGCAGTTGGCTGTCTGCTTCAGCTTTCGCTCACAGCCACCTCTCCCAGGTGGTCTCCCAGGACATGAAAGTTCACTGCCGCCTGGGGCTCTCTTCGTCCCATCTGAGTCATGCTGGCGTGCAGCCAGGCAGGGACCAGCCGTTGCCCTTGCGAGACTAGCCTTATGGTCAAAACACCCCCTGATCAGGGCCTAAATCCTAACCAGACAACCCATCAGCCTTTTTTTACCATTTAAATTCAGTAAATGCATTAAGTTTACTGAGCTTTGCTATATTTGAGCAGCATTTTTGTTGTGAATGAGTTGGCCCAAATAGGGCCTGCTTTTTATAGAGCACAAAGATGTTTAGCATATGTTGAGTGATAATTAGTCTTCCAGGCCTAACAACACAATTTTACCAGCACTACCTGTGCTGCAAGCCCAGCATGGCTACAAGTATAGAAAGAAGCTGTGTCCTCTGCAGTTGCTTGTTTTTAAAGCAAGCACAGGTAGCTGCACAGGAGCCACGCAGGGCAGAGAGTCTGCTGCCTGCTGTATGAATGGAGCTGGAAAACTGCTGCATCATGAAAAAAGCTGCTGCTGTTTCCACTCTGCACTGGGTGCTCACACTCACACCGAACCTGCCTCCCTTCCCTCTCTTTTCACCTTCAAGTCCATCCGTCTCTGCTGTGTCATTCTGCTCAGCCCATTCATCTGCTCGTCATTCTCTCCACTGCCCATTCTCCATCCCTCCATCTGTGTCTCTTTATCTCGCCGCCATCTCTTCTCCCTTCCCCTCCTTTCTCTCCCTGCAGCACAGCAGCTCCAACGCTCAGCCTGCAGAGATTAGTGCTTCCCTCCTCGTGAGCCTTTAAGCTCTGTGACCTGGCCTTCACTGGTCACATTCTCCACTTCTCATCTGTATATAAAGACCATTTCAGACATGGGGTACGGAGCTTTGCCGGCTTCATTAATCTTTTAAAGTGATGGTTTTGTCATTCAGTCACTTTTAGGCTAAAGTTTCTCACAACTTCATTCAGACGTACCCAAGTGAGCAGCAGGGAGAGCTACAGTACACAAGATATTTAACCTCTATTAACCTGTAACCACCACACCTTTGAATGCTCACTTCATCACCAAGGCTGGCATCATACTCTGCAGACTCCTTCAACAACTGGTTTTACGTGCAATGATCATTTTTGAGTTCACTTTGAGTCGTGTAGTTGATGCCCCCCGTGTAGTGTATCGTCTCTGTGGGCCGCAGGGTCACGACAAACCGACAGCGTGTTCACCCGCCACTGAATTTTTAAATAACTGCATTTACATTTATTATCTGCACTTTTATTTGGACCAAAAAACCAAAAAAAACCCCCAGCTCTGCAGTGATTAACTCTGACCATCTTGGACTGCAGCAGCCTATGTTCTGCCTGGTCACATTGATGTTCTTGGTGTATGAACCGGTTTTCCACCTGCTGCAGGTTCTTCTGCTCACAGCGGAGTTCAAGAACATAACACGGACTACCATCACCAGGCACGGTCCAAAACTGTTAGAGCACGTCGAATAGCAGGACAAGATGACCAAATCACACTGAAGATCATCACAACAGCAATAAGGACAATGAAAGGAAAACAGCAGACAAGCAGGCTCGCAGCTACTGAGCTTTCAGGTGCTGAGAACTCGAACGGGTTCAAAGATCCAAGTGTAACCACAGCGCTGAACTCCTGGTTATATTTCTGTACTACAAGAACTGAACTCCAGCGGCTCCTTTACTGACTGCAGGGGCAAAGTCCAGCCTTCAATGCACTTCACCAACAGGCTTTAGTGTCTCACTCCTTCTAAACTCCACATATTAGCCCATAAATAAAGAGCATACTCATATTTAATGAGTGCAAAGCCAGAGAGATTTTATTATTACTGAAATTTAAATTGAACCTGCATGGGGACATGAATTTACTGAACATTTTCACTCACTATGTACAGTACGTTTTTTTTGCATAGCTGCAAATTTGCTTTCACTGCGTTAATAAACGCATTTTCAAACGGCTCCCCCAGTGAGAATCTACTTCTGCTCCAATGAACCTGCATGCATACCAGAAAGGTGATCCATCACTGTGCTCAGGTCCTTTCATAATACACAAATGAAAAACTGCTTATTATAGCATTATTATGGCTGAAGAAACATTTAAACTACATGTCAGGTTTCATCAGTAGGTCATGTGACCCACACGTCAGAAACCCTCAAACTGCCAACCAGCAGCAGAACGTCCATTAACACCCACATCTGTGTTTTCATACATAAGCAAAGCCTGTAGGGCGGGTTTTACTAGCAGTGACAATAACAACAACTAATGTTATGTTTTGTCATCTTTGCCAAATTAACTGCCGTTCTACATTCATAAATACTTCACTCACTAGTATTTCTGGTGCCAACTAACAAGAGCAGGAACATTTTCTCAGACATAAACTGTTACCATGGTGGATGCTGATATTAAACAAGACAAAGCTCCTCAGTTTTTTCACTCTTGGCTCTGTGTGATGTCACAGAGAGCTCCTGCACGCTGTTTAACAGCTCTGTTTGAAAAGGGTCAGGCGTAAGAGGAGGAAAGGTGAAGGGAGGCTAAACGACTTCAGACAGAGGAAGAGCTGAGGCGCTGCGCCAAAGATTATTTTGAACCGTCCAACTATAAAACTATAAATCAGTATAATAAAGTTCTCTTTAACTGTCTAGTAAACTAGTTCCGCACGTCCCTCCCATTAATGCTTCATCTGTTGTGTAACTATTTCTGTGACTTTTTATGCGAACGACCGTCTGCAGCACTCCAGACATCTGCCCAGAGAGAGCGTCTGAAAATGTGCAGTTCTAACTACTTCTGACAGATCATAAACAGGCTCTTACAGTCAAACAATAGACCACTGTTCACTCACTTTTAATGAATTGCTTCCATTTTGGACAAAGCTTGTTGAGCTAAAATGGAGTCTCATGAGAAGATATAAACTAGTTTGGTTAAGTGTTAAACGCTCGCGCACCCCCGCGGTTCTGCAAACCAGCTGAGGACCAGGACGTGTAATTTACAAGCTGTAATTGATAATTTTCTGGCATCCGTCTCATGCGAGTCTCTGTGTGTGAGGGGCGTGTACCTGGGCGGCAGGCCCTGCAGAGCTTTGTTGAGGCATTCTGGAGTGTTGTCTGTGTCTGCTGTGGAGAGAGGAAAATCTGGAGTGTCTGCTTTGGAGTCACCGTCACATTCTCCCTCTGCGTCACCAGCCAGGCCCAGCCTGTCGTCACCATCAGCCTCCTGCCGAGAACACAAAGAGATATTCAAATGCCGACTTAAGTCCTCGCCTGACACGCAGGCAAAAGAGCAGTGTACCTATGGTGATAAGAGAAAAGGGAAAAAAAATGTAACCAGCAACACCTGATCGTGAAAGCGTTCCACTGAGAGCTCCTGAAATAAACAGGTAAAAGCTGAGGCAGTCAGGTCTAAACCGAGAACATCAACACAGGGCTGAACAGACGGCGGTTTAATTAGGTCGGTTTAGCCTCTCACTGGGGAGGAGAAAAACAGTGCAGACCTGGTGTGTGTGTGTGTGTGTCCTCTGACCCTGGACTCAAGTAGGTCAGTTTATGGGAGAGAGAGAGAGAGAGAGAATATCTCACTACCAGTTTTATTATGTCCAAACTTTGAGCATCTGCCTCCAACCAATGCGCTGCGGTCTTTCCCCCCTCTGTTAAACAAGGAAGCTGTTCCTGATACATTTCTCTGGATACAAATATCAGCCGTTAAACTAACCATGGCAACCGTTTCCAGCATCATTAAGCTTACTCGTGACACTTCACCCCACGTCACTCAGTGTGAGGGTCAAATTATGGCAGTTCAACATTTACGCAACAGTTTAAGCTAACGGATGACATCAGATTTTTTTTCTCTGCACTTTTCCTTCCTGATGACTGTGTGATTGGTGCATTCTCACATTCTCTGTTTTTTTTCCCAGCAATTTAATGGCAATAAACACGGGGACTTACAGAAAAAAAGTTACTCAACAGTTTTTCTACAATTAAGCAAAATGTGTGAAAATTTTTAACCTTTTGGGAGACCCTGAGGGGCCTCCAGACATTCAGTCAGAACACCAAGCTCAACTTTTCCTCTGTTTCTGCCAAATTCTACATTTCTATGAAGTATTTTGTTGTGTTAATCTGAGCATCATAAATCTAAACCGGCCGTAATTCCAACAAAATGAGTAAAAATGTCCATAAAAGGTTTGTTTCCAACCTCAGGAGGAAGCTGGAGGCTCACTGGCTGGGGATGAGCGAGCTGAAAGCCTACACCTGCTGCTGCAAGGTTAACAGGCTGCTGCCCTGAAGCAAACATCTTTACAGCTGATAATGAATCTTTAATCTGGATTTAAACTCAGCGAGCAGCATCCACAGTCACATGGTCCTCTGCCTCTATTCCGTAGGGGAAACGTAACAGACGTCTGGGACCCTGGGAGCCTCTGTTTTGGAAAATGCATTATGGTTTATTTAAACTTGAAACATCTTTGAGAGACAGCCCTCATTTACTAGAAGAACATAATGTATTGCAGATTCAGCAGGATCGATGTGGAAATGTCCTCAGACACTAAGTGACATCCTAGAAGGCGTTCAGCTCTTGGTTAACATCAGTAATGGTCAGTCTTGTAACAAAGAGGTGAGCTGAGATGTCTTCTCCCTAAAAGAGTCTATTTTTAAAGTCAGCTCACACACCCATCTGGGGATTAGGTTCTCCTTTGCACTTGAGCAGCTCAGTGAAGTTCTTGCCCATTTTTTTGCCTTTCATGGTTGCTTTTACTCAGACGCTGCTAAATATGGTTAGTGAGAGCATCAGGGTTAAACCAGAGAGGTATTTGTTTAGAAATGAGGTCCCTGATCGTGGCCAGATGTAATTAAGTGAGAAAGCGCTGAAAGTGGGGGCAGGCTCGGGGTTCACCCTAAGCTGGCGTTCAGGGCAGAACAGGTGTAATTGTAGATTTCCACTCAGGTTTTAATGAGGAGACTGAAACACTGCCCATCGCGCAGTGTGGCTTACAAATCTTGACTAAAAAGGGAAGGAAAAGCATCTCTGTTCAAAACTGCATCTCTGGAAGACTGCCTTGGCAGTGAGGTGACACTAACATGGACTTAAAGGCTGAGACACATCAGCTACTTTGTCTAATTTAGCAGTTTCCTGTCACATAATAATCATCATCATCATCATCACAAAGCAGTAAAAGTAGTTCAAAGTATTTGAGAATATGCCACCACAGATGTAGTTAATCTGCATGAACCAAAATAATATTGGTTAAGTTTCCCTTCTGAGGTTTGAACTCCAACAAGTAACTGCAGGGTTTTTCCTGAGGACATTCACTTTGGCTCAATGTGGCAACAATATGCTGCAGTTCCTGCAGGACGAGCACCGCCGGTGTGAATCTGAGCATCCTCGACTTATGGCCAACAAAGTGTCCGTGGGACAGACGCCAACGCCAGCGACCAGGTTAACATTTATGATAACTGTTCAATACTTCAGATGTAGTTGAAAGGGGAGCTTTACTCTCCAAAGCGAGGAGAGGAGCTGTGCGCCTGCTGTCTGCAGGAGTCGTGTGAAGCTGTGTGTCAACTGGAGGAGGTGAAGACTGTTAGTACCAATACTGCTGAGAAATAAGTGTCATTTTTACAATTGATTAGTTTCAGAGTATTGATTTTTTTGGACAACCCTTACAGACAGGGTTTTTCCCGGCGCCGCTCACCAAAGAGGTTTCAGCCCTCCCCCAGTAGAAAGTAAAAATAGGATTTAATTTACTCAAGCATAAAATATACTTTAATATCTCTAATGGCCAGAAATAACAGGAAATTTCATACAAAAACGCTGATGTGCATTATTTTATCCAATTAGCTTCCTCCGGGGTGTGTGGCGGTACGAGTCCATGCCAATTTGTAAGTCATTGTTTAACGAAACAATGGTTTCTCAATTAAAAACAATCAGCCCAATAAGCTTTGCGGGAGGACCAATAATTAGCCAATCACTACCACTGCTGAGATTAATGCTGTTGTGAAGCTGTTTTATCAAACTGGGCGCGGCGATGGGAGTATTTTAAGTGCCTACTGCTCATTTGGCATCCCCACGGCATGACTACTGAACCACAAATAGAGGAACACACTGAGCTTCTACTGCACTCTCAAAGGCCCAGCACAACTTTAAATAACATTAGAGTCGGGCACAGGAAAATTAAAATTCCCTCCCCCATGGAAATCTGTTGGAGTCAAAGCAATATCAGACTGAAGATGGAACAGCAACAATTCTGTCAGACATCCGGCAATGTGTTATTTTTTACATGTAAAAATAAGTTTGATTATGATTGTTCAAAACATCATCTTTTCAATACTGAGCAGAACAAAAAATGGAGAATAATCTCAATTTACAATTTCATATGAATGGCTGAGAACTGTAAGTAACCCCTGTGAGCCAAAAGCTCAGGATTCAGACTGCTCTAAAGGCTCAGTTTCCTACTCTTGGCTCTGTATGGTTACAGGTATGGACATCTCAGGCACACAGCTCTGGGTGTGAGCACAGAAGCCCCTCCCACCTGCTGTTCAAACCTTCTGTTTATGAGAGGCAGCCAATCAGAAGAAGAATGACAGGGTAAAGCGGTAACAGTTTGCTTCAGAGAAAAGATGACGTCAGGAGCTGCACCAAGGTCTATAAGGATGATTATTATGAACTGCAAAGCTGCTCCAATAAAGTCTAAAGGGAACTTACAGCAACGACAGGCATAAACGGGCAGGTAGCCAGTTTCTCAACTTAGAGGCAAGTGACTGAAACGCCAGGGGAGTGAAAAATCCTGCCGACTGACATGATGCATTAAAGGGTCACCTCTGAATGTTGTTGAGCAAATGTTTCGATTTGTTGAGCAAATCCAAAGTGAGCAAATGTCACCTGCGAAGCAAAGCACGGCGAGCAAATCGCTTTATACGTGGACGAGGCTTCAGAATAAAAACACGGAGCTTGAAATGTTGCACAAACACTCAAAAGGCTTCCCATACAGCCACGTAAATAAACAGCAAGAAACAGGATCATCTACCGCTG
Organism: Cichlasoma orientale; assembly: GCA_034780415.1. Lineage (NCBI taxonomy): Eukaryota > Metazoa > Chordata > Actinopteri > Cichliformes > Cichlidae > Cichlasoma > Cichlasoma orientale. The sequence goes on along the minus strand of JAVDPK010000156.1, from coordinate 486,949 downwards.
ATGATGCTCACTGTTGCAACCCTTTTCATGAAGAAAATGTGCTTCATCATTATTATTTACCCATACATGGCCAGTGACTATAGACTGATGGCATTTTCTCACCCTGGTGTAGCTGAGTCAGTCTGTCAGCAGTTGAGAAACTGTTTCCATGGAGCAGCAGCACTCAGCATTGTTCATGGCTACATGCAGGGCTGCAATATTCAGGCCTAATCTGGATAAATGTATTCAAACGCAGCTAATCCTTTGTTTATACAGCAGAGTATACCAACTGCTGCGCAATCACTGCACAGTCAAATCCTTCAAACAATCCTGCAAATATGCATGATATCAGTCCACGTTGTGCTAAGGTGTCAGACTAATCCTGAGTACCTGTTATCAAGAGAAGTAAAGATGTGGAGCCTGATATGAAACAGGAGAAGAGCCACACTAGGTTCAGTATGTCCATGTGTTTCTGGAGCCACAGACGGCAGCAGCTGCTGCTTGTGGCTGTCCTTGAAGCTCAGCTCACCTCCACTGTCATCTTTGTCTTCCTCCTGGATATTAATACCTCTAGTGCAACAGTGGGGGAGAGAGGGAGGGGGGAGGAGATCAAACAAGAGGGACCAGTGACGAGCAGCTCGTGCACATTTCAGACTTTTTTTCATCTCAAAGCTACTTGAAGAGACCGTTGTTGTTGTTGTTGCTGCTGTTTTAGTCACTAAAGTGATTAAATCTGATAGCTGTGGAAATGATTATGTCTGACGTTGGTGACATGTTATAATGGAGAAAACAACAGCAACAACAACAACATAAAGCCTCATGAAAGGCCACACCTTCGACTTATATAGCACTTTTCATGGTACACTTTACAGTTTAGTGCACTATTCATTCATACCTCAATCATACTTGGTGGTGGTAAGCTACTAATGTAGCCACAGCTGGGGCAGTCTGATGGAAGAGTGGCAGCCAATCCGCGCCTACATCCCCTCCGACCACCACCACCATTCACACTTAGGTTGTGTTTTGCCCATGCACACAGACGTACCTACCCAGTGCGCCACTGCCACCCCAGGATGAAAAAGCATTTTCATCAAACTACCCAGCGACCCCCTCATGACCTATGGAAGGGGACACTGCCATCCTGGAAAAGACCACTCATAGGATGGTTAATAGTTGGTAGTACTTATGTTCCATTTTACAACATTTATCACTGTTAACTTCTAAAATGCAAGACTTCCTCAGAGTGAGCTGGCTAGTCACTGTGTCCTGCAGATCAAAAGGAGCTTCCTGCTCTGTGTCTGTGCTGCATTTGATTGAGGATATGCGGAACTATCCGAGGACGCCAAGATATGATTGACAATAAAAAGATACAAACACATTTCACCAAGCTTAAGGCCGCCTTTAATCACATAAACGGTATTTACACACCTTTAAGGTCCTGCCCAACAGACAGCAGCAGCGTGAGGCTTTGGTCAAAGGTAGGCGGATCAGTGAGTCCGCGTTAGCCTATGTGGGTTCGCACACTTCAGCACATCCCTCTATTTGTGCTGCAAAGAGTTAGGCTAATCACCACAAATATTGATCTGAAGTAGCACTTTCGCCCAGCAGCAGCTCTCTGCTGTCAGCAGCTCTGCAGCACGACGCAGAAAGAGCCATCCGAAATCACAGAGGTGGCTGTGTGCAAGTGAAACACTCATTAGAGAAATCAATACTGCTGGATGGATGAAAACAAAAAAGGGCGCCCGTTACGCTCAGGTCTACACTGTCATTCATGACTTTCACCTTTTTATTTCAATTTTTCTTAAGGTACCTCATATTGCAAAGCAAAGATCTTGTAACACTAGAAAACCCCAATGATCCCCCACGAGCAAGCATTCGGAGACAGTGGGGAGGAAGAACGCCCTTTAAACAGGAAGAGATCTGGAGCAGAACCAGGCTCAGGAAGGGGCAGTCATCTGCCATATCAGCCTTATCTCTATTTAAGGCTCGACTATGAAAGAAAAATTGTAGCTGTCCTTAAATCCAAATCCAATCTCGGATGAGAGAATAATTTGGTGGGACACGCGCAGCTAGTTGAACCAGACGTTTAACTGTTGCTGACCTTGCTAGTCGACACCAGAAATACTAGTCAGGTGAATATATTATTCTCACCCCCCTGTGGTCACCCCCCCCCCCCCATCAAAGGAAGTTGTGAACAAGTGAGGCGGAAAGTAAACATATGGCATCCGTGCCAACAAGTGCAGTTCTGCAGTACTCTGTGTGTGTGTGTGTGTGTGTGTGTGTGTATTTCTCTAAAACAGCAGGTGGGCTTATTTCAGCTATGAGGGCAACCGCAGAGGATGGT
>JAVDPK010000156.1:443469-478228 GCA_034780415.1 Cichlasoma orientale | reverse complement strand
CGCGCGCGCAACACAGCCACCCACACACACACACACACACACACACACACACACACACACAGTCTCTCTCTCTCTCTCTCTCTCTCAGTCCATACCGGGCTGACCAGCTCTGCCACATGCTGCAGTAATCCACGACCAGTGAACGCCAGGGTCCTAACTTAGACACACCCCTGTCTGGACTATTTTTGTGAGGATCCCCGCTGGCATTATTTCCTCTGCCCACTTCACTAACTACCCTCAGCACGACTAATCTTTCAGCACAAACCATCATCCTGAAACAGTCATTTTGAAAGCTTTGCCAGAAGCAAAACGAACCCATATATTTCCCATCAGTCGCCGACAGCAGAAAATGATCTGCTCTGTATTTCAGCACCACAGTGAGTCCTGTTATTTTCAGTTTATTTCTCTGAACAAATCGAGTTAGTTCCTCTCTCCAGTCACAGCTTCTCTGCTTCACACAGTCTGAAAAGGACTCTTCTGACTTCAACCCCTAAAATTAAGTCTGAAGCACTGAACAGTCGTCGGGGGTCCGTGTGATTACCTCAGGATTTTAAAACTTTGGCCATGTTTAATAATCAAGTCTGTACATGACAGTTAAAGCATTGTAGGCCCCCTTTAAATGTCAGCGCTTTCTCATGGGTGTATCGAGTTAATAAATAATTTAAGTCATACACCCAACCTTTAATATTATTTGGTTTTGCTCAGATTGCTCCTCTGTGGTTTCTCACAGTTACTGGAAAGAAGTTGCTCAAACTTAGAAATGAAGCACGTGCCTTTGGTGGTAAACAGCAAACATTATTTATTGAAATGAAATTAAAAAGAATAAGTACCAGATCTATTGCATTATTGTAACATTTTGTTTCTGTAACAGGGGGGCGGGGAGATTACTCTACTGTGGGTTTTTTCTCTTGTAGGATGTAATGAACACAAATATACAAGGAACATTCAGCTATCACAGATTGCACACCAGATACTGTAGTAATGCAGTCTAATACAAGACCACCAAAATAATCCAGGATTTCTCCTTTTTTTCTTTTTCTACTTTCAATTAATCCTTTTTTTTTTCCATAAAGAGTACAAAAGTGCACCCGGAGTTGGGACAGGATCTGCGGCTCTGTACACAAACCTGTTGCTCGGGACAACCCATCAAACAATGCCTCAAAGGAAAAAACAAAAAAAGAATAAATCCAGCAAAAAGAGAGAGAATCTAATGCCGAACATGTACAATGCACTGACACAGAAAGTCAGCTGTGTTAATAGACATGCAACAAGTAACAAAACTTGCTGAAATCACAATAATTATTAAAAAAAAAATCTAAACCCAGTTATAATTGCATAAATACTTTTTACAGTTCATTTATCAGCTGTGAAATGCATTCAATAAAAACTCAACTGTCTTTTTTTTTTTTAGTTTTGTTTTCTCCTCATTTTTGTACACGTGAAGGTTCAAAGGAATCCTCGATTGATAGAAGCCGACTCGGCCGTTTCAGCTGGATGGCATGATTGCACGCTAAAATTACAGTACAGAAAGGCAGAATGATATAAAGGAGGACAATAACATGAGTGCATATTATATTACAACATTAAAGAGCTGTGTGGGTGAACGTTAAAGTACTTTCTTTTTTCAAACAACGCCTGTGAAGACTAGTGGGACATAAAAAGAACAAAAAAAGAAAGGAAGGAAGAAAGCAGCACTTGAATGCACCGTTTGCCCACAGAACCACAAAGTGAGAGGACAGGGAGGGATGTGCATCTTTACAAAAAGAGTCAAACATGGATTTGTGGTGACAAACGATCAAGTTACATAAAAAACGCTCTGATATTGGCGCCTCAGCAGGGCAGAGAAACGTGCGTCTATAGTGTTTAAACTCCTCCAAGTATTTTACATGTTTCCTTGCTTGAGTCGAACTCTTAGTTTGGCTTCTATGAGGTAACTACAGAAAACCACAGAAATGCATTTAGTGCAGCAACGATCACCTAAAACTGTTGCTTTTTGGTTTTTACCATGAAATGACCTGCTACTTATTTTCCAAGCTGTGAAGCAACTCCATTAAAACTCTAACGCAGCCTTTCCCAAACCTTTAATCACAACTCTCGTCATCACATAAGCAGAAAATTAAGTATATTCAAAGTTGCCATTAATTTTTTTTTTTGCTCTCCTAATGATTTATTTGTTGAACTTGAAGCTTCACTAACAACTTCATTTTACAAATTAAGTTTCAAACTTTTAGCGAGGCATGGGGCAAGTTAATAATAGTAGTAATAATAATAATAATAATTCATTTTAAATCCTGCTGCTTTAATTACTTCAGATTCATTTAAAAATGTAACATAAGCACAGTCAAAAAAGTCATTTAGGATTCCAAAACATATATTCCTATCCACTTAAAAATTCCACATTAGAATTAAGAATTTTAATTAATTGAAGAAAATATATATATATATAATATATGGATCATCTAAAACTTGAACTGAAGCAAAGGTTTTTTTTAAGGCAAATTTTCCTCCTCTCAAATGTTTCACTGTTGAGATAAACCAAAAACAAACAAAACCTCATAACAGTCACTAACCTGATGGCACGAATGACACCCCATAGCTTTGAGTCTGTCTGCAGATAACTTGGTGCTATTTTAGTTTAATAATCCCAATTCATTTTACATTAAAAAAGAAAATAAAGCACCAAATGAATTTAATAAATTCCACGCCATTAAAATGAATCTAACCGGGTCATATAATGTGCACTTGAGTTAAACTGAAGGGCATGAGCTTCACTTTATGCTCTCAGTGTCAAAATCCACGTGTTCTCTGCCGGACTAACAAGCATGTAATATGAAATCACAGCACGGACATGATGCTAATAAAAGAAACCTACAGACAGACCGACAGATTCCTTTGCAATTCAGCCCGCCTGTCTTTGTCTTCACAGACAAAACACATCGAGATTTATTAAAAATCCGACGGCCCGAGTGACTATTTACAGCTCCTCCTAACTCTACATATATTCTGAAACATCTCTTTAAAAAGGTGCTTGGCTGCAGCTCCACTGCGTGAGGATAACGTGTGTTGAGATAATGCCACAGGGGAGGAAAGATCCAGCAAAATCCTATATAGAAACCAACACGATAAATAAACAAAACCCCAAACCGCAGTTCAGGAGGAAGTCCCTTTTCTGTGTGCATTCAAGAAGCTGCTTTGAAGCTGTACGATGATGGACGATGAATGTGCAGCAACAGGACGCGCGCGTGTTACTTTTAAGCTATTTTTACACCAGACGAACCCTCGATTTTTTTCTCTCTTAAAAAACAAATAATACTAAAGAGGGAACCACAAAATAAAGGAGTGATATGAACATAAGAAAAATGAAGATGATAATGTATCCAGTCTTCAGAAAGCAGCAACAACAACTTAAAAAAAAAAAAAAAAATCTCCAAATGGGAATTCACATAAAGGACCAAACGGACGACAGGTTAAAAAATAAACATCATAACTGATACGACGAAACAATTTGGCAATAAAAAAAAGAGGAAAAGACAATGTGAGAGTAAATCTCTCGGTGTGGTGGTGACGGCGTGACGCTGCGGGCGGCACACTCGCACAATAAATCACAGGTCTGTAAACAACATAACGACCGGGAAATTATAAAGAAGTCATTTTGCATAACTAGACCCACTAGTACGGTCAACCCAGAGACATTAATTATTGACATTCATCTCCCTCTCCTGTGTTATTCCTCGCCATGACGCAAACTACACACAATCATTTTTTCTGTTTTTTAAAGCCAGGAGTGGTTAGTCACAACGCTATGTTACAGGCATTTCTTTTTTTTACCTCTTTGACCTTATTTTTTGTTCTGTGTTTGCTCCTCTGACAGCTAAAAAGGCCATGGTAACTATTTACACTATCAACAAGTTTGACTTTAATATCTTGCGGTGAAAGCTGAAAGAGTTTTCCCTGTTCTTGATCTCTAAGCAAAAATGGCGGGTGATTGATTCGTGCGTGCTGCATTAAAGGTGGGTTCCGCCCCCCCAGGTGGGTGCCGGTGGTAAAAGTGGGGGCAGAGCTTCTTTCCATTTCCTCTGAGATCTGTCGTCCTCCTTCATACGCCTTCTCCTTCGCTGAGCTCCACCACCGTAGTCGAATGGTTCCCTCCTGTGACAGCCTGTCGGCGCGTTACAGTACGTGTGGTTACTGAGGGCTGAGGGGGCAGAGTTTTGGGAGATGCAGAGGGGGTCGAATGGAGGAATGAAGTGCTCCTCAGGTCATCAGGAGGGGGTTCCTTCGCTGCTGGCGGCGGAGCTCAGTTTCTGCAGCCGTCCTCGACGCTTCGCTCGTGTTGGAGGTTGTAATAACAGTTCTGACAAACACGCACAGGTGACGAGATCTTCAGCCTTTTGATCTCTGACTGGAAGCGACTGCACCTGCAACACAAGGCGAGATTTTTAAAGCGCAGAGAGTCACTAACTGACCTAACGGTAAAAAAAAAAATACAACAGAAACTCCTATTTACATGAGATCTCAGTCCCACGGGCCAAAAATCTGGTCAGCAGCTCCGCTGAGCGGCTGCTGGAGGTTGCTGGCTGTCACCCGGAGAAATTGACTGCAAATACGGCACTGCACTAAAAACCTTGTGATCGGATTTGGTTGCAAGAAGGTTGACGCTGTTACCCTGTGAAACTTTAAAAAGCAAAATGGAAATGGAGACCGATCGCCTTCAAAGTTCAAGTGGGTCACACCCGACAGTTTCAGTACCACTCACAGAGTGTGTGCAGTCCTCCATACAAACCACGGGCAACCACAGTGACCTGCTTGCGATCACAAGGTTTTTGGTGCACCACCCACTCTGCAACCAGTTTCGACCAAAACAATCGCAAGAAGGTTTTCGGTAAAGCACCATATACCTCTTTCCAACCAGCAACCACTCGCCAGTAAGTTGGGGATTACACGGCTTTCCCTAGCGATCAGTGGTGCCAGGAGGTCGCTGACCGGTCTCTAGGCCTGTGTGAAATTTTTGGTTAATAGAATATTTAGCTGAGTAGAACTAATTAATACAAAAAATAAATTTTATGACTACCTGGAACAATATGCAGGGGAAGTGTGCACAGATAAAATAAAGGACCAGGATTGAACTGTGAGGAACATCTGAGTTAAAAGCTGCTGAGAATGAGGTGAAAAACGAGGTGTATAAAAAGTGTCTGTGGGACAAAAACCATGCAGGAGCCGTGGCTGTAATCTCCAATAAACTTTTAAGTGCAATCAGAATTTTTTTGGCAAACTTGGTTTAATGATAAATGGAGAGTATTCAGATTAACCACACAAAATAGTTCACTAACACAAAAAATCTTTAAATCCATATTATTTGTAAAATGTAACTAGTTTCCTAGATGTCCATTCAACTGGCAGATGTTTCAGCAGGGACGTGTGCACTGGTGCTGTAAGCCTCGTAGACAATCTTCCAGAAGAACTGGTAACGGGTTACATCAGGAATGTAAAATGTAAAAATGTCTTCTTGAAAGATTAATTTTAAAAGCTGATGCTGCATATACCTATTAACACCTATAATGTTATTTTGTTCTGACAATTTGTGGTATAGCAACGACATAAACGCATCCCTGGGGGAAATCGGGGGCGTAACGATCTTACTTCTGGCAGAAGAGCTGCCCGCAGTTCCTGCAATGGTGGCGTCGCTCAGTAAGCGAGAAGCGGACCGTGCAGCCGGAGCAGCTGTCCACGACCTCATCCTTCACCCAGTGATCTGCTGCAGAACGGCCAGGCTGGTCACTGACCGACCAGCTAAACACTCTGCCGCGGCCGTCGCCCACCAGGATCTTACTGTGGTCCCTGAAGAGAGGAAAACGCACAGAGGAATGGTTATACAGGGAGAGGGGAGATTTCCTCTTTGCCACTTTGGTTTGACTCGGCTCTCTTACTTGGAGATGGCGAGGGAGGAAATCTCAGCTGGGTGAGCGTTGTCCTTGCGATCAAAAGCCGTGTGCATGGTGAGCTTGCTCCGGAAGACCAGCTGGCGCTCCCATCTGTAGCCTGTGAACGCACAAAAACAAACACTTAACAAGCAGCATTTTAGCACCAGTCATCAGATCAGTGGACTATTCGTATATTGTGTCCTCCTCAATGGAAGAATCATAATTTTGAACACAGTAAAACTATTTTTTTTGCTTTGCAGCTGCTGCACACCCACCTGCCCTGAGCTGGTTATACGTCCGTGCCTCCATGGTGGAGGGATGCAGAGGCTGAGGCTGAGGCACTGAGCCCTGGCTTGAGTGAGCTGGGTGAGGGCCTTTAGTTTGGCCCTCAGAGTAGTTCACAAACACGAATCCATCCTTCTCGTCAATGCTGAGGGTGTCTGACCAGCGGTGAGAGTCGTCAGAGCCGCTGTCCATCGACCAAGATGCTCCTGTTCGGGCCGAGGGACCTTAAGGGTATTAATCAATTACTGATAATAATCCATCTCTGAGGGAACATTTTACACTAAAATACAGCAAAATCAGTGCTGATGGTGATGATAAGATCTGGATTGTACTGCTCTTGTCTGCCAATGGCCTCATTCATTGACTTCAGTCTGACTGACACAGATGGTGGAAGGCCAAATGCTGCTATGTGGGACAGAATTATAGGACCAAGAATTAAGATTGTGTGTCAAAAGAGGAAAAACAGAAGCTAAAAATGAAGACAAATATTCAGCAAATAACTGAACATTTGGACTGCTTTGCTTACAGGTGAGAAACTTTAGTGTTAATTCTGGTGAGGAAATAATATCCGAGCGCGGCTGCTCATTCAGATTTTAAGACAGCTGGTCTGAGAAAGAAATGGTGAGAAGATGTTTCTCGTATTTTGTGGGGATAAAGAGCTGGATCGTTCTATATGAAAACCAGAATGTAACCGCTGCAGTAGCCTGACCACCTGACAAACCATCACAGTTCACAGGTTACAGCAGTAACATGTCAAAGGTGACTGAAGCACAAACTGAGTGAGCGCAGTGACCCATCAGGTGATTATTGTGTGCACGTGTGACCAAATTCTGACAAATCCTCAACGAGCAGCAATTCTGGTGACCGGCAGACGGACAGACGGACGTCTCACCGTGGCATAAGTTCAACTGTCCTTTGACTGAAGCGGCGTATAAATGTCCAGCTGACTAGTTTCACTCATTCCTAATAACTGACCCTGCTCTGTTCACAAACAATGAACTGAATATGCTGAATGAGAGCTGGAAAAAACGGTACACTAGGAACTGTCGTGATGCAGGAGCCCTGTTTTAAAATGTGCTGTACTAGAACTCGAAGCCGAGTACCTCTGGGTCTGTGGACGGTGCTGCCCGGCTGGCTGCCTCCGCCTGTCGAAGGGTCGCGTGGTGCTCTGGGCTCCTGGCTCAGACTGGGCTCGTCTCCATCTGACTCACTGCTGTCGTCGTCACCGTTGTGACTCTCACCGCCCTCTGAGAGAACAAGACAAGTTTGCAAAATTTATACCTTTGCACAGGTTCTTATAGCGAAGTTATGAAAATATATTAGTATGCGTGCAGTGGTTATAGAAAAGTGTATTTTAGGGAATGCGTGTTGCCGTTAATCAATCTAGCAGCTGTAATGAGTTTATGCTTCTCTATCAGGACTCACCAATCTTCTCGTCAGCACAGCAGTCCGGCACATCTGGCTCTATGGGCTCAGGAGCAGGAGTTTCTGGGACCTGGAGGAACTCCATTCTCCAGAACTATAAGAAGTTTTTATTAGAGGTTCTTTAAGCACAGTTCATTAGCCTCAGGAATAATATTATATGCTTATAAAAGTGTTAAAGTCACAAAAATGGTTGAGAACTCTTAGCTGTTAATCGTGTTACTGCCGCAGAGAAAAAGTCAGAACAAGCGACTAAAACAACCGATTCAAAGAAGAATGCACATCCACGTGAGCGAGCTCACCCTCACAACTCCGTCCGAGTGGCCGGTGACGATGACGTTCTGCGTGTCCCACTCGTTCATCTCTGACACGCAGCAGCACAGGATCTGCTGGCTGCGGCCGGTGAAGGTGTTGGCGCTGGCGATGGGGCTGCCGTTGATGCTCCACACGTGAATGTAGGTGCCTGCGCAGGACACGATGTCCCCCTGTGCAAACACAAACGCACGATCCAAACTAAACCCACAGCTCTTCGGACGATGGAGGAAAGGTACGCGCGAGGTTCTAATTTACCGTCAGCTCGTTGATGCACAGAGCGGAGACGGGCGCTCGGTGTCCCCTGAGCTGCGTGACGAAGGAGAGCTTGTTGAGATCCCAGATGATGCAAGTTCGATCCCGTGAGCCACTGACGACGATGTGGTACGCCGAAGACGCCGTCAGACACGTTACTGCATCTGTGTGGCCGAGTAACGCCTAAGATACAACACAACACGGGAGGCAGAATGGAAACAACAACATTTTAACACCTTAATTTTTGGGATTTTCTCACTTAATGTTTGTGGTAAATATGATGCTTGGAGTGGAGGCTGTGAGACTGCAGAACACCACATCTGCTGAATCAACCGAGCACAAACACTGACTCACAAAGCAAACTAATTAAATCCTGTAAGGATGACGAGTACCGCTGTTTTTAAAAGCCTCGGCAGTGACAGGCAAAACTGTCGTCTCTCCTTTCTCTGAAACACACGGGGCTCAGTTCTGACCCTTCGATCGGTTCATCCTCGCACAGCTCGGAGCGCTGCCAGGCTCCTGTGAAATGTTTCAAGCTTGAGGCTGAAGGTTTCTCACAAAGACGCAGCAGCAGAGGCTCAACCAACTTCTCGCTCTCATGTTTTGTTGTTGCTGTACTGAAGCAAACCTGCAGCGTGCCTCTTTATGTGTGTTTACCTGTTTGAGTGTGAGTGACTTCGCCCTCTCCTTTGAGGTTCCTGTCTCCCACACACAGATGGCAGTGCTGGTGCCGCCAGTGATGACCAGCTTTGGGTTTGGACATATGGCACAGAAGACCTGACCCCACTCCGACAGACACTCGTACACCACCAACGCCTGAAACAAGATTGGACATTCAAATCTGGAGGTTTACACAGGTTGGAAACAATAACGGCTTTTGTTCGCATGATTGTCATTTTTAAGCTTCTGCGTTCTGACCACATTTCAAGTGACAGGCCAGCAAGCTCTGGGCTACTTTACGCAAATCTGCATGTCCAGAAAAACTGCAGCTGCACAAACTCCAGATATTTTAAGACTAACTGATGCTGGTTTGAAGTAAGGACAGGGCTCATTCAGTTTGAAGCTGAAAGCCCACAAAAGATGTTCATTCAAACATGTGCAGCTGAGTGTCTGCGAAATCTAAAGCTGCTTCAGCCAGAAGAAGATTCTGGAATCTATGCCGTACATTATTCACTGGTTTTTAGTATCACATCAGATGTCGTGTAAGTGCATTAGAAGCTTCTGTAATGGCCGCAGCTCTCATGTAAATGCATTTTTATTCAAGCACCAGCAGGGGGAAACAGTGTCTTTAAATAAATCCACAATAGCTCCTAAAACCACAATACTGCAACTACTTATTGAGCAGCTTTAGAAGCTCTGCATGCAAAAAAGATGGGGGTCAGTGAACAGGGAGGCTTCCTTTAAACTGGAGTTTCCAGTTTAAATCTGAGGAAGTGGCTGTTAGGATAACTTCCTACTACTGACCTTGTCTGACTCATAGTTAGCCAGGCGACAGCTGAGATCGGCGTAACCCCAGGCAAAGGTTTTGCTCCAGGTAGGGGGAACCAGAACTTTGTTTTGCTCTACAGCGAGGATGCCTTTATCAGTGCACACAATCTGTCCCACAGGCTCCTTCAGCTCTGGACACACAGAACAGGCAGAGAAATGTGAGTTTAAAGGAATCAGACACCTGATGAGACCCCACAAAGATTAGTCCAATCAGCAGTGCATGCATCCTGTTTACTGAGTAATAATGTGGGCAATTAGCTGACCATATGGTGTGTGTGTGTGTGTGTGTGTACCTTTAACTGGTGCAAGAGAAGGTCTGAGATTGTCCAGGTGATGGAAGAAGATCTTGTCGCTGTTGGAGCTCGGAGGAACGCCGGCTACGTCGCCGTTGGCTTTACTGCGTACTCGTTTAGGAGGGTGGGGCTTCTTAAAGAGCTGAAACACAAACATCAACAATCGATGATTTAACAGAGAGATTTCAGCATCTGCTCAAACCAGCTAAAGGCAGGAAACAAACCAATTTAACGTGAGTCAAGTATACAGGGAGTGACTCTGTGATGTAACAGGAAACAGAAGAGAGAAAACGAGAGGGGAAACCACTATCCTCAGTGTCAGTGATGAGAGACGCGTATGATCCAAGGCTCCGCATTTATTAATAACAGGTTGTCGGAAGACCATCGAAAAGTATCGTGGATGAAAACACAGCACACACGTTAACAACAACAGAAAACCTCACGTTACTTCTTCAGTGGAGGAAGCTATAGGCATAGCCTGAGTTGTTAATGTAATGGATATAACATGCCCTGGAGCAGCGGACCCAGAAGCAGCATTAAATATTCAGCATCCTGACGCGAGACAGCTGTCCGACCTGTTTGGGGATTTGTCCGAAGTTGTTGATGAAGCCGATGGTGGCCGTCTCTTTGAGCGGGTCGTTGATGTTGTAGATGTCCACCTGACCCTCGTAGAAGAGGTGGTGGAAGACGTTGACTGCCTCCACAGCCGGAGGGCCCTGCTGCTTGTAGCCGAAAATCAGGTCGATCCATTCGTGGAGGTGGGCCGATACGTAGTCACACTCCAACGCCTGCAGACAGGAGAGAACACGCTCGACTGTGAGGGTGTGCTCAAAAAACTGCCAGGCATTAAAACTGCCAGGAAGGGCAATGTTCCCACCTCTCTGTGGACTCTGATGAACTCCCGGGGGTCGCCTTTAGCCCAAGGTGGGAGGATGACGTCACCCAGCTTGGTGCCATTCTGCTTGGCACCTGATACATGAGAAACAAAAGGAGGAAAGAGTATTAAATGATCTCAGTCAGTTTTTAACCGCGCTTTTATCGGCTGTGATTTCCGATACCGACCCAGGTCAAAGTTGTTGGAGTTGAGCAGGAACTCGGGCAAATAGAAGAACTCTGGGATGAGCTCCTTGACGTCGGCCATGTTGTGTTTGGAAGCAGAGAGCCAGGCTTCACGCACGCTGTGGAACATCCGGTCAGCCAGGTCGAAGTGGCCTCCCTGTTAGTCACACAGAGACACCAGCAGACGCTTCAACGTTTATGCCCAGACACCTGACAGCGCCCACCGCAGGTCATCTGCACCATCAATTCCAAGTAATTACTGAGATGGCAAAAATATAATGGAAGGATTTTTAGCCCCCACAAAATAATTATTTCCACCAGTTAAAATCAGAGGAGGCACAACCGCCAGCTGATGCAAAGAAAGCTCGCCAAACCAAAAAAATGCCACGAAGGGGTTTTTTTTTTTAGGGCAAAACAAGTTTTAAAAAAGAAGAAGAGGCGGAGCTGAGCAGTCACAACGTTCAAACCTGGAGTCTGAGGAAAATCTGCGTGAAAGGCTCCATCCGGACCAGGTAGGAGGCCACGATCATGGCTGACGAGTAGTGAGTGCCGTAGTGGTATGCTGGGGTCTCACCTGGTCAGACAGAAAGAAATTCAAACACAGTTTGACGTGTGCGTGATGCTCTGAATGCTGTAACAGTTACTGAGAGGACAAAAAGCCACTGAAGGAAAATAAATGCACTCAGTGTGTAATACAGGCTCGATGTATTCATTTTTAAATTCAGGGTAAATAAGTGTCAATGACGTGACACTCAGGAGCCGGCAGGTTAAAGACCACAGAGTCCGACTGTCTTCACTCAGCTGGGAAATCATGGCCGTAAGGCCGGCCCATTGACCTGCAGCGCTCAAACGGAACTGCTCTAAACTCGAACACCAACAAGGTTTCTGGTACTAAAACTCTGCAGATTCCACATATTCATGTACAAATATCTGTTCAAAGAGATTAGTGTCGATTTAACTAGAAACAACATTAGTAAAAGTTATCTGACAGACTCCAGCTCCTCTCTGGGGTCTTACCATTGGGGTCTTCCCAGTCCTTGTACCTCTTCTTGTACTGTGTTAGTCGGGTGTCGGTCTGGGCGCCCATTGGCTTGGCGAGGTTACGAAATGTCTTGGGGTTGGTCAGGTCCACCTCCTGATGACCAAAAGCAACACAAACATCTGTGAGATCACCACACTCCCCCCTCTGATACCAGAACTGTGGTATGTTCTGTTGCTGACACTGAAACATTAAACAGAAGATAAAATATTCAAGCACCTCTGAGTCATAATCAGCCAGGATCCAGGGGAACACCGGATACTGCATCAGGTCGTTGTAGGAGCGTCCGGCCAGCGTGTTCAGATGCATCAAGTACTGGAAGTTGCTGATCTCTCCTCGCTATTACACACGCACACACACACGCACGCACACACACACGCTCAGGTGAGGTTCAGATTTGAAAGTAAGTACAGTGATGCTCTTTGCCTCAAATCTCAGCTTAGACTAACAAATCCAGGTTCTTACCTCCCATCTTTGAGTCACTGACTTCTCACCAACCAGCGTGCTGAGAAGTCCAGATCTGACCGGGACACAGAGACGACTGGTTTAAGCAGCTCAGTGGTCTTTTAATAATTATACAATTTTCACTGCATGCATTATTCATAGGGTGGTGTGATTTCATTTTTTATAGTCACTATGTTGATACGCAACTACAGAGGTCAGTATCCATTATTTACAAAACTGCACTTAGCATTGAAACAGGGCAATAAATCTGAATATCAGCACACTGTATTAATCATCTCAGAGAACTAAACATGATGTAAAGGCGGGCGTACCCTTGCTCCACGCTGGTGTTGGGCCTCTGGCCTGAAACCGACTCAGAGCTGTCAGCCAGTGAGGGCACCACCGCCAAGAACCTGGAGGAATCAAACGTGAGTTACAACGCACACAAACCCATAAATGATAATACTGGCATTACAGGGAATACATCAGAAAAGACTTTATCTGAGCGGCATGTTAGCGCCTCTTTAATGACTTCATTTAAATATCGCAGTCTTTGCTAAATCCCTCTTCTCAACCGAGACCGCGAATTCAGAGCTGCAGTGCCGGTCCTGCATTTATACACCGATTCAGTACCTTTGGTAAACCTTGTTGCGAACTCCTTTCTGGAAGGCTAACAAGTAGTTTCTCCCATCTGCCGAAAAGACCTCCACTGCCATGGGCTGAAAGAAGACGATGATGTACGTGAGCACAAAAGACGGGGATTATTTTCCCAAAACATTTACAGGAGATCTATTCTGCTCATTTCCAGCTCCATACTTTTATTCTGGGACTCCAGAGAGCAGCTTTGCATGAGTTCAAAATAATCCTCACTTATCTTATACTGGATCTTTGTGCAGCCCCTTAAACTCATCCTCTCTATAAAACAAGTCACTTTTTAATGGAGCCAAGAGTAGAAAAAAATGGAGCATCCACCCTTTTAGCAGTATGACAGAAAGCATTAATAGGTCCCCTATAAACTACTAAAATTAATCATGTAATGATGCATGCATTGTGCCTGAGCGTGTGTGTGTGTGTGTGTGTGTGTGAGATACATGCATGCTGACCTGCAGCAGGTAGCGCCTCTTGTGAACCTCTTTAATGTCTTCGTAAGCAAAGATGCTGCAGGTTCTCTTTAACTGGCTCTGTCCCTGTCTCGCTCCTCTGGGGATGATGGCCTCATGCATACTGAACAAGAAACACACAGTGATTCACTCAAAGAGGCGTCATTTCATTATAAATTTCACCGATCACAAACAGGGATTACGTTCCCATGGCGTGGCCGAGAGGATGAGTGAATAAGTTATCACATAATGGAAGAAAGCAGCAGGCGAGTGCATCTTTAAATTGCTCCAAAAAGTAAAAGTTGAGTGGAAGTCAAAAAGCACTCCCTAATGAAAGAAAGTGTGTGTTGACTGAATTATCATCGAACTGGCTTCTCAGTTCAGCTCTTTGCTTGTTCGGGACTGCAAAGGAGGGGGCGAAACACCAAAAACACCCCGAGGGACACATGACAAAGTCGAGGAGACATCTGCTCGTTTTTTCCGCTCATTTTTTTGGTTATTTTCCAGCAGCGTCTCAAAGGAAAAGGCCAAGCAAGTTCCATAAAAAGATAAATACGTAAGAAGCTTTGCTGAGTTTCACAACGCATGCTCCATCAGCAGCATTACATCATCCCAGCAGCAGAAACTTCCACTGCAGCGTCCAGAGCAATGATGTCATCCTTTACTCAGAGAAAGAAAGAGCGGTTGTGAGTCCTCTGTCAGGTGAGGGACAGATACAGAGGCGGGAACCTACTTGGGCGGCAGCGTGTCGATGTCCCTGATCTCCCTGGACACGGTCATGGTGTAGCCATCGATGACGTAGAAGTGCTCCTTCCCAAACAGCAGCAGGCCCTCGCTGGTGTCGAGACCCTGCACTCTGGCACAACGGTACATGTGCTGAATCTGGAACGGGTAACAGCTAATTAGCTAAAGTTTAGAGAGGTCGATTAAATAATGAAAAGTCCCCAGGTGAAATTCCTCTGGGCAAAAATGAACAAAGAACCAATAAATGAGTATTTTCTGTGGGTGAAGTAGCTTTGTGTAAAACCTTTGATCCTTAAATGCTCCGGCTGAGCAGAAACACTTCAGCAGGAGTCGATTTAAAGGCACGTGAACCCAGAAAGAAACTTTCCTGTGAAAAGCTACCACGGCCTGTTTGTGAAAAGAAAAGACCTCAAAAGCGAGACTCAGTGGAGTGCGGTCATGCAGGTAAACTCACAATGAGACCAACTGCTCCTTCAATAGCTCTGAGTCACTGGTTTTTCATAAAGTTTACTACTCTCTCATCTATTTTACTCCAAATGGAACCATCATTTATGAAATGGATGGCAGCTGTTACATAAACTCAATATTAAGGTATTGCTGAGGCATTAGGAGAAGTGAGCAACAGGGGCAATTTTCCAGTAGACTTCTACACAATCAGATTTATTTTTGCAGCCAGAGAAGGTGCCCCCTGCTGACCATCAGAAAGAATGCAGGTTTAAGGCACTTTAGCATTGGCTTCACTGTTCAGACCACCAGGTTATGTCTTTTATATGGTGTCTGAGAGTGTGAGGGACTTTTTATCAGGCCAGATCCTAGGATTGGACCCTCTGCAGAACTTTAATCACATAAAAAAAAGTGAGTAACAGATGAGGAGAAAAGCTGTGATGTAAACTTTTAGAGACGACAGAAACTGTCTCAGTTTGCTTGCGTGTGACTGGTTGTGTTTCCTATCTCTGTGCTGGTTTTTGCACAGGTCTCTCACACATGCGAGATTAGATGGTACTGCTCAAACTGGAGAAATGTGCAGAGACAAAGATGACTCTGCACATTTCAAGAAGAATATTAAGTCCAGTGCAAACTCGCAAAAGCTAGCATGTCACATCTGTCACACCTGTGCACAGTCACTAGAAGAAAAGCCAAACAGTTCCCAGTGAATACTGAACAGTATATTTGCTTGAAGTGTCCCATTTGCAGCACAGGAACCTCTCAGGTATGACACTGGAGACACCATGAATATATTATTCTGTTAATTATCCAGTCATGTGTATGCGCATGCCTCTTTCTCACCTTCTCTCCCTCCTCCAGGAGTCTCAGCAGAGAAGTGTTGTCGGTCTTCTGCTCCTCTTCAGGGCCTCCTGACTCTAACAGCTGCTCCTGAAGCTGCTCCTGACTGTCCTCATCTGCACCATCCGCTGTGGACCGAGACCTCTTCAGAGGAGCCTTCACCAGGCCTGAGGAGCACAGTATGCACTCAGTGTTAAAGGACGGTAACACCCCCTATCTTTATATATATTATAAACAAATCATTCCAGGAACAAGGACTGAAATCTTGAATTCATTCAGAAGATGAAACACTAGAAAGGCCCGGAGAGGTTTTCAGTGAAACTTACTCAAATTAATTTTTGTTCACAGAACTTCACATATTTACCCAGAGTGGGAAAATCAGGTTGTGATCTCGTCAGATTTTTCAGCATCGGTGCTCTTTACCTTTGACTCTAGCGATGGTGTCCTCTCCATGCTCCAGCTCGTGATGTGTGGTCTCTCCCTCGGTGCTGTGCTCCACAGAGTGCTGGTACATGCCGGGGTTTCCCGACAGCAAACGCACGTAGTACTCTTTGCTGTCGTAGCTGATGGCTCGGCGGTAACGCAGAGGTTTCTGGAGAGGGAGGAGAGAAGGAGGTGAGTGGCACTGCGTGTGTTGGGTTGACTGACTCTGCTTTGGCTGTTAGTGCAACAACACAAAACACATGCTTCCATTAGTTATTCTGTATCTTTAGTTACTTTTACTTCAGTACATATACTGCCATTAATACCCTACATACTTACATTTTTCCCCCCGTTCTGATTCTTTCAAATGTTACAACTACAGTCACATCACACTATACATACATGGACAGCAAACACACACATTTTGTGTTTCCTTGAAGTTTTTTGTGCGCACGTGAGCACAGAGTTAGTTTGAAACAACACTAGCAGATCCCTGCTGTGAGACTTACCTGCACGGCTTCTGCAAGACAAGAGTTTCAGTGAAAACCACACCTGTCCACAGACAGACCGACATTTCAACACCTGTCTGAGTCACCTTTGTGGTGCTTCCTGCCCCCCCACAAAGACTCAAGTGGTTAAAAACACGCTTGTTACTCCCATGCAGTCACAGCAGGCATCAATGGGGGCCAAATACTTTTTTCAGAAAGGTACCTGAATACAGGCAAAGACCCCAACCACAGGTGAGGGTTGAAGGGGCACCAGAGGGGCAGAAGAGCGCTGGAGAACATAAAGAGATGGAGGATATGACTCTTAATATCTCATATGGAAATTATTCCTTCAAACAACCAAACAGCTCAAAGCCACATGATACTGCAGATACTTTTATTCTCGTGCTGAAGTCTGCAGGGGGTTCTTAATTCATTCAAAAAAGAACAAAGAATAACTAAATTTATAGACGGTAATTTGAAGTAAAAGCTTAAAGGTTTTGGGTACAATTTAAAGCATCATTTCAACACTGTAACCTTTGCACCGGAAGCTTTTTCTTCCTTTTCTGAAAGCAGTGATATGACAGATTTACCGAATATGTGCTGTCTTCAAACAGCAGGACAGAGTTATGACACATCTTTTATGTGAAAATAAAAAAAATGGTACAAGAAATAATTCAAAAGTGTGCGTTTAGTCTAGTTTTAGCTTCTCTACAGTTATTGGGTATCATTTTTTTTTTCCAACCATACCTACAGCAAACTACTGCAGTGGGGCTAATTGAGCTAGCACTGTTCATTTGTGCTACATACAGGATGTACATCTGAATTTAAAATTTGGACATTTTCTCTAACAGCTAACTTTATTATTTTTTATGATAGGTCAGTAGAGCACACAGAATTGTAAAGTTGCTCCCCTTTTTTTCTCTCTTCTCTTTCCTCTCATGCTCCTACTGGTCAAAGCAGTCTGGCCTGGATCCGTAGGAGGTCTCTTCCTGTTAAAAGGGAGTTCTTCTTTCCCACTGCTGCCAAGTGCTGCTCACAGGTGCTGCTCTGATTGTACTGTAGAGTCTGTACCTCACTACAAAAAGCACCTTGAGATGACTGTTGTTGTGAACTGGCATCTAAATAAAATTGAACTAATGTTCTTAACCAGAACATTTAAGTGGAATCAAAAGGAAAAATCTTCAGTGTGGGGGGGGGGGGCACGCCCTCCAATCATGGCCAAACAAGGCAGCCAAGCCAAAACTAATGAGCTCCAACACTTAGAGGGAAAATGGCTTGCAATGGTATTCAAGTGCACGGCACAAGAATGGGGCTTTATCAAGCTGTAACTGCTCCTCGAGCATGATTAAATTATATATTAGGAACCAAGCCGTTGGGAATTTGGACTTAATTAAATTCTCTCCAGAAGGGATCTGAAGAGTCTCTTCATAAAGGGTTCATGAACTCTTAATCTGAACCCCTAAAGGGCATCTTTGGGAACAGAGAGGCTTATTTTTTTTATGTGTATAGACTTTTATGTGTATAGTGCAGATTTCTGCACTGTTGGATTAGCTCATCTTTTGAGGAACATGAAAAAAAACTGTCAGTCAGCTAAACACTCAAAATGGTGAATTAAAAAAACTGGGAATGCCTGCAAGCATTCCCTGAATCTTCATTACCAAATAAATTATTGTGGAGTGGAGAGAGGCACCCGCTAGCAAACAGAGAGGAGGGATTATTTGTAGAGCAAACAAAGCTAAATGTGTCTCGGTGGTGATAGGAAAAGTGAGCCACCGGCTGTTGGTGTCACTGCCTCACAGGGCAGCGATGAGCTCATCCCAGAGCTCTATTTAAGGAGTGTTCACTACTCCGCAGGGGATTGGCTGAGGTTACACACACCAAGAAGGAAATTATTCATAACAAAAACAACTGAATTTCTTTCCCGTGTCTTATTTAAAACACTTCTTTGCCATGTTTGTGCCAGTATTTTTCATTACTTCTTTTAGCTGTTTTTAAAAGCTGCTTTTATTTAAGACACACCTCCAGCCTCCTCTCTCTGCTGCTGCGAGTCTGACTTTGGCTACATTTCAAAGCATCACTCCAAACTCGCAGTCTTGATGCTGCCACAGTGTAGCTCGCTGAAACTGAAGCAGGCTGCACGCATAACTGCCTTCAAAGTAACCAATCAGGGCAAGTTCCTCTCTTCGGTTTGTGCACTCAAAGTCAGGCGTACGCTTTCATGGACTTGGCAGCTTAGTTCTACACACCAGTAGTTGAATTTGTGCACATGGACTGTACTGCAGTATTTATTGTCAGTATAGGCCATGTGCAGGTATGAGATATTTGAAATATTCTAAATAATAAATTGCTTCTGAGCATGTTTTATCAACATCCAGCGTGAGTATTTTAGTGTATATAAAGGTACACTATACGAACAAAAGTGTGGGGCATTCTTGGTCCCACAGGTGTATAAAAAAAAGAAGCATCCAGCCATGCAGGCTGTCTTTATTTGTGAATGAGTGGGCCATCCTAAAGAGTTCAGCGGGGTATTATCAAATCATCTTAGCACAGACCCAGCCCCCCTCTACATCAATGGTGACTCCCAGGTACCTTCATCTCTGCTGACCTGCAAACACCTCAGAGCTCACTAAAAAGGCCTAGCAACAACTTCTCTTCCTCAGAGAGAACAACATGGGTCAAAATCTGCTGGTGAGCTTTTACTGCTCCTCCATAGAGAGCTGCTGACATCCTGTATCACAGTGTGGTACAGGATCTGCACTGAAGCGGAGAGGCGGCGGCTTCAGGAGACTGTCAGCTGCTCTCTTATTCAGAGTAAAGCAGATAAAAAAGGGGGAGCATGCTATGGAGTGTGGCTCCTGACAGCCTCTCACTATTTGCACCTGACAATAAAGAGGAAAAAAAGATGGCGACGGCCCAGATTCTGAACTTCAGACTTAAAAATGGGAACACAAACCACGGGCGACACCATGCGTACCTGTGCTGAGTTGGTGCTTGTCTCTGTCTCGGGGATGTACGGGTAGTGGATATAAAACATGTCATTGCGGACCATCTTCTTCCTCATTCGGCAGGGCCCTTCCGTCATTTCCAGCACAAACTTGTCCAAGTGGGAGCCGATTGGCGGGCCCCAGAGGCCTCGTTCACGCAACAGCTCGTACTCGATGGACGCCCACTCCTCGGTCACATACTTGAGGGCGTTCTGCTGCCGCTGCAAGACAGAGAGGATGGATGAAGCAAGAGTGCGGTGTGTCACTTGAAAAAAAAAATACTGCTATAAAATATAAATGCAGTCACAACTGCAATACTGGGCTACAGAAATGCAGCCGCACTGTGATTTTGTGTGGGCCTGCAGCCACATCCAGACTGCACTGTTATACTGGTTTGTGCTCTCGTTTCTCAGTATAACTGTGACGTTATTGCCATCACACATCTAAACCACTTAGAAATGACTAATTCTTAGAGAAACTTTACGAGGCTGAATTGTGTGCAAAGTTCTTCTTAACTTTTACGCAGGAGCAACAGAAATCTTTATGATTATAACTGATCTCGACCCATTGTGAGCTATGATGCAGTACCTCTTGATATTCCTTGTACTGCATGGCCACCAAGTCTCGGACAACAGCGATGTGCGTGAACATCCACTGAAAAGTCTCCTGTTGACCAGAAATACAAAGTTGCATTGAAACCACTCTGACTCTACGTGCGGTGAGGAGTGACGCGCTCGTCTGTGTGTTGTTTTCCGTGTACCTGTGCAGAGAGGCTGTTCTTGTTCAGGCTGTTCTCCTTCTTGTTGCGCCGGACGCCGGTCAGCTTGGAGAGGCCGAAGCCGCTGCTGACTCGGGACAGTTTGGACTGGGTTGCTGGTGCTACTGCTTCCCCACGACTGATGTACTTTTTCTCATGAGCTGATTGGCAGACAAGAGACAAGAGAAAACCACATTTAGTGACTTTTTTAACCCCATAGCTATCTTAACAGTTGTGCTGAATTGTGCTGTTATTTTAGTTAAATGTATTATAACTTAAGTTAACCTGTAAAATGTTTGTTTTATCTAAGACCTTAACCACACAGGCCTAGAGACTGGTTGGTGTTCCCGTGATCACTAAGGACAGGTGGCTGTCGCTGGGTGAAATCTGTCACAAAGAGGGTGATGCAACAAACGCCTCCTTGCTTTGTTTGACAGTCGTCCATAGTTTGCATGAAAGACACCGACTTGTCTGCAGAGACTTGCCGTTTACTGTCTGCGCTGTAGTGAAACTTGGAAAAGTAGAAGTTGTACCATACCGCTGCAACCAACACGTTTCAGAAGGCACAACTTAGCTGCACTTTTCACAGTTTCACCACCACTCAGCACGCAGTTTGCAAGTGTTTGCAGACAAGTCAGTGTCTTCCATGCAACCTCCAGCAACCACTCACCAACCGGTTGGGGAATACACATTTTTCACTCTCTCTCTCTCTCGGCCTGTGTGACTGAGGCCTGACCTGTATTGGAGGGAAAGCAGAGGTCGGAAGTCGGGAACTTTTTGATCAGTTTTGCGTTCAGGGTTTTTTTGGGGGATTCAAAATCACAGCTGTGATGCTGAAGTGCAGCTTTCTTAGCGAGAGCACAAACTTTACCTACTTGGAAATTTGTAATCCTTTAAATGTGGTGGAGTTCACACAGGCTTTAATATATGCCTCTAAGATTCAACTAACAAAGAAGGCAAAAACATATTAGGGGCTTTCTTTTCTTACCGAGTCAAGTTCTGAAAATTCAGAGAGAACTTCTAACAATATCTGTTTGGCAGTGTCTGTATCAGCAGACAAAACTTTGGCTGCTGGATGATGGTAATCTGCTGTCTGCTTACATAAGCAGGAGACGGCCAGAAAGAGTGCAGATCAGCAATAGCAGGCTATGTTTGCCGAGCTGTGGAGTTTCATTTCTTTTGCCAAACAAAAAGAGGAGCTCACAAACAGCTGACCTACTTATCTAATGATTACATGAGCAGAACTCTTTTGCTTAAAGTGGAGAAAAAGAGCAAAATCTGAGCTGAAACTGTGAGCAGAAAGTCTGTGAGGTTATTCCTCACCCAGGTGGTTCTGCCAGCTCTTCAGGGCCGGCTCTTCCAAAGCGGGGCGGGCTGTGGTGATGTCCACGTGGCCTCTGTCGTTGCAGGGCAGAGACACTTTGAAGATGTCCTCCAGCATTTGGCGCTTGCTGTGCATCAGCTCCGTCCACACGCGGTTCACAGCCTTCAGCAGCAGCTGCCGCCCTGCAGAGGAGCAACAACACTCGCTATTTTGTTGTTGTGCTTCTCACAAAACTGCAGAAACAACTGATCAGATTCAAGGCTGTTACCACTTATGGCACATTTGTAAAACTTCATACCAAATTAAATATTTATTAAGCTTTTCTCTTCCTCTGTGCCTTGTGATAGACATCAAGTCTTCTATGTAAAAACCCCACAATCACTTCCTCCACAAGCACTGAATCTTAACACATATGCATGGGCACCACAAAAGTTACACACCACCAGCTTTCTGGGTTGGAGGCGGTAGCTTCACCTGCTGCAGTCCAACATGGTGGAAATGGAGTGTGTCCAAGACAGGAAACTCACTGAACTTTCAAAATATGAGTGACGGGACTGATCACTGCCAAAACAACTGCAGGTGACGGCACACTCTCACACAGATCTCAAAACCATTCAGCTTATTTTTGAGGCGCCCGTGCTACCCACTGAGCCACGAGCACCTCTCGTTTTCCACATTTTCTCGTATCCTTTTATTTGTATCTGCTTAACTTTTCTATTGTCCATCTTTAACTGTTCAAGGTGCAACACAAAAGAGTAATAAGAGCTGAGCAGAGGTCATCAGGGTCAGAGCGGTTCTGCATGCAGCCACACACACTTAAAACACACAAATCTGTGTCTCACCTTCACTGACGTCATGGCTGTGGGTGGTGTCAGACTCGTTCTCCGCGGGCATCATGACGTGCCAGGTCGTCATCCTGGCCTCCGCCTCCAAACCAAAGCCGTCCACGCTACTGCGCACACAGACACACACAGAAACTTAGTGCCTGCTACCCTGCAGAGACCTGAGAGGAGTGTGTCACAGGGAGGGTCTGATTATTTGGCGTCTTTGGTCTGCTCTCTGCAGTCGAACGCCGTGTCGTGTTAGAGAACGTTGTGTTCGCAGCATGGCGGGGACTTCAGTCTGTCCACACCTGCTGCAGTTTTTCCAGAACAAAATCTGCTCTCTGCGATCTCAGTCCATCAGCATGTGAGCAAACACGGCAAAGTCCAAGTTTCAGAAAATTAAAAAAGGAGGTGTGACTCGGCGGTAATTAGTTGTACAAACATTCCTTCGGGGGGAAACACAGAAATAATCTGTCTGATCCTGCATCTTTTTGCCCAGTGTGTTGTTCTTTTAAGGTTCTGCCATTGTTGTATTTCTTCTGTGTCCTGAGTTTGTTTTAGTCTGGTGTTGTGATCCAGTGTCTGTTTTGTTCCTGAGAGCTTCAAGGGTGATTCAGAAAACATGCAAAACACTCAACTGGAAATAAGACTGTCTACACACAGTACCTGCCAGCATGATTATTCATTTCTAGTCTATGGCTATTATAAAAATAAAAACCTAAAGCAGCTTTTAATTAAGAACCAACTGTCCCATACATACCCCTCCCCAGCTCACAACAGGTTCCAGCCTTCCTTACCTCCCACTGTGCAGGCAGATGAAGCAGTGAGCTAGGCAGGCCACAAAGTCCTGGTCGTGGTTGCCTGGCCCGAGCACCAGGTTGCGGTTGACGGTCAGGACTCGCAGGGCATCCAGCAGGGCCACCTGCTGTGCTACCGTCTTGTGGGGTCGGCAGAGCTGATAGAGCACCGTCCGGTTCAGACAGTGGTAGATGGTGTCGAGGGAAAGCCCCTGGGAACGCCTCTTAGACTGGAGAAGGCGGAATGGGGGGAAAACCATCAAAGAAGACAAAGGTGAGAGGCAGAACTGAGGCAGTTCATATGCATAAAGCTGCTGAAGAAATACTTCTGCAGAAAGAAGATTTGTGTGCGCAACAAGGGCTGAACTGGGCTAAGACCACAGAGGATTGTGTGTATTATTATGTTGCTTAAGGACCTCAAAGGGAAACTTTCTTCTTCCAACGAGGAAGAAGGCTTTTGTAAAGATGTGTTTAGAATCAATAAGACAACATTTTTAAATCGATATTCTGCATGCTGGGTTGCTGCAGAATTTTGTGGGAATTTTCCCACAGCATTGCTCAATCACAGCACTTAACACTACAACTGCTATTTTATTCCATGAACTCCATCATCTCACATCCACACCTGCAGCCAATTCAGAATCGCCAGCTCACCAAAGAAATCAGGAGTCCACCCACACAAGTACAGGAAGTACCAACTACTACCCCCCGTCCTTTTACTATACCCCTTTGTTGAGGAGTATCTCCAGCTGGAGTTTCTTCAAAGAAAATTGGGTATTGAGTGGGTCTATTTCAAAATGACTGACGAAATTAAAAGTAAATATTTTCCAATTCATAACTGTGCCTCAGGATGAAGACGACGGTCATCGAATGCGCTAATCACTGAGGGATATTTCCAAGATTCAGGGGCGCATTATGGCTCGAAAAACGAATTACTGAAAATAATCTCCTTAGCTTTTCAGCTGCACAGCAACGTGTACACAACTCACTGCATAAACAGGGGGGGGGACAAAAAGTCCATAGAACACAGTCATTAGGCACGACTCTTTATTCTTTACTGCATACTACATCTTTACTGCTCTAAAAGCATTTCCATACATACACACAGCACAGTGGAAACACTGTAGGGCTAACAAGACACAGAAACTGAGTCTTACATACAGTGAGCACATGAAAGCACGTGGAATACACGAATCCCACACAGACCCACATCTGTCCTTCAGGCCCTGCATAGATCAGCAGCCAGATCTAATTTTTGTGCCTTTAGTGGCTAAAGTGAGGCCTGCAGTCTGAAGCATCCCGCCTATCTGATTGACTTCAGCCTGCATGCACTGTTGCATTAAATGGAAGACGACTCAGCTCAGGCAGCATGCAGACGCCGCCCCTCTGCCTCCGGCTGACAGCGCAGGCTGCTTCCAACAATACAAGACTTACATTATACTGTGTGTGAGAATCTGATGACTACTAAATGTGTTGTGTACAAACTTAACATCCTCTAAAAGTCTATCATTAAAGCCAGCGTAAACACCAATGCCTCCAGCTACATGATGTGAGTGCTGAGCTCTGCATTAAAGAGACAGAAAGTTTTGAATTGATTCCAGCAGAGGTTTTCATCTGTATGAAATCTGAACACATTCCACTCACTATGTGCCTAAATCTGTCCATCAGCTGACCAAGAACAGACTGAGGTCATTTTGCTTGTACCTGTCCAATGAGCTGCACAATGAAGTCCACCACCAGCTTGGAGTCCTTGTTGAACATGCCCTGCCACAGCTTGTCCACCACCCGCTGGGTGAAGTAGAAGACGTTGTTGACCAAAATCTGGTAACTGCCACCGCTGCTGAGGGGCAGAGAGGCATCTTCACCTGGGTACAGAGCAGCAGCGAGAGTCACTCACACATCGGTTAGAGCGTTTAGAGTTGATACACATTTGACCAAAATAACACCGACGTGTTCGAGTCCTTTAGGAATTAAAGACTTTCACTCTGGTTTTTATCATTTCTGTTAACATCGTGGTTTTTCCACACTTAACTTTTTAGGTTCAGTTAACTATGATAAGCTTGCCAGAAATTTTCCAGACGCTGCTGATGAGGCGCATGTGAGAACTTTCTTTAACCTGATGTCTGATTGCTCCTGTGTGAGAACAGAGCAGGTAAATGCCTGCTGCACTCACAGCACGTGGGTGGGTGTCATGCCTGCTGCCTCCTGCGTGATGGACCTATCCGGGCAGCACCCTCTGTTAAAGCCACACAGAGTACTTCCAGCAGAAAGAGCGTCTCTGAAACAGACGCCCTCCTGCTGCATGTGAGAGTCAGTAATAAATGTTTTTGCATTTATTGTCTCTTTTGTTCCAGATTGGTGCAAAAACAATACTCTAAATACAACAGAGGCGGTCATGGAAACTGCTGAAGGTGCTCGCAGGTCTCTGGGCTTCAGACTGTGATTTGCTGACTCATGATGCAACCATTAGTTTCTCTCAAAGCCCGAAAAGGAGTTACGCTGTCCTGCAGCACGCTCTTGAAGATGAGCATGCTGCATAAGCAAGAAGAAAGGGCCTCATGATTCACTGAACGAACTGTAAACTCCTGGGTAACACTGGCTACACCTGGCAGTAACACACTGGGTTACATCTCTCTCTGAGGACGGCACATCAGTGACCACATGTTATACTCCCCACATCTAGTTCGGCGGTGAGAGCGGTAAACAAAACTGAAGTCTGCTGGATGGGAGTGCACTGAATGACGTTCTGAGGACTGTGTTCTGACCTAAGAGGACATCAGCAGCCAGGAGATGCTCCATGACACTGTCCAAGATGTTGGACTGGAACTCCTTCTGCTGAGTTCTGGTGGAGCGCTCCGGGGAAGCCTGAAAGAAAAAAAAAACAACTGTAATGTTAAAGAGCGTCCCATCCATGCCTCTAAAATGTTGTCATCTAAAGTCATGGAACATAACCCATGAACTGTTCTCCAAATATGGAAACACCTGTCTTTGCTCATTAAAAGGGAGAACCTAATTTGCCTCCCACCTAAAGAATAATTTAACACTTTATAGCCGCACATGGTAATAACCTGTTAGCATCACTGTTTGTGTTTTAAACCACTGCACCATCACTCCACCTCACCTCGAGGAGCATGTCAATGATGGGTGTCTGCTTGCTGGCTGGGGTCATGCAGAGGTTGTCCATGATCAGAACCCTCATGAAGTCAAAGACATATTTTTTGGCCGGGTGGTTGGTCAGGGACGTCTTGGAGCCCACGTTGCAGTATTCAGATTGGCTGCGGTTCATACCAGAGTCCCCAGCAAAGGCCTTGAACTCCTCGGTGGGAGAACTCGCCTCATCGTCCAAATCAGTGACCTATAAAGAATGGAGAGATGAAATGAGACCCTTCATCAAAATCATCTCGTATGAATAGATCTTTGTTTCCTCCAAGTTCTTGCTGCTGTGACATGTGACAGTCTTTACCCACATACATCTGAATTCAGTGGTTAGGCACACTGCAGCTGTCCCAAACACATTTAGTGTGAGGAAAGGAAACTGCAGAGACGATAACAGTGCCCACGGCTCAGCGGGGCACTAAGTTACAGTTTTACTGAGCCCGAATGGGTATTTAGAGTATATCTGTTGTACAGGTAAATCAATACCTGCGATTACTGGAAATTAAAAATACTAGATTTGTGCAGAGGAAGATGAAACATTACTTGAAGTTACTGCAGTAATTTTAGGGCAAGATTAGATTTTTGCTGCAGGGCCTTCCGTTGTGCAGGGCTTAATTTCTATTCAGTCATTTAAGTGAAAAAACAAAGGGCAGACTTACCATCTCAGAATATGGCCTGATGTTAAAGGGGAAGACAGCGGCTGCCAGGGCACAGAGGAACTCCGGGCTGTGCCACATCGGTGAAAGGTCGGGCACGTTGTGGTAAAGGTACCTAAAGAACTGCATGAGGGTTACTGGGTACTCCCTGAGCCAGGAACCTTCCTCCTCTGACTGCCAAGGCTGGAAGGAGACACCAAAGATACAAAGCAATGAAACCTTCTGCAAAAATATTTTGTTCTCATTTGAAAGCTTTGTCCTTAACTTTAGTCACAACTGGGTCAGTAAAGATCTAATCCATATTCCATCAAAAACTATGTTTTCAATATTAACAATACTCATTAAATCAAAACAATTTTAAGCATGCTGTAAAAGATTGATATTCTGTGATTATCTTTACCAAATACTAGAACATAATGCAACCATGATGTTTACATTTGAGCAATATTGCTGAGCAGTAGGTATGGCTTTAATATTGCTCAATGATGAGTTGTAGTCTGTACCGTTTATGGCCATGAGTCATCCCTGAACAACATCCCTGACAAACATCCAGGATTATGAATATCGTGTTACACATCTTTGACGAGTAAAGAACACATATACCACATTTCATGGCTCCTTGTGGTTCTGGAGTCTACAGGAAAAGTAAAACCTCACAGACAGATGAACGGCACGACAACAACATCCTCCTGCTTTATTTTGCAGCAGGATAAAAAAGAGAAAGTCTTTTAAAGCAGTTATTGACACTGAGCCCACGGGAGGCCCGCTGAAGCTTTCCTTGTGTTTAACAGTGTGGGGAAGGACGAGCACGCCAGAGGTGGCGAGTCATTTTTACCGGAGATTAAAAAGGAACCTTTAGAGAATCCAGACGGATCCATTTCTACACAAGAAACGCTTAGAAAGGAACACTAGGAACGTCTCACGTGTGGTCCTTTTCAGGCTTGCTGTTAGGAACTGTTAAAAAATTTACTTTGTGAAAAAAAGCCTTAAATTTAAATAGAAAATTATGGCTGAAAATATTTCTTCTTGACTTCATAAAGCTTATGGGATCATTTTTGAATTAATGTTACAGTAACTAATGTAATTAGTAATTAATGTAACTACATTATTGAAACACTTGGAGCATCTGCTGCTGTATCGGAAACTGCTTTTGTGTTTCATTAACTATTGAATATGTTTGCTGTCTTCACATTTACTCCTTATAATCATATTTTTCTCAAAATGAAGACATAAAAAAATATGTCTTTTTTAGAGGTCCTCACCAGGTTGAGCATGCTGCGCAGCATGGCGAGCAGCAGGAAAGCAGCGTCGGTACAAACACTGTGGATGGAGCCCACGACCGTCCCACTGGAGGCCGGCACGCCGAAGATGAAGGTCCAGATTGAGTCCAGGTCAAACTGGGAGAACACACACACACACTGGGGTAATATACAGTAACACAGACACCATAATTGAACTGTATTTATTAATTTTATTTAGTCAGTATTTATTCTGACTGCTCAAACTCAGATGTAAAAGTGAACCTATTATGCTTTTCCTTATTCGGCTTATGTAAGAGTAATCCCTGTGAGCTCCTCGGGCTCTTCTACTCTTGGTTCTGTAAAAAGCTGAGTTAAAGCAGTGGTTTCTAACTGTTGGGTGGGTCCCACTCAGTGGATGAACTGAGAAGTACACCATGGCCAAGTATGAGATAAATAAGGATTATTTTGAAGTGGGAAGCCTGCAAAGCTACTCTAAAGAATCCATCCATCCATCCTCTGCTGCTTATCCGGGTTCGGGTCATGGGGGCAGAAGTCTAAGCAGAGACATCAGACTTCCCTCTCCCTGGCCACCTCCTCCAGCTGTTCTGAGGGGACACCAAGGTGTTCCCAAGCCAGAGGAGAGACATAATCTCTCCAGCATTCCCCTCACATGTCAACAAGATATTTAAATCTTGACGCAGCAACCTGTCCTTGACTCTGATTGGATACTCCAGCCTTTTCTGGCTGAGAATCATTTACTTTGAGGTGCTAACTCTCATCCGAGCAGGATGGACGTCATCAGCAGGGGCACCTTCAAGCACCCTGCCCGGGGACTCCAAGAATCCTTACACTAAAAATTTGGTACATAAGCACGGCCGGGACCTGTTCCCCAACCCGAAGGCAGAAGGACTCTAAAGAGTCCAAAAAATAAAAACATTGAGCTGGAAATGAGCAGAATAGGTCCACTTTGAGTACAGCAGCTAGTTATTATTATTAAAGAAGGTTGGATATACTAACATGTACCTGCAGGCTGTCTGGTAGCTCAGTGACAGGCTGCTGCAGGAAAAGAGCCATGAGCAGGAAGTAGAGTTCGGGCACATTGGTGTGTTTGGGCAGCAGCGTCTGCAAAACGGGGAATCCTGGGAAATGGCAAGCATCCCTGTTGATCTCCCGCAATGTGGAGCGCCCGCCGGCACTGCGACCCACGTTGAATCCTAAAGAGGGCGGTAAGACAGAGAGAGCGTTAAAAATAATGCAGAACGGTAAAAGGGTGGCATCAGTGCAATCACACTGTGACTACTCCGCCTACGGGCAACTGCAACACAGCTGTAGTACCTGGTTTTAGGTTTAATGGAGCAGAGCTATGAAGGAGATGGTTGCAGTAAAACCCAAGACTGTAATCATTGGACTAAACTAACACAATCAATCAAAGCCAAATAGATGTTACACTAAAAGCCAAACTCCAAATCTGAATAAAACTAAGGACTTCAACCTTATAGCACTCATCCTGTTAGGTTGTGTCTCTAATGGGGAGCAATTCCAAAGCTAAAGCGGTGGTTCTCAACCTGGAAGTTGGAAAGAGTGTTTGGATAATAAATAAAAATAAATAAATAACCAATTTTTTAAAAGATTTTATAAACTTAACACAAAAAAATAAGGAAATGTGTGTTTGGTCAATTATTTCTGCGTTGTAAAGATGCTTCTTGGCAATAAATCTCATACCACTGGACAGCCTGTGTATTCCCATGAAATGGAGCCACATTTGGAAAGAAAAATGCATTTGTGGGTTGAGCAGCAGAGTTGAGTATGTAACAAACATCCTGGCAGCCCTCTGAGACCAGAGACTGGCTGCGTGCAGTCTGTTCCAGATCGTCCTGCAAACCGTGACTGCAAATCTGTAGAAGACTGCCTACAGTTCCTGAGCGCTGACAGGGTGAGGAAACAGTCTTCTTGGGACGCCCACTTTGGGGCCTGTCTCTAACATCCTCCATTATATGGAACCTTCAGTTTGGAGATGGTGTTGGAGCTCACTCCAAATAATGCTGCGACTTGGTTTCGTGGAACACCAGCTGGAAGTTGCCCTATGGCACGGGCCCCGTCCAGATCAGTCAAACGTGGCATGCATGGAGCAAACTGACTGCTGTAGCAGGGTCCATGCTAACAGGCAGGCTAAGCTGTTTGGCAGAGAAGATCCTGGAAGTTTGTCATGGGTGCAACCGACAAATGCATTTTCCTTATAAATGTGGCACCATTTAAGGGGAAATAACAGGCTTTGCAGCGGTGTATGACTTATTACCAAGAAGCACTGTTATCACAGAGAAATAATAAACCAAACACAAATGTCTTTATTTTTGTAAGGAAACATCAAAATTTGAAATTATTTTATGCTGGTAAATCCAATTTTAAAGAATCAGAATGGTTTGAACGCCTTTATTGTGAGAAGGTTGAAAACCAGAGAGTTCAAAAGGGGCTATGGTGCGATGCGGCAGCAGGAGGGGGAAGCAGGAGGGCAAAGAAATGAGAGGACCAACCCTTGGCTGTTCGGCGCACAAACTGCGCAGCTTTCTGTTTACTGAATGAAGGCCAACTCCGACGGAAAGCGTTGCCAGAGTGAGGAGAGGCGTCTGCTGAGCCATGTTACAACAAACAGTATTTACCTTGGAAATTACGAGCGCATGCTTGTGACTGTTCTGATAAGGGATGCTTAAAGATTTGAATTTCTTAAATGATTTACCCACACACCAACATATGGAGCTAATACATGTCCACATCCTTCAGAGACAAACATCAGCTAAACCCACCCTTTCAGCTCCTAACATTTTGTAGACGCTGGCTGCACCAACGCTGCTGCACCAACGCTGCTGCACTCACCCAGCACTGTGCCGATCTTGTTGCTCAGGACGGAGTCGGTGTGGTCCAGCCAGCCTCCTCCGCACAGGCCCTCTTTGAAGCGGTTGAGGATGGACTGATTGGACAGCAGCACCACCAGAATCCACAGAGCTGCCGTCACTGTGCTGGAGTGGAGATGTTCCTCCATGAACATCAGAAGCCAATCAAAGCCCAGCGTTCGCACCAGCTCCTCACACGCCCTGCAGGGAGAGAAAGTTTTGGAGGTTAGTGTTACTTTCTGAGTTGCATTTTAATATCAGTTTATTTTTTACAACACTTTAAATAATTTGTCAAGCTCTCTGTTAGAGCTTGCTCATTATAGTATATCAACCAGTGTCATTATCTCCATCTATGTCAGCCGGCAGGCACTTGGCCATTATTTGAATGAAGTCGAGCCATATTCCTATCATAAGTGGAAATGTTGTATGTAGAACCAAATAGCTTTTTAACGATAAATGTCTTTAATAGATCAGAGAACAAAAATAATGCTTATGGTACTTTTATGACTGATTATTCATAGTTTCCCAAGATAAATGGACAGCGTTACAAATTAAACTTCAAGCTTTCAGGGTAAGTAGGTATGACAGAGCAAAAGCAAACAGCAACATCCAAAAATGAAGCCAAGAGGAACATGCCAGCGGGCTTAGTTTATAGGCTGCACGTCCTCAACTGGCCACTTGGAGCTGACTCCCCAGCTCAGACTGTATATAAGCCACTGGCTAACAAAAGCCTCGAGCTGAGCGTTTTTATTGCTGCAGTCTTGGTGCTCTGACACAGGAAGTGACAAATGAAAAGCTGTGATTGAGAAGTCGTTAGATAACGAAGATATCCCGGATCGTCCTCCTATCTGATTCTTAAGATGACCAAAATTTACAAAACAAGCAATGCTGTATTACTTATGACTTGAAACTAGTTCACTGAGCCCACAAACTCAACAGGAAAGTGTTTATGGTGGTCACAGATCAAGGGAGCTGGGGGCTATTTTCCCACAGACTTCTATACCTCAAGTCTTTTTGCAGAACTGACCCCCTGCTGGCCATTGAACACAATGCAGGGTTAGGGCATATCTGCGATGGCTTCACAATTTAGATCTGGAAGTTATGCACATTTTTTTATTATTATTTATGGTCCCAACTTTACAGAAAAAAATAAACATGTTAACAGCCTAACACAAAAATGGCTTTAATCTCTGTAGCCAACTCCAACCTCAACGACTGAACAGGGTGATTAAAAAAATAATAAAACTCGCCTGTTTAAATCTTAAAGTTATCAAAGTCAGAGTTGTGGCTGCTTTGTCAGACGAGTAAATGCTAGCGCAAGTGGCTGTAGCTGCTAGCTGTCTTATTAATGTCCGGCTCTCTTCCACAGTGTTTTTGTCCTCTCTCCCTCACAGCTGCCCCTCCCTGAGCTGGAGGTTTCTTCCTGTTAAAAGGGAGTTTTTCCTTCCCACTGTCACCAAGTGCTTGCTAATAGAGGGTCGTCTGAATGTTGGGTTTTCTCTGCATTATTGTAGGGTCTTTACCTTATGATATAAAGCACCTTGAGGTTGCTGTTGTTGTGATTGGGTGCTATATAAATCAAATTGAATTGTTTTCACCTTCGCTAACTAGATTTGCTAAACTGGACCTCTTCACCATGTTTGTTCCACTGCTGCCTTTTTAATGGAATTTCAACATAAATGAGAGACTTGAAGAGAAATTTATTGCACCGACAGCCAATCCAAGAAGTTTGTGCTCCACAGTGAAATTCTTGTGTTTAACTGGAATGTTACGTTAGGAGTAACTGGAAGAAATCTGTGTCTGTGTTTGTACCCCTGCAGTCTATGGATGCACCTTAATAATAAAGCAACAAGAATTTGCTGATTCAGTGATTCACTCCTCTTGTTCAACACAGCAGGCTTCAAAACTATCTACACATAAAGTCTGGAGAAGGGTGGTGTCTTACTGGACATTAACTGTGCACTTCTCTTTCGTGGTAAAAAGCAGTCTAAGAAGGCTGTCCAGCAGTCGGTTTCTCAGCAGAATGAGGTTTGCTGACAGGAGCCCGCCGAAATCATCATCATTACCTGCAGGCAGAATATTTCAGGACATAGTTTAGGGTAGAAAAACAGTCTTGACCATATGTTTTTGCCCACAACATCCAATAAAGAGGCACCCGAAGTCAGATCAACACATGGACACATAAACAAGAATCTCAGTTTTAATACCTCCATCGATCTTCTCCTCGTTATTGATTTCCATGACAACAAACTTCTCACACACAGCGAATGTGGGAAGAGTGGAGGAGATGAACTGGCCGAACCTGCGGAGACAGTAAACTGTGTCATGCTGCGGTGTGACGTAAATCACAGACATTCATTTTCTGTCTACATTTACGTGAGTGCGCTCTTACCGCAGCAGGTCATACGGGTTGGGGAAGCCTTGTAGCAGCAGACTGAGCACGTTGCTGATGGCGGCGACAGTGGGCTGGGACAGCGTGGTGTCCCTCAGGGTGAGCAGCAATCGTGGGATGAGCTGAAACTCTCTCAGCAGTTTAGCATTTTTAGCCGCCTCACTGTCGACACAGTCAGTGAAACACACACAGTGAGCTTCAAAATATCTGTGCCAAACAGCAATTACAAAAAAAACTCATGTTATTCTCCATTTGATCTGTTTCTTGTTCAGGGAAATCTCCTCCTGACACTTGCCTGGATTCTGTCAGCAGCTCAATGAAATGCTCGAACAGAGACAGATGGAGCTCGTACGGAGCGTGGAGCCAAACCTGAGGAGCAGACGGAGCAGACTGAGACCCTTGCCTCAAAAGTTATTTCTGGCAGCACAAACTGTTGGCACAAAGTAGCCCAGATCTTTAACACTTAAACATCGGTGTAAAACTTTGTTCCTCTTTTGGTCACAGTGGCTAGAAAATGCAAAAAAATCTACCTGCAAATCTCCATGTTTCACCTGCCAGTGACGGGTTTAAGTGGAACGAGACTCTGACGGATGTTAAATAGGTGGAAACAATTCCTTCAACAGCTGCACAATAATGCTGTCCTTACTAGAATTATGGGTCCATCTGCCCTGTAAACACTGACCTCAAAGTCACACAGCAGGTCCTGGAAGGCCATGGAGTTGGGGATGATGGAGGTCTCATGGCCGCTGTCAACTGTTCCCACCAGAGAGAAGGTGAGGTGGAGGATGTGACTGTTCAGCAGCGAGCGCTTCTTCTTTAGCAGCATAGCTAGCAACTAAAGGGAATGACAACACAAACACATAGTTCCAAATATTTAAGTCAGGGGACTCAAGCTTATTATTAATAATAATAATAATAATAATACTCTGATGATTTTGTCTGTAGAAAAGTAGGAGCAATGCCACTAAGGCACAATGGAAAGCAGAAATGGGGCACGAGCCTAAAATGCACACATACGTGCTTGATTGATAGAAAACACTGTTTAAAGGTTTGCAGACTGCAGTATTAAAAATAAAATAGAGCATCATGGTTGGAATAACATCTGGAAGGCCTGGGTTCGATTCCACCTTGGCCCGGGCCTCTCCCTCTGTGTGGAGTTTG
Source organism: Cichlasoma orientale (assembly GCA_034780415.1). Classification (NCBI taxonomy): domain Eukaryota; kingdom Metazoa; phylum Chordata; class Actinopteri; order Cichliformes; family Cichlidae; genus Cichlasoma; species Cichlasoma orientale. The sequence continues at coordinate 443,491 of JAVDPK010000156.1, read as the reverse complement.
CATGTTCTCCCCGTGTCTGCGT
>JAVDPK010000156.1:423840-443369 GCA_034780415.1 Cichlasoma orientale | reverse complement strand
TGGCCCTGCGACAGGCTGGCGACCTGTCCAGGGTGTACCCTGCCTCTCGCCCTGTGTCAGCTGGGATAGGCTCCAGCTGAACAAACCACAACTGATTATCCTAGAAATATTAGATTCATTCTTAAAATCACACTCAGCAGATCTGCTTACTGTCTGAACGGGTCAGATTTTCTACGTGACCTATGTACACCTCAATCATTTACTGGGCAGTAATACTGCATTAGTTCTGTTTTACTGCTTTCTCGGTATTCTGGAAAAAGTGTGCGGCAGCCTGAATCACAGATTCTGTTTATCACGTCTGCTATTTTTAACACGTGTCTGCATTCTTTTTATTTTTAAACAAGAAGAGAGAGAAGATGTCCATTTAGATGGCTCGCACGAGGAAGAGACATGAAAAAACATCAAAACGAATTACAATTATAGCTTTTTTTAAATAAAACTGAAGCAACGAGAGTCCATTAAGCCAAAAACTAAGAAGAAAACACACGGCCTAACCTGGTAGCCTTTGATGCGCTCCATCTCTTTACTGGCCAGTGGGTTGCTTTTTACAACACACACTAAAGCTTTGACAGCTGCATACAGCCCCTCCACATCCGACGCCATGGCAACCAGACCCAAGATGGCTGCTGCCCCTCCCACGTATTGCAGGTTTGTGGCCACAGGTTTGGGCACAAAGGCACGAACACCTGAAGGAGCGAGAAAGAGAAGAGGTGAGTTTTCCTCCAGTGAGCCGATGTGGAGTTCCACTGGAGAGAACAAGTGTCTGCTGCTGCTAGAGTCATTACACAGACTCGGTTTACCTAAATATCCAATGACAGCAGCTCCTACGGTCCGCGCCGGCCCGTTGAGGTGACCGGCGGCATTATGAATCAGTTTCACTGGAGTGGCGTTTTCGTGAGAGGACACGGCGAGCTGAAGAAAATGTTCAGTAAAGAAATTAAAACGACAAAACACACACACACACACACACACGAAGGCAACTTGGTTACTTTTTAAAACAATATTTGCTGAGAGCCGCTTTCTCACAACTTCGCATCATTTTCTCATTTGTTAGTCAAATTTTTGTTTAGTTTTTTCCAACACTAAGTGTTGCTGTGGATGCTGCGGTCTTGCACCAAGACCTGCTCAAAGGTGATTTAGTGAGCTAAAATGAGAGCCTGGATTATTTCGGTGAATTCAGGAAGGTAAGAAAACTGTATTATGCAATGTTGGTGTTTGGAATAACTGTGTTCTTACAGAGTTTTCTTTATTTATCTTAACATGAAAGGGTGTGAAAGGCACACACGGTTATGTTTAGTTTACTAAGAAGGAGGCGAAAATGCTGCACGAGAATACACCGACTTATTTTCTTCACTGTTTGCACAGTGAGTGAGTCTCTTCCTGCACTGTGACAGGCCTCTGCTGCAGCAGAAACGCTGCCTCTGTAATTCTCTGCACTTCGCTTCATGTGACTCGCTGTGGGAGAGGGAGCAGGAGAGACGGGCAGGCTGGGAAATGACTTGACAAGTGGGGAGAAAGAGATAAGGAAGCAGAGGGAGCTCATCTGGAGCTCCAACACACACTTCTGGTGTGTTACTTACTTCAAATGCATCGTTTAAATGCATTGGGCATGAATTTTTCTGCTGGAAAATGAAACTGACCTTTGCAAACTCTTAAGTGTGTGAATGTATGTCTGTAGACATTTTCACACTGCAGCCCTACACTTTTCTAGCGATTACAGGACGGGGTGCCTGCGTCACTGTATGCTGATATGCGAATAGCACATCTAATAGTCCAGTGGATGCACCATTAGTGAATGAGCTTCCTCTGCACTGCTTCCTGCACATCCCTTACAGAAACCACAGTATGATTCCCTGCTGTGATAACCTGGGGAAAATACCTCAGTCCGACGTTCCTGAAATAGTCCAAAATCCATGTGTGAAAACTGCTTACATGCATGTGTTTACACTTCTAAACACAGACGGAGCCACTTGGACCTCAGCAGAGTTCTTCTGCATGTATTTATTTATTTATTTATTAAGCTCGAAGTCTAACTTTGCACTTTTCTGAGGGTAAACACATCAGCGCGCCGCCCGGGAGCCGAGGGAGGAGAGACGGTTCTTTTTCAGTCAGTTACGTCAGCCAGAGTGATGTAATCAGTGCGCTGAACACTTCATGCTCCCAACAGTTTTTGGCACTCTGATAAAAACTGAATGTTACTGTGATGGAATTTATAGATTCTAATTAAACTCCGACAGTGAGATTCAAATGTAGCAGCGACTCTGATGGAAAACAGCACTACGACAATGAGCTCTGAGAAGCAGCGTGTCTGACCTGTTTGGCGATGGCTTTGCTGTCCAGTTTGTTGTAGACTTTCCTGATTTTTGCCACAGTGAGAGTCGAGACAGAGAGTGCATAGAGACTGAAAGATACCTTCTCTTCTGGCACCAGCGCCACCGGAGAGGCCGGCGCTACCTCTGTCTTTGAGTCCTTACCTGCAGAAAGGGAAAGTGACAGAGGCAGACTAAAGAGTCGCTTTGAGGTAAAACACGATGTGATGAAGATTTAGCAGCTGGCAAAAAGCACGCCTGCAGACTGTGAGGTCAGGAGGGCCACTTACAGGGAAGGTAGACGGCCTGAAAGCTGCCCACGTAGTTGGGTCCCAGCTCATAAATGGCAGCGACGCTGGTGGCAGGTAAGACCTCCTCCAGGAAGTGGGTGGGTCCCAGACGCCACACCAGGCTGGAGAGCTGGCGCTGGGCAGGCGGCGTCCCTACGTACCCGTAAACGGTACTCACGACCGGAGGGTTGGTGGAGCTGGAGCCGCCCGGAGCACTGTGGATGTAGTGAAGCTGGAGAGGAGGAAGGGTGAAGGTAAGGACTCAAATGAGGGATTTCTATGAGGAAAAGTAGAAAAAGGACTGAGCTGACATTTTCAGTCTTTTGTGTTATGAAACAGAAGGAAGCCCACCACAAACTTCAGAGACAACAAAGACAAATTACATTTGACACGTTCATTGGCTCAGATCACAGCAGAGCCTTCAGATCATGTGAGATACACAAATTTATTTCAATTATCTGCATCAGGCACCAACAAACAGCTGAAAATATACTGGGAAATAATGAAATGATGCTCTCGGGTATTCGGTATTGGTTTCAGGTGATCACTCTAATTTTTTCTCATTAAATGTTCTCTGTGCTGAGTCACACACAGACATGATTTACTCTGCTGTCCTCTTTGATGTTTGCCTGGTTTCACATGTGCGCCTGAGAGTGACGAGTTGATAAATCGGTCTGATATCAGGCTCGTTAAATATGCAAATGTTACCCGTTACCTCAGTGATGGAGCTGCTGATTTATCAGCTCCTGGACTTGATCAGCTCAGACGTGTGCTTAAAACCTTCTTTATGTTTAAAAAATATCACACAGGCAGACACAAAACAAGGAGAATCTTAACTTTTTCAGACTTTATGAGGAAAACATATCAGACCTCCTCCCACTGTTAATTTCTGGCACCAGAGGAGAGGAGGAGATGCTGCGTCCCCCTCTGAGATCTCTGTCTTTGCCTCTGGCCGCCCTTGAAGAAACAACTAAGACTAAAACACGACCAATTTATCGGCAAGCCCATTTTATCTGACGATGTTAACTTTTTGCTGTTATACTGGTATCAGGATTTATGATGGCCGATAAATGAAAATTTAAAAAGTAAAGAGCAGACGGGAGAAACACCCTTTTACATCATTTTGCAGAGCGGCCTCTGGCCAGCAGGGGGCACTCTGTCACCTCCCTGTTTGGAAGTCCACAAACACAACCAGCTGATCCGAGCAGAGTTGGGCAGATGAGTAAATAACTACACACAACAAATGCTGAGGAAATGTGTTTATGTCTCACGTGTCTGAAGGAAAGAAACACTGGCTGATATGCTGGAATATCAGATTTTTTTAAAGCACCAAATATCTGTCTTAAAAACCTTCTATTCCTCAGGCTCTAAGACCACACAGAAGGATATTCTTAAAGGGAGCTCATCTTTACTGCAGGAAGATCAAAAAATGAAATCAGGAGCCAAATTTGCTGTTTGAGGTTCTCAAAGAACCCGAGTCATTCAAAACCTATTTCAAACTGCAGTCACTGCTGAGTCCAGTTGAGTATTTATATCTCAAACATTTCTCTCTGGGTCGCCTTCTTTAAAACGATAAATGGATACTGTGACCTTCTCAGTCCCACACAGCTGTTTTTTTAAAGCTTTAAAGTTCAATAATGGCTGGAGGGCTTTGTTTTATTATGATGTGACTCCATAAATGGTAAGAAAGTGAGTAATTTGTCTTTGTAAAGTTTAAAGCTTATGATATGATAGATTTTGTTTTGTTTTTTGGGAGTTGTGAGGGTCATTTTTCACCTTCCTTCCAGCACAGCCTTGATTGTGTAGTTTTAAAATCGATCACGAGATAAATTCCTGATGAAAAGATTCATTAGTCGGAACCCTGATGTTACACAACAGTGAGTGACGCCGATGCACTGATTGTGGGAAGGAGAAAAAAAGGATATGAGAGAAGAAACGCAGCTCACCACAGAACAGCATTTCAGCACTTCTCTGGCTTCATGTCAGAAATGTGTAAAGAATGCAGTGAAGCAGCACCACAATGTATCATCTATTCATTATTCATGGATTGAGCCACCCCTGCTGTTGTTGCTGGCTACTTTCTGCAGTTTGCCATTTACAGCACTCGGGAGATGCCTGCACACTTAAAGATTTCTGCTCTGCTGTCGCTCCCTCACGAGCTTAAAAACTAAAAACTCAACAAAAACACGACCACATCACCACCCGTATGAGACGCAGGGCGAGCCTGTTTTTTCCTGTGCACGCTCCTCAGCAGGAAATGAAGCTGCTGTTATCGGTGCTGTTAAGGAGAAGCTGTGACTTGTGGCCTGAGCCCATTCCCTGCTCTGCCGTCTGATCTCAGGAGAAGCTGAAGTCACTGAACCATGAACCACATCACAGTCTGCTGACTGCTGCTTAAAGGCCCGGCTTAGAAACGCAGTGCTGCTTCTTAATGCCAACAGTGATCCAAACACGGTGAGCTAATTATGGGCCATATTCAATTCAACACAAAGCTATTGATCCTAGGTATTTGCTTACTGATGCTAATATCAGTAATATATCATCAGCACACTCGGAGCTTTAAATCGAGAGCAAGCTCAGTGTTTGTTTATGCAGAGCTCTCTTTAAAAATAGATAACAGTGAATATGAGATGATGATGAAGACGATGAAGATGATGGTGATGTGTTTATGTGCAGTCAGGTGTATGCTGATTTTCTACCCATAAATCCACCTACATGTCTAGACAAAGACAGCGGACATTTACTACGAGCATTAGTTGATGTGTCCTATCACAGGCAAACTGGTATCAGTCCAACAGGTTCTCCCGCCATCAGAAAGAAGCTAGGCTAATTCTCCAGCTGCTGCACTGTTACCACGGTACAAGGGTGCAGCTGGAGTTTGTGCTGGGCGGCTGCACTGTGGCTGAAAACAGAGAACACGGTTCCTTGTTTGATAACCTGGTTCGGGGCTTCTCGTTCTGTTCATGCAGGTGGAAAAAAAAATGCAAATAAAAGCTGAACCGCCGTCAGACCACCGATTACATTCATCGATTCCCTCTTTTGGTCTCCATGTCAACAGCACCGGGACTACAAGCAGACTTGAAAGTTTTTGGTATGAATTATTTTGTCTCTGGACTACAAATGATATGATATGCAGATATCTGTTTGCAGAGATTACTGCAGCCCCAATTTCCATATCTGTAATGCTGCACATGATTGTAAATTATTTTAGCAAAGCCTTCATATAATATTGTGGACAAGAGCAAAAATAAGAAGCCTGCTTCAGGCTGAGAACAACGTGGATGTTTATTGCATAGCTCCAAGTTTACCTTGACAGTGCTGATGAGCTGCCCATCGATGTACAGCGTGGCCATGCTGTTCTTCAACATGCCTTTGCTCATGACCAGCACCAGGTGGTGCCACTGGCCCTCAGCGATCAGCTCGCCACAGCGGAAGCGAGCGCAGCAGGGAAGGATCTCATAGAAGGAGGCTTCTTCGCTCGACTCATCCGCTGCTTGATAGGGAGGAAGGCGGAGAGAAGCAGGGGGCAACATCAATGAGTCAGAGAGCTCCAGCAGTATATTAGCTCTGCGTAAAACCCCTGGAGACGAAGCCTGTTTGGTCGTAACAGAGCTCTCTGTAAGAGTGCCAATTTATCAAGTATAATCTTTAAACGCCACCGTATTAATATTTTCTCCACTCAAATATCTAATAATTAATTTCTCTGCTATGAATATATATCGTACATTTTAAAGTGATACTAAACACTAAATATTAGAATATTAGGTTCGACTGTGCCCCTTCAATGAATAACTCAGCTTATTGTTATTCATTTAAAATTTGAAACATATTGAAGCAGGATTCAAAATGGATTTATGGAGGTGCTCTTTGGACTTATTTGGACTAGGATTCTTTTAAATAATTAAGATGCCTTTATTCTTATGCCTTCAATCAAACAAAAAAAAGTTATAGGTTTTGGCACACAAGCTGCAAATTGAACCCTTTCATAGTGATGGTTCACCACAAAGAATCTTAAAGAATGGACCAAGTATAGCGGTGCAGAAAGGGTGTATAAAGCTATCAGAATGTGTAGAATAAAGAGGACGTTTAATTCTACTGCTGCTACTCACAGTATGTTTGCAGCAGCTCCTCCTTGGTGGAGACGGTGAGCGAGCGGTCTTTGGCCGACAGCACCACAGCCAGGCACACGTAGTGCTGCTCCGAGGAGTTGGCCCGACGGACGATGGTCAGCAGCCGCACCGGGTGGGCCTGAGGGACTATGCTGAACCGCTCCACGCAGAACCACGTGGAGTAGCTCAGGCCTGACGGCGGAGGAAACAAGCGCTCGCCTGAAGGAGGGGGTGGCAAGAAAGAGGTGAACTTTTCTTTAATATCTGAAAGCAGTTCAGGTCTGTTAATTATGATGTAGAGACTTCAGGAAGGCTACTAAGGCGTGTCTAGCCACCCATAGTCTCCGAAGCATGTCCTGGCTCTCCCCGTGGGTTCCCTCCCAGTAGGACATGCCAGAAACGCCTCACCAAGGAGGCGTTCAGCAGGTATCCTAGTGAGCTGCCTCAAACACCTGAACTAGCTCTACTATAAACCCTTCCCAAAAGACTGAGCTCCTCACACAGACTCCTGTCGAAGGCGGCTCAGATCGACCACTTCTATCCTCGATCGATTGTTATTTCAGTCGTCATCCACAGCTCGAGGAGTGCAGACTGACCCGTGAATTAACTGTGTTACGTTCACACAGTGTCCTCCGGACAAACACCAATCACCATAAATGTCCTCACACTGAGGAGTGAACATCGCTACTGCAGCAATGACTGTTTAAAGACAGACACACACAACATCTCATCTCTTCGCACATCCTTTTGGACAGACTGCGGTAACTCTGGATGCTGCCAGCACGTATCTGGTAATAAAGTGAATATGTGGCAAGAACTGGAAAACTAGAAACTGTTATCATGGGCTTGATTTTTGACTTACTGTCCTTTCATCTTTTCTTATTTCTGATCTTGAATGTTCGGTTTGCTTGTTTTTATTAATGCGACATACTGCAAACAAATAACCCTCGTGGGCCATCTTATCTCACCTATAAACAAATGGTCTTATTTTTCTTCTGAGTCATTCTCCATTTTCTCTGGTTCAGACCTGCATTTTGCACTAGTTTGCTTTGCTTCAGTGCTTTATCCAAATACACCACAGTAAATTATGCCATGTTTATGTATAATCAGACAGAGCTGCAGAACAGCTCACTGAGTGTGTGTGCATGGAGAAAAGATTTAAATTCAGCCTCTGGGGTAGACCAGGGCATACGGTGTCTTGCATTACCATTAAAACCAATTAAAATTTGCATCTACGTCAAGCTAAGTGACACTATGTTGACGTGAGCTGCCAAAAATTGAAGGCAGAATGGAGTCCTTGAGCCATTTTGTCCTGCAGATTGGTGAGCAAACATCTCACAGCGAAGTCTCCGTGGCTCGGGATGAGGTTGTCACTCAAAAGGTTATCAGACTCGACCAAATAATGGGGCGTCTGTGGACTCCATCAGCTGCACGAGCCAGGAAGATCTGTGGAAAACTCGCTTGAGGGAGTACATCTTTTTCTTATGTATATCAATTTATGCTTGCTGCAACTTGGGTGTTGTGAGCAGAATGAAGATATTTTGATGAATGAGCCTCTGGATGATGTCATCCACAGATATGGGTCAGACTGGAGTGGAAGAGGAAGGGGAAGCAAGGAAACAGAGAGGAGGGGAGGAGATGGGATAGAGATAAATGAGGCAGGGAAGAGGGAAGGGAAAGTGACAGAGAATGGATAGAATCAGGGCAGAGAAAAAGAGGAAGAATGAAGGGGAAGAAAAAAACGGATCGGGGGGGTTTGAGATAAGCAGGAGAAAGGACGGAGAAAAGGAAAATGTGAATGACAGGAAGAAATGAGGAGGGAAGTGAGGTCTATAAATAGAGTCGGGTGACTAGTTGGAGACGACGACAGGAGAGCAGTGTGGGGTGGATGAGCACAGAAGAAGCGGTGTGAATAGGTAAACAGATGGAGTAATGATAGTAATGTATGAGCGGCTGAAGAGGAGGATGGAATCAGGGGGAAGAGGAGAAAGAAGCGTCTAGCTGTGCTCAATAAATACTAAATGAGGCTACACACTCAGAAATTCAGCCATAACATCATGGACAATTTCGACGCTAAAATTTATTCTGTAAAATTTCAGCGGGTAAAACAATGTTTTTCATAACAAGCACAGTTTATTTTTAACACACTATAAAACCACTTGATGATAAACTAAAGGCGAGGACAGGTGAGATCTGAAGCCGGAGATACCCTGGGTACTGTGGAGGGGTGTGAAACACAGATCAGGCTGCTTGTTTTTCTTTTGCATAAAAAAAAATAAATTAATAAAAAAGTGAAAGAAGCCCTGAGAGGTTTTATAGAGGAAAAAAAACAAACACACACAACACCTTTAAAAGGAAAGCGAGAACAAAGATGAGAATGAGGAAAACAACAATGAGGCTGACGGCACATGAATATAAAAACAGAGATGTTGGCGCTAACGCCGTCATCCGAGTGGGATGTGTGTAGTTAAAAATTAATTAAACACCAGGCAAAAAGGGGAAGCGTACAAAGAGATGCCCTGTACGTTTGTGTGTTTCAGTGTGACTGTGGGCTAAAACTGAAATTAGGTGGGATGAAACGCAGGCTGTGCGGGAGAGAGAGGGGAGGAGACGTGAATCTGTTCTCACTCATCGATTTAAAACACGTTTTTACACCCGTGTGTTAATTTACCCGCCAAACGGGATAAAGGACAAAAAAGAATTATAAATAGGCTGAGAGTGAATCGTTTGAAAGTCCAACAAGCAGCACTCCAACACCCGGCCTGCTTTGAACCGCCGCCTGTTGCTTGTTTAAATGAGAAGCCCGAATGAAGATTGAAGCACGAGGATTCTTCAGTGAGGATCGTGCATGATGACGTACCGTACACGACATGCAACATCTTCTCATACCGAAACAGAACAGGGTTTGTGGCTATGGCTGCAGCTAATGACCGCTAACTCTCATGCTAAATTCCCACTTCCTCCTGAGATCAGAGCAGCCTGCCACACACACACACACACACACACACACACTGCATACTGTACTATATTTCCTCTAATAAAAACCGGCAGTTAATTAAAAGCCAGGTGAGCAATAAAGGCTGAGGGCCTTTACAGAGACAAATAAAGGCCAGCTGCAGTGTAGTTGTTTACACATTCGCCTAACAAGATCCCCGGTTCAATCCCAGGAGGAGATGCGTCGGGAGGCAGGAAGGGCGTCCGGCGTAACAACTCTGCCAAATCAAACACGCAGAGTCGCTGTGAACAAGAGCGGCTGAAAGAAGCTTCCTAACTGCATGCTGGGCAAAAAACCCCCAAAGCTGCATAAACTGGTTATAACGTGACAGTCAGCGAAATGTAATGTAAATGTTAGTTTTACCTAATAGATTCAACATTATAACTGATGAGGTATAACATTATGACCACCTGCCCAATATGGTGTTGTTCCCCCCCTTTTGCTGCCAAAGCAGCCCTGAACCACTGAGGCGTGGACTCCACTAGACCCCTGAAGGTGTGCTGTGGGATCTGCACCAAGATGTTACCAACAGATCCTGTAAGCTGTGAGGTGGGACCTCCATGGATCGGACTTGTTTATCCAGCACATCTCACAGATGCTCGACTGGATTGAGATCTGGGGGATTTGGAGGCCAAGTCAACGCCTCAAACTTGCTGTTGTGCTCCTCAAACCATTCCTGAACCATGTTTGCTTTGTGGCAGGATGCATCATCCTGCTGAAAGAGGCCACAGCCGTCAGGAATACCATTTACATGGAAGGGTGTGTATGGTCTGCAACAATGCTTAGGTAGGTGGTACGTGTCCAAGTAACATCCACATGGATGGCAGGACCCAAGGTTTCCCAGCAGAACCCTGTCCAAAGCATCACTCTGCCGGCTTGCCTTCTTCCCATATACCACGTTTCGACTGCCAAGATGCCGGTGCTCGTGCTGGTTCCAATGAACCGGCGAACTGCTTAAGAACGGGCCTGCGTTTCCACTGCTTTGCGAGCTGATCCTTTATGAGTGTGGGCGGATCCTCGTCTGGAAATGGAAGCCGAAGAGTACGTTGAGATGGCAGAGTCACGCCCTTCTGCTGCTTGAATCATGCATTCTTGGTTCCAGACCAGCTGGCTTGCGGTGCCCTAGTTGAACCCGTTTTTCGGCCGAGCACCGAGTGAGTTTGCAGTGGAAAAAACCCTGAACGGTTCAAGCACTTGGCACCGGCACCCTGTCAGTGGAAAAAGGGCCATAGTGCATCCTGGTGTCAGGTGTTCCCCAGGTATGCAATGCACATGCACCCGGCCAGCCCCATGATTTAAAGGAAAACGTAATTCATCAGACCAGGCCGCCACCTTCCATTGCTCTGTGGTCCAGTTCTGATGTTCACGTGCCCTTTGATGGCGCTTTCGGTGGTGGACAGGAGTCAACACGGGCACACTGACTGGTCTGCAGCTATGCAGCTCCAAAAAACTGTGATGCTCTGTGTATTCTGACACCTTTCTATCAGAACCAGCATTAACCTTTTCAGCTACTTGAGCTACTGTAGCTCATCTGTTGGATCGGACCACACAGGCCGGCCTTTGCTGAGCCTTGGTCACCCATGACCCTGTTGCTGGTTCACCACGGTTCCCCCCTTGGACCACTTCTGATAGATACTGACCGCTGCAGACCGGGAACACCTCACAGGGGCTGCAGTTTTGGAGGTGTTCTGACTCACTCAGATCCTCACGCTGCCCGTTTTTCCTGATTCTAACACTTCAACTTTGAGGACAAAATGTTCACTTGCTCCCTAATATATCCCACCCACTAACAGGTGCCATGATGAACAGATAATCAGTGTTATTCACTTAACCTTTCAGTGGTCCCAATGCTATGCCTCATCACTGTAACTGCTGTTTTTTTACAAACTTGTTCTATTCATCCAAAAATATTTTTGCCTCTGTCTGATTCATCCAGTCTTTGTTTTGCATCCTTTGATCCCACTGGAACTGTTGTATATGATATTTAACAATAAAAGCCCAATAATGACGGGTTTCTGTCTAGAAGGCTTTAAATCCACAGAGTGTTGAGTTTGTATTAAGAGCATAACGCAGCAACTTTAATAAGACAAAATGGAACAGATCGAAATGAAGCTTTGCCCGTATTTAGTTAAAGAAGACCGGACTGTGATAAAAGCCCGCTTCTAACAAAGGTGAATCAGTGCCCATAGACTCTAAAATGTCCAACTTAACAGCATTAAAAGCAGGTTTACAGCCTGCTGAAATGATTCGGTTCTCAATCAACAGTTTTCTCCTTTAATAATAATAATAACTGTAGAGGGACGAATTCTTTTATAATGTGCTATTTTTTATTTGTCAGGCCGGTGACCTCTGCTTTGTTTCTCACTGGTGGCAAAGACAAACAATAAGCACATTAGGAAGCATGTGACTTTTCTCCTTTTCACCCTTTTTAGAAAAGCTAATCTGTTACTGCCCTGTTCTGTGGCCCATTATCATGCTATGCTGTTAACAAACAAAAAAGGACAGAATTAGTTGTGTCATTGACCTTTATGTCTCAGCTACAAAGTGTAGCTTGGTGGGCCACTGCATCTGGTTAACCTATAACATCAGCCTCCGTGTTCACGCTAGCAGATACCCTGTAGCTCAACCAGTTGGTGACCTTTGCACCACAGTAAATGCGATGTGACCCCGCACAATGAGCTATTTTTACCTGTGCCCATCCCGCTCAGCACTGCTCCATCGCTGACACCTGAAGCATTGGTGTTGTTGGTGGGAGCGTTGTGAGGCGCCAGGCTGGGCAGAAACAGGCACCTGCACGGGACAAGAGGAGGACAGATTAACGACTCTTATCCGGGGAAACAGCTGTAACAGATACAAAACATGTCAGCAGCTTACACGTGCGCTTATTGTGAAAGAGATTTACTGCATGTTTGCTGAATCACCGCTGCAGTCGGGCTCCGTGCCTCAGATAAACCGTTTCTCCTAACTTCCAGAAAACACTATGGTAATTCACACGCTTCAAGACACAAGCTTCATATTATAATATGGAAATTTCAGCTGCCTAATACTCAAGGATTAATTATGTATGAGAGGAGGATGGAGGTGGGATGAAAGCTCACATTTTTCAAAAGAAATCTGCTCAAAGTCGGCTGCATCCCCTCGCACTTGAGCTAAGGTTAGTGCTGATAGAGCTGATAATATTCCAATTAATTGCCAAAAATCGGGATGATGCCTGCACAGAGAGGCCACGTACACACGTCCCCAGTAAGCTTCTTGCTAACACTGAAGTGTGATGTCTGTGTGCACCGTTGTCCACTTTTTGAAGGTCTTCTCCTGCAGACAAAGACTGGCAATCATTCCACAAAACTACAAAGATTTTTCCTCGTGAGTTGGCTTTGCGTTCTGCTGACTCACTGCCCCTCGGTGAAGGTGCCATTTTCTCCTCTCTAATCATCCTGAACCAGCACTGAAGACACTGGTGCTTTGGGAAATGAACAGGGGGATTTGGGATTTGGGATTTGGGTTCCCCCCCCCCCCTCTGCTGGAGACAAAGAAGACCTTAGAGCGTGTGAAGGCCAATTCAACCAGAAACATGACAGATTTGAACTGAGCTGCACTGGAGCACGACAGCAAAAAGCCCAACTGCGTATCTGCTGTTACTAGATTTACAGTTATTTTACCGTAAAGTAGAAGTATAGCAGAAATATAGTCGTATAAATGCAGATATATGATCAGTCTCATCTGTACGAAACCTAGATTGTAAATAAAAAGATGGATGTAGCCACTGTTACATCACTCATTGGTTAGTGAGGTCACATTGTGGAGCTCGATGAGTCAACCACAAGGTAGCTTAAACTAAAGCATAACCTGATTTATCATCCTTTTTGGTTTAATGGGGACTATAATTCACAGCAAAAAAAACATGTTGTATTCAGTAAGACTTAAAACTAATGACTGAAACCACAAACCCATCAGGAAAGTGTTTACCGAGGTCATAGATCAAGGAACTGAGGGCCGCTTTCTCACCGACTTTTTCTGCAGCAAGACGAATCGGTCTCTGCCGGCCATTTAATTAAACCCAAGTTTAAGGCACCGAGTTAACTTTTTAGATGTGGGAGCCGCATCCATCATGAATTCTTCCCATATAAAAGCAGCTCAAACAACCTCACTGCAATCCCAAAGTTTTAGCATCACAACAGAGAGCAAAGCGTGGCTGATTTACTTATGTAATGGAGAAAAAAAGACTCACCACAAATAAGAGGAAATGAACATCATTCTAACAGCATAAACCAATTCAGCTTCTATCAAAGACTCGAGATGTTTTTAGGGGGGAAAAAAAAAACTCAGACATGATGTCAACAAAGTATCTACTGCAGAAACAATCAGCCAATTAACTCATGAGTCCTCAGACAGAAATGTCATCAACAATTTAGTACTCAAAACAATGAGGCCAGCGTCACCCTGTATTAAATATTGGTATGCATTCGCACGCCTCTCCGTGCTTTCTGACTTCCCAATATTATATGTTCATTGGTTCTCATTGGCAGCAGGATGGTGTATAATGGGACTGAGGCTAAATAAACCACAGCCGGTTTGTTTCTGAAACGTGACGAAGGTCTGTGGCACAAAGCTGGACACAGACATATCCGTCTTTGGAAACTCAAAACAATATTTGGTCACATGCTCAACTCGTCATCTGATTTTTTTCATGGGATGTATTAATGAAGGGAAAAGGGGAAAAAAATCCAGCCTTTAAGTTGTTAAATTCTGATCATTGTCTGGTTTTAATGTGCGTGCACTCTGATTTCCATCCTTGTAAATGTTACACGGACTAAACGAGCAATGCGAGCACCTCCCTTTGGGCTGAAAGAACTGTTACTGCCACACATCATTTTTATCAGCCCACCACAAATTCTGCATTTTAATAGCCACAGTCACCGAGCCCAGAATGACCTGATTTTTTTTTCCCGCCCCCTCGTCTTATTTTTCCACCTGGACAGGAAGGTCAGAGGTCGGGGTTAGCTAAAGAACAGCATCCCAGAGGCTGGCAGGGATTCAATAAATTTTTCAAGGACACTTCTCAAGGACGGAGCCACTGCTCCGGCCCTCTGTTTAACAGACAGCCTGTCAAACTAACAAGAACACCACCCGCTGCCTCAGAGTAACTACATGTATGCTGTCTCTTTCATCACCATAGGTTGGGTTATTAGAAAGACAAAAAAAGAAAAACACTGCAGGGATTTCACCAGCACGGCATGCTAACTTCCAGTCACAATGTCTTCTCTTTAATTCTTTAAAAAATGCTGTTTCCATTCACCCTTATCCACCCCCCCCCACCCCCCCACCCCCCGACTGATAGCCTCTTCCTGGCCTCTTGTGGGTGAGTGTGCATTCATGTGTCTGGGTGTGTGCAAACATGTTGTGTGTTATAGAAAGTGCATGTGTGTATGAGAATCCTAACAGCAGCAGGGGCATCAATATTTCATGTTGACAGATGGGAGAGAAAGGAGGGGCAATCTCTCTCTGGATGTATGCGTGTGCGTGCTGGGGTGCGTGTGTGTCTCCTCCTCTGTTTAGCAGAAAGTGGGCCATTGCCTCGTTGCCAGTGTGCTGCAGCTACTTCGCTGTGTTTTCAGGAGAAACTCCATGTTCTATTCTGGGCTGGCTGCTGTGATGAGTCAAGCCGGTTCTGAGCAAAGGAAACAGCAAAGCAAAGAAATGTTGGCTCTGGAAGTGCGATTGCTCAGAGGGTGATGGATGAAAAGCCCCTGAATCAGTTCCTGACAATCTGAGGAAGTTTTGACACTACAAGAGGCCTCAAGGGGCTTCCAGGAGATGCTACACACTATCATTATAATCATTAGTAGGAGCTAAACAAAGACTAATCAGGATTATTCTTTCTCAAAGCGTGGATGTGAGCGTGTTGGTCGTCTGTCTTTCTGTTGATGACCTGTCCGAGCTATAACCCACATTTCATCCTGCATCAGCGAGGACGGGCTCCACTGTGGTCCTTGGTTCAGATAAGTAGGGCGCACAGACTTCTTGCTTAATGCAGCTGTGGTTACTCGCATTCCCACCTCGAGAAGCCCCAGTTCGAGCCAAGAAAAAGCTTGTTGAATAACAGTATTTTCCATTTCATCTCTGCTACAAGTGAATATTTTTATGTGTTCTGAGTTAGGAAAAATTGCCTTAAAAAGTGCTTAAATGAGGGTTGCCAAACATACAGTCAGGGGGCCAGAAACAGGCCGCTGAATGGCTTTGCAAACTGTAAAAAATGTATAAAATAATAAGTTATTCACCACACTGCTGCTTCTGGTGCGGTGGTGATAGCTTTGCTACAGACAACAATGCTGGAAAGTTAAATCTGTAGATCCTGACAAACTGAATCATAAAGAACCAAAAAATTATTGACATTTCATCTAAAATTGAAAATAAATGTTTTGTGTAAATTGTAAAGCACATGCTGAAGAAGAGCCACACACCGTCCTGGTGAAACGGCTCCCTTTGGCCCATCAACGACAATAAGTTTGGCACCCTCCTTGTTATGCGCAGTACTGACATCGCCGCGGTCTTCAATGTAGACGCTGGTGTAAAACTTGTGGTGTGAAAACAGGTGGTTGAACCACGCGGCAACCAAGGGGCTGAAAAAGTGCTGGGTGTCAGTTTGTTGCTTCCACTGAAAATCACAGTTTGTTATTTTACCGTCTGAGTCACTGACATGAGGAATTTTTTGTGCAAATTTGGCTGTTTTGCCTGGTGAGCTTGCATTTTTTTTCCTGTGACGGGAAAGAGATTCCTCACCCTGCAGCGTTTTTAATCAACTCTAATGTTCTGAAGAACAACTTAGAAAAGACTGGGAGACCCTGGGTGTAGCAGTGCAAACTTGGATTTAGTTTTTCTCAAACAGAAGACTTAATACACACTTAACCCCGACCACGGCGGTGCCATCTAATAATTCAATGCTGGTTTGAATAAAAACCTTTAGCTACACTGACAGAAAACCTCTGCAATGATCTTTTGTAAGAGCTTTCTTCTTTTCTCAACACTTATGAATATGAATGAAGAACATAACACGTCACAATCTCGAGTCTCTCTTCAGAAACTGTGTTCCAGCTCAACATGTTCACAGAAGCGTGGGGGCGAATTGCTGAGGTCACAGCCCACACACCGTCTTCTGACCCGCGCGCTGTCCGTGGTGCTATCACGCAACACAAACCGCGGGGTGCAGCAGACACCGTCAGCAGTAGCACAAAGAGCGGCCAAGGGCGCCGTGTGCCATAAAAGGCGGAAAATAAGCCTATTTGTATGCACAGCTCCACAACTGGAGGCGAATAACGGGCTCCTGCTGAGACAGTAGCAGGTACTGCTAAGAGGGGGGAAAAAAAACACAACCTGTTTCATGGTGGGGAAAAATAACGTTACACCCTCAGGCGTGTTTCTATGGCGAGGAAAATTGATCCGCAAAGAGATTTAGAGGAAAAATGGTTTACAAAAGAATGAGCACCATCTGTTACTCCAACCGTAAGGAAAAGAAATTGTAAAAAGTTATAGGAAGTGTTTTTTAAACATCGTATATCTTATGAGACCTATTCAGTCAGGAGGGGGCATGTTTTAGAGTCTTCTCATGCAAAATAACTCAAGTCAGCCACTCAGTGTGAGGAAATCATACTGAGAATGGATATAAAACATTTACAATTTACAATTGGAGGCCATGCAAAATAATTTTTTAGATTTATTTTCCATAAAGGCATCAGCATTTTCAAAAGCATACACTTCTTCAGTCTGAAGAACATTAATATTTTAGCGTTCCACACAGGAAAACACTGCAGTCAGGCCCACTTCCTTTAGTCCAAAGAAGATCCTCGTATTAATATTTTTTATTTTAATAAGGAATCAAATGCAGAAATGTAATGAGCAGAAAAATAACAGCTGCTGCCTGAAGTGAATTATCACTCTGGGCTACAGGTCACAACAGCATTAATGTCACGCTGAGACTTCCTGCTCTTACCAGCTGTTTTACAGCAAGCTTTGATACCCGCCTGCGAAAGACGCAGCAGCAAAAGTTCTTCAGAAACTTCATGGAGACCAAACCAGAGCTACAGAGCAGGGTGGGCACAAACAGGGGTGCAAAGAAATGCAAATTTCACCACAGGACTGAATATTTTCTGTGTTTTTAAGGATTTCATAAACTAATCTTTTTATGACGGCTGAACCTCACAAAGAATATTAATTTTATTGTATAAAGGCCACACTTTGAAATGTTTCTGCTTTTGCTGTGCATGGTCATGTGAAGATACAAAATGCAGCTCCTAGTATTACACAGGCAACGTGTGCTTTCAGAGTTCACATGGATATGTTAATACCACAACATGCTGAAAGCACATTGAAGGAAAAAAAAAAAATCACTGAATGTCCTGTTCAAATATTTCCTCATGATTTCAGTCTCCTCTTCCATCCTTTCAAATTCATGCAAGGGCACTGCTGAAAGCAGCACAGAAACAGAAAATTATGTCCTTGAATTGTGCTTTTCTGATATGGTTTAGTTTCGTTTTGCGCTTCAAGGCCACCGTACATTTTGTAAGCTGCTGTCACACACGTATCCATTCTGTCTACAAGTTGAGCCCTTGTATTTTTAGGGCTGGAACTTAATGATTAACGATAGGATTAATAAAGTCCCACGAAATGTGAGCACATGATACAAACTGGAAGTGCACAAAATCCGAGATGGAACATTATTTATACTCAGTTTATTGTAGCACTTCTGCAGAAGGGAACAAAACTGTGGTCAGGATTAGGGTCAGGTTATGGTCATTCAGAACTTGATCATAAGACATCCTGTGTGGCAACATCAGAAATCTAATGTGTTAAAGACACACACTGCTATTTTTGAACTGGGCTCCGTGAAGTGTCAAACAGCTGAGTAACAAAGGCGTCAGCTGATTAATCACAGTGTCAGGTTGGTTTGAATGTCAAATTGTCCATTTCAAAATCCAGACACTGTGGGTAATTATGTCTACATGATGCTGGAAAGCTCGGCGGCTCGTCTATACTGCACTTTTCGTTCCTGTGCAATTCAATTTAAGTCAGGGTAAAGGTAAAGACCCTACAATAATACAGAGAAAACCCAACCATCAGATGACCCTCTATGAGCAAGCGCTTGGCAACGGTGGGAAGGAAAAACTCCCTTGCTGTTGACATGCTGTTGATGAGAGCCAGAGATTAATAATAACTAATGATTAAATGCAGAGTGGAGTATAAACAGAGTAAAAAGAGGTGAGTGAAGAAGAAACACAGGGTCACCTGATCCAGCCCTAACTATAAGTTTGATCAAAACCAGATGCCCTTTAGCTCTACTACTTTAACACTAACTTACCCAAAGCCCTCCAACGAGCTGTCAAACTCCACAAAGGCAGGCGTGACAGCTGATCCGTGCAGGCGAATGTCATGGGGCGTTGTCATCGACACCAGGCACTTGACTCGGGTGAGGGGTACGGTGCTGCCCTCAGCGGAGCGCACGAGGCTGCGGCTGATGCGATACTGGCCGTTGTCCTCTGCCGGCGTGGTGAAGACGCTGTCAGGGCCGAAGCCCTCCATGGAAGTGGTCATGCTGTCTGTGACATTAAGAAGAAAAGGTTTAAGATGTGCAACATTTGCCATCCAGGACTGAAAAGTAACTCCTACCTGTACTCTGTGGTTAGCAATGCTGTTATGAGGCTTACTCTTTAATTCATGGCATTCAAAAATAGAACGATGCAACTGCGACACATGCAAAACTTTCAGATCCCTTTCAGTTGATCTACTCTTAGTCTAACACATACAGTATGGGTTGGGGGGGGGGGGGGGGGGG
>JAVDPK010000156.1:398194-423830 GCA_034780415.1 Cichlasoma orientale | reverse complement strand
TTTTTTTAAAAATTACTGTTGGGGTTACCCCCCCCCCCCCCCCCACACCCCTTTAATTTTGGTATGAGTACTAAACCAAAGCAAGCAAAGGAAGATATCTTCCATTTGCCCGTTTTCAGGGGTGCCGTTTCTCTTTTATGACAAAGAGCGAAGGAGTGTCCTCGGTAGGAGAGGGCTGACGTGGCCCAAAGCCCGTCTGTTTTGTTGCCATGTTTCTCCACCTTTGTGGACAAAATGCTGTGAAAGACTGCGGTCTCATGGCATGACCCTGTCCCCTCCAAGACTGGGGGCCCAATGTTATCTAAGTCTGAGGGTGGGGCGTATTCATTTGATGACCCTGCAACTAGCTGGGTGATGACGTGGAGAATGCTGACCAAGCGTGAGCCAGAACCATGTGAGGGCACAACGCCTGAGCAGGGTGGTGACAATGATGTGCTGGATATCCATGATTTGTCGGCCCATGAGCAGGTGGATGGATGCCATCTGGAGCAGGATGCCAGGTATGCATCCTCTTGCCGTGCATTTTTTTTGAAAGGGGTCCGCCGGCTGAGACCTGTGATTAGGTCCAGCGTCCCCTAATGGAATCTGACTTTGGTGCAGGAAGCGCTTTGTGGCTCCCCTTTTCGACCCATTGAGGTTATAGATATGAAGTTTATTTTATATAATAATGCTTCTTGCTCTGTCCTCTGCAAAGACAGTGGTCAACCTTCATGCTTTGTCTGTGTGTCTTTCTTGCGGCCTCAGGGTCGTGTTACACCCAAATGCAGCATATTTACAGATTATTCCTGCAGCCTATAGCTCTTTTCAGCTTCTGAGTTTTTGCCCCCCTCCTGTCACATGTGAGAAGCAAAGTGGCATTCTCTGTCTGGTGTGTGTGTTATGTATCTAGACTGACCGGACTCAGAATGTGCACTTATGTGAACAGCTGTTTGTCTGCTCTGCTAATCCAGCCAGAGATAAAACTCTGCCTAAACAGAGGCTCTCCCACCGGATTGTGGAAGCTATCTCCCTGGCACTTAGCACAAAGGGTCTCTGATTGCCTGAGGCTGTGAGAGCACCAGGGGAATAGCAACCTCATGGGCCCTATTTAAAGGGGTTTCTGAGAGTGATATTTGTGCTGCAGCTAGTTGGTCATCACCGCACACTTCTGTTTGGTTCTATCGTCGAATGTGATTCGATTCTGCTGGGTCTGCCACGCACTGGGGTGCTGGTGGTCCGACTGGTGCTTTAGCTGTTCTGCAGGGTACATATATATCTCCCATACTGTATGTGTGGTACCAAGTGAATCAACCGAATGGGAAAGAAGCATTGGGACTATAACTTCTGTTCCCTGAAGAAGAAGAATGAGGTATGGCACCACGTTGCCCTGCTGTGCCATGCTTGATGAACTGATGGATATCTGTGAAGACAGAGGTGTATATGTGCAGACGGGGCCTCAAACATGTCACCACAGGCCGCCTGCCTCTTAGGCGTGTACAGAGGTGTCTTCAGCTGGCACACGCTATGCCAAACTCTATGTGCTGTACCCCATTCTTCTCCTTCAGGGAACAGGAGTTAGTCATAACATTTCATTCTAATGTCTCAGAAATCTTACTGACTTGTTAAATTGTTGAGACTGAGACCAAGAATTGACATCTGCAAACAACTTCAGAGCGTCATAATTTGCCTCTCTAAACCTTATTGCAACACAACCACGCTCTTCTCTAAATATCAGCAAATTCTTGATACAAATGTAATCCAGGAAAACGGTGAAGTTTAAATTTGGCTAGAATCTTTAAAAAACACACACTGTACATAAACGTTAGATGTAACTTCCGGGTCCTAAAACTGAAGCCAATCCCGAAGTGACTTAAACTTTCATTCTTTGTGACGACCAGCAGGGGGCGACTCTGTGAGGATACAACAGTGCTGCTCTTATTTAATACAAAGTGTAGCGTTCAATTTTTAAATTATGGTCACATTTAGAGTGAAGTAGATCATAAAGCAGCTATGCTTCAGGATGTGGATACTATCACCTGTCAGGGTGGATTAATAAAAACAAAGATGGGTGATGTCAGGGTGGCTGCATCCATCTTTATACACAGTCTGTGTACTGCAATCTGCCTGTACGATATTTCCAAGACAAGCACTGATAATCCGCCAGTTCAAAAAGCATCAACAAAAAAAGGAACTGGTGCAGCGGCGCTCAAACGCCTGCATAAAACTGCGATTTCAAAACCCCGGTGACTGAAAAATAAATATTTTTCTCGCTGTGAACATGCTTTAGCTCGAGGTCTTTTTCATGCAAATGTATAGTCTGAAATCCAAAAGAGGTACAAATGAACTTTTCACTCTTTTAGTTTTATCTCCCCATCTAGCAGCGGCTTCTCTACTTTTTCCACCAGTCCTGCAAACGTCAGTGCCGCAGCTCAGGTCCGCATCTGCCAGGTGGATTATAATTTATTATTGTACATCTTCATGTTCTAGAATTCTACAACTACAAACTTTTTACATTTTGTATGCGTTTTAGTTATGTCTACAAATAATGGAAACCAAACATCACAACTGAATTTATTTATTCCAAAATAACTAATTTTTCATTTAGACATTTGTGATGGGGGTAAAAACCCCTTAAAGCTGGTCCGGCCATGAAAACTCCCACAGTACTAAAAACACAAACTGTGAGTAGGCCGTATTAAATCAAGCCTGGATTTTCATTGTCCCAGACGGGCTATAATAAACTCCCGCACCAAGGACCAATATTTCACCTTCTATTGAGAACACGGGTTCTCTCGTTCCTTAAGAGTCAGCAGATGTGACAAAGACAAATTGGGTGAAAGCAAGAATTACAACAGCCATCAATGGCAGCTAATAAACCATACTCTTCCCACAGACAGAGAAAGACGGCAATATGCGCTCTCTCAGCGGCTGCCTGTAAAGAGCAGTAATTAGTGGGGCCTTGATATCCATTCTCAGCTGGGAGGAGACACAATAAGCAATTAAGACACGCTGAGAAGCCCAGAAAATTACAAACATTAGCAGCTGTTGATGGAAAACAAACCATTTGCATTACATTCACTGAGGCAAGCCGATCTTTGTTTAAACATGGAGTCTACATATCGTTTTAATCAGTGGACAAGAAGACTGCTCCAACAGCTTCCTGCTTCAAAAAAAGCAATGAAATGAAAAGCAGCTAAAGCAAGTTCAAATGAAGCCATGTGCTAATTAGCATATCCATAACATCCTCCAGTCCTGTTTGCCTAGTGTCAGCTGTTGTCAGCCCTGTACTCCAGGATTCAGTCAACCTGGTTTCATTTACACGTTTCTGTTTCTGATCAGAAAGTTCACATCTGCAGCTCATTCGTGTCTATGATGTAAACTATTTTCTCCCCGCATCTCATTTTAAATTATATAAATATACGTCACAGGAAGCTTTAGTGTCCCATTTTTCATGGTAACCTCTGATCAGAGGTGGTGCACTGGTTTCCCCCACAGTCCAAAGACGTGTATGCTGGGTCACTGGTGATTGTAAATCGGAAGGAGGAGCAGATGATTGTGCCCTTTGATAGGATGACGACCTTTCCAGGGTTCATTCCCACGTCTCCCCCGGTGACAGCTGAGATAAGCTCCGGCGCTCACAAGATCCCGTCTGATAAGCGGTTAATAGCACAGACGCATGGAAGGACGCCTGATTGGGTTTGTTTTCCATCTTAGATCTGACAAGAAATTTGGCAGCTCTGGATAAATTACAAAGTTAGCATCTAATTAATTCAAGGTATTCCTCTGACCATTCTGAAAGCACACAGACCACCCCCGAGATGCTAGTAGGCATTTTAATTTGGCATTAAACGAATAAGTAAAGCTCATACTCTAAAATCAGAGATCATTCTTTAGAGAATTCCTGCGAGTGAGTTTGCAGAGAGTGAGCAAAGAAAAGATGGCTCTCTTTTTTCCAAGCGCTTGTTCTCCCAGGAGAACGCCTGCATCGCTATGGCAGATGGGAATCGCTCCCAGGTGACATTATCCTTCATAACGCCGCTCGGAAGACTGCTGTGGAAGGAGCTCTTTAACTCTCAGCTATTACGCAGCGAGAATTTCACCTTTGGAGGAGCTGCTGCTTTTGTTCAACAAATACCAAGAACGTATTCTAATAGGTGATAAAATATAAATGTGGAGGCATCAGAAATGTCGACCTTTTAGTCAGCACTTTAATAATCCAGCTGAAACCAATGCCAACACAGGTTGTTGGACAGACAACACATCGACAACCATGCAATTGCAGTGTGTGTGGCTGGTATGATCCCACTGCTACTGGTGACATTTACACGGACTCTCCTCTTTCAGCGTGTTAGTGTTAAATAAAACAGCTGATAAGAACACCCCAAAATCTACTTGTTTTATTAAATATGTGCCACAAATAACACCTGCAGGAGCATTTCTCCTGGAACAGTGACTGTAGTGATCAAATGTTATCTTACTTCTCATCTCGGCATCGTAGCTGAGGGAGCTCGGTTTGTGGACCCGGTAATTCTTCAACAGCTTCTTGTCCCAGGCGCCACAGTTCAGCGGGTTTCCAAGACGTAAGAACTCCCTGAAGGGGGAGATTAGCAGGAAGTCAAGAATAAAAATAAAAAAACCACATCAACAAAGAAAACAACAACTGTGCCAGTATCACTGCTCAATCTGCTTTCAGTGGAATTAATTGTATTTAAGTAGCATTCTTTCTTTTTTAGCTTCAAATAACCTCAACTGTTTTTTTTTTCTTTTTTCCACCGTTACTCAAAAAATCCTTTCAGTGGTTTTAAAAAGAACACTTTTGTTCAGCAACTAAACTCCAACCATCCCGTTAACACATACAAATCATCTGATTCTGCATAAAAAAGCCTTCTTTTAGGCCCATTCCTGTTTTCAGTGCGTGGCTCTGATCCCAATAAATAACCAATAAACACAACCGCTGGCTTTAGCTGTTGCAGTGCATTAAATTGTGAAGCACCTCCTAATTGTACACAGTGAGTTAAGTCAGCAGTTACTTCCACTCCTCGACAGCTGAGGTTAACTGCATTTTTCGGCCTGTTTCAAAGTCAGTGACATGGTCGACTGGTGTGTAAACGACATGAATGCAAAGTGTTGCTGTGATGGTGCGCGTCTGCTGTCAAAGCGCAGAGCGTGTGACACTAGCGGCTGGAAGCAGACGATTTCGGAGCGGCGCCGAGGAGGCAGAAAGACTCTGGAGCTTTGCTGCCGGCTGATGTTGACAGAGCAGAGACAAAAAATAAAACAAGAAGAGAGGAAATATAAAGGGTGAGCCTGACAGGCAGGGAGGGGGGAGGAGGATGGGGAACAGATTGACAGACAGGGATATGTTTACCCCCAGCATAATTATTTGGGGGGGGGGGGGGGTAATCAGCCAGGCAGACTGCATTAACATATGAAAACAACCAAGCATGTGCATGTCAAATAACTTCCAGTCCTGTCCCTCAACCCCAATCTCCCATCTCACTTAACAAGTCAAGCGGGAAATGAGAATCACTCTTTTTTTGCCTGCATATGAATTTCTCCTTCATTCACAATGAAAACTGCAGATTAGCATGCTCAGAAAAAAAAAGGCAGAAAAAAGCTTCCCAAAAAAATTTAACAGATTATTTTCTTCACACAATAATGTTCACGTTGAGCTCAGGCCTGTGGAGAACATTACACTAGAAAGTTTAACATAAATAAATACATCTAAATGTCATTAAATTATTATAAATTTAATTTGTTTTAATTTGTTCCCTCCAAATTCAAAAACCAAGTACCCAGAGGTGAACATCAGAGGTTTATTATGACTGCGTCAGAGAGAGGAAGGTCTCAGACTCAAGGTTTGATGTAATGTTGCTTCAGTGAGTCTCGACACGGGATTAAGGTTGTGTTAACCAACTAAACAAGTAAACCGTGCGGCCCCACGACTCATCACCAGAAACAGTGGTCGGGTAAACTAATAATTCATATTTTATTAATGCAGAAGACCTTACGCGCCTCCAGCTGGGGCTGCAGCACTTTGATCTGGAGAATGAAAGGCTGCATTAGAGTAAACTGACACACAACCACTCTGCACAGGTGAGCGGACGTTAGCCTGGAAGGAAGTCAGCTGGTGCTAGCACTGCTAATGCTAGCCAGACTCAGGAAACTGTTTTTGTGATGTCATACATGGCAACAAGTATCACAGATTTCATCTGAATTTGATTAACGGTTCCAAACGTTCGTGCAGACACGTGTCTTACTTCCAGACTCCCTCGTTGGGATGGCATTTCAGGGTTAAGCTTTCTCCCTTTAGGTTTGTTGGAGCCTACATAATACCTCTGGTTCAGTACCTGAGTGCCATCGGCTGCAGGGCCTGTGAGGCCAACCTCTCAAACATCCTCTGCAGCGGTGGGTGCAGCGGGTGGTCTTCATCGCTGAGGGCCTGACTACAGCGCTGCAGCAGCCGCTGATGGAGGCAGGCTTCGCACAACACCTGCTGGTTCCTCTCACTGTTCACCAGGAGCTGCAGGATGTTGGCCACTGCCAGCTGCAGATCGAGGGCATGCTGGGTGGAGACGGGAGGAGGGGAAAGTTGAAGAGGTCATAGTTCACACAAACGTAAGAGCAACTAAAACGTAAGCTTAGTTTAAATCCTCCCATAAAGGGGAAAAGATTAAGCAGAATCAGGTAAATGCTACGAACTGCTTTTGGCAACAAAAAAAAAAATCAGTTACTTGTCATTCAGTAATTTATCACATTTGATTATTTTTCCAAACCGCACACTGTAGCTGGCTGACTGCCTTCTGACATGGAAAAACTAACAGACAAAAAGGCACTTCCTGCCCGCGCTCTAATCCCTTCACCCACTTTGACAGGAAGCACACTTCCTCGTCACATTTCCTCACCTCCGGCTGGCTGTCGGAGGAGACGGAGGGCAGCAGGTCCACCATGGCCAGGACAGCCCCTGGGTGGATGACCACCATGTCTGATGAGGATGATGAAGAAACTGGGTGGGAGGAGTTTGCCAAGTGGAGCTTCAAGTCAGTCAGGGCTTTTACTGGGGCAGGAGGGCCCGACGTACCGTAGTAGCCATGTCTGGAAGCACAGAGAAGAAATAAGACAACATTAGATGGTCATAATATTAGGCTTAGCCACGTACAGTAAAATTAGGAAGTTTGTTTACTCTCTAAACCACTTCAGTCACAATAATTTACATGTCCTGCTCTACTGTAAAATATGTAAGTAGCTCACAAAAACAGGAAGTAGCTCCTTAATATTCATAATCAAAGTTGTAAGATCTAAGGGCTCCGGGGGAAACTGTGTTCTACTTCGGATCAAAATAATCCCGTCACTGAATGAAAGCATTGTATTTAACACTCTGCCTGTAACTTTAGTTAACACGAGTCAGTTGTTTGCACACTTCAAAGATCCGAGGTGTCAGACGGCTACAGTTTCATCCAAAGCAACGAGCCTCCACCCCCCCCCCCCCACGCGCCCTGTGCAAACAGCAGAGAGTAGCAGATCTGCAGGGGCCTGCACTCGGGTAATTAGACAAAATAGGCGTGTTACTGCGATGCAAATTACAGAGCGGCAAATCCCTCCTCAGGAGAGATGCAGAGCTGGAAAGGCTGGAGTCAGCAGAAAACGCTGGAAGGCTTGGCTCCGGGGCAACACAATGAACCAGATTGCTGATGTTCACAGCAGCTGGCGGACGCTTTAAACTCTTTTTATTTCTTCAGAATCTAATCACACTTCTAATTGATTATCTGCTGCTAGAGAAGACACAAAGTCTCCTTACTTCCGCCCCTTAGTGGTTTCTACCTGGGATTTGAGTTGCTTATTTTATTTTATTTTATTTTTTAAAATCGGTTCTTCTGTTTTATTATTTTTTGCTTCATCCGTGAAGCACTCTGATCGGCGCTAATGTGCAGTTCAAAGTCCAAATAAAGTTTGATTCCTTGATAAATGCAGTGTAATGGAGGCAACATGCTTCAGCAAACTCCACCTGTGGTGGTGGTGGTGGTGGTGGTTTGGTGCTCGCACAAGATAAAGCGAAGGAAACCAAGACGAAGCCGGTTCTGTTGCTTTCAGGGATTACAGAATTTTACGAGCACAGGTTCTTCATGCCTTAAAGACCTCATAGTCTCCTAATATCCCAAAAGAGCACTTCACTCTCAGGCTGCAGGCTTCTTTGTGGCTCAGAGAGTTTCTGAGGCAGAGCGTTCAGTTATCAGGCCCCTCTGCTGTGGAAGCAGCCATCCAGACAGGCACGCTCTCTACCTTTAAGATTCGCCTTTAAACTGGAATTTTTTTTGTAAAGCTTAAAATTGCTAGTTGCTCCTTCAGGCCCCTGAGGAACCACCCACTTCTCATTCCTGATGCATTTATATGCCACTACTGCATGACATTAATTTGTTTACTCTCCCACAGGTTATATTTTGTCCATTTCTCGCTCCCCCCCCCCTCCCTCACCCGTCACAGGAGATGGCTGCCCCTCCCCGAGCCCGGTTCTGCTGGAAGTCTCTTCCTGTTAAAGTGGACGTCTTCCTCCCCACCACGCTGCTCACAGTCGATCGTCTAACTGGTTTTCTAACTAATATTGTGAGGTCTTTACCTTGTAGTATAAAGCACCACGAAGTTACTGGTGTGCTGAATTGGTGCTACATTTAAAAAATTAATTAATGAATCTGATTTATTCTCACAAAGTAAGAGCTGTTTTATCATCAGCAGCTGAGGGATCACTGCAGCCATTCTCCTGCTTTTCCCATCAGGTGTTTTGTGTAGACGGAGACCTTTAAAAGAAAGCTTCAAGTGTGAAATCGTGCTTTACTTTCACACATACCCACTGAATGGAAATATTCTAGCAGGCAACACTGAAAGAGCTTTAAAGCATTTCTTAAAAAAATAAAAAAACAACAGCTTTTTCTGTGTCACTGTCATAAACACGATAATCACAGCGCTGATTGCTGCAATTTGCACATCACAACCGCCGTCATTTTCTTCAAGGCAAAGCTCGCTGCACAAGCTGAGCGGCGAAATTAAATCAGAAAAGCTTTTATTTTTATGCAACAGTTTAAAAGAAATAAGTATTTAGCAACTTTTTTATATTACACAGGCTGCCAAATAAGCCTGAGTGAAGTATTAGGAGTAAAATGACAATAATAAAACACTGAAACTGAAGTCAACAATGCAGAAAGCAACTGCAATGCTATTAAATCCACAAAGAAGACCTTATAATGAAGTGCATAAGCAAGGACGAGTGCCCGATCGTCTCTAATTGTCAAATTAGTCTGCCTCATGAATATGTAGTCTTGGAGCCAATCCAGACAGGTGGGGGGGGACAGGTGGGGGGGGCTCGGTCTCACCTTGACAGCTATTATGGCTCGTGACGGCAGAACACATTTAAAGTGTAACAACCAGTTTTCCCTTTGTAAATGCAATTCAAATAGGAGCGGAGATTGGGTTTTTAGAGAGAGGGGCGATCTCAGCCGAGAGAAGAGGAGGAGGAAGAGCGCCGGAGCACGAGAAGAAAAACAGCCATTTAGCTGAATCTGAGTGTGGGGAGAAATGTCTCAGTGTGTGTGTGTGTGTCTACGATCTTGAACCATTGTTATAGTCATTCCACTCATTTAAATTACATCCAGTATTAATGTTTTTTTAAAGCACGGGTCAAGGTCAATGCCCTGCTTCAGAGATTTTGAAGAACACGCTCCACCAGCAGTGGGTCTTTTTGTGTAATCAAACACACCACACAGCACTGAAAGCAAGACCAAAAAATATGGTGGATTTTTGTGGTGGAGATTTCTGGCTTAGAATATAACAAACAAGTGCATTTGGGAAACTTGTGTTTGGGATTTTAATTGGAAAACTATTTCCTGGTAAACAGACGACTGTGACTCACTGACTTTCTGTAGATACTGAAATTTTTTTGCCTGCGAAAATCATGAAGTTAAAATCTGATATAATAACACCTCCAGTATGGATGATCTGTGAAGCCTTAAATATATAACTCTGATTAAAGGTCTTGCGCATGCTGATGGATTAATGATTTTGGTAATGAGCAGTGCTGTTAATTTCGGGCAGCTGTGGCATAAACCTTAGACTGGGTGGTGGTCTCATAAATTTGTTAAGCACTGCATCTTATACAGAGCCTTGGTCCATCCTCATTTCATCTAAATCAAGCTGTTCTGGCTCTGATTGGCTGGGACGCACAAACAGAATGTTTGAACAGTAGGTGGGCGGGGATATCTGCTCTCTATGGCGTCATAAAGACCAACGAGTAGAAAAAAACTGGCACTGTGTGCTCAGAGCAGTCTGAAGCCTGACATGGATTTCCTGTACATACGCCAACCTCATTATTTGAAACTCATGCTTACTATTAAAGGTCCTCTTTAATGTTCATAGTTTCCAGTTTGTGGCAGGAACTCCATGTGACAGTTAAAGGCTCAGTGGTTATTTTGGGACAAGAGTCTCTCGTAGTATCTACTGAAGGTGAGGATGACAGAAGGAAGGATGAGGGTGAGGAGAGTGACAGAGCGCTGTAGCTACCTCTTCCTGGCGAGCGCTGGCGTGCCCCATGGGGAGGGCAGTGAGGTCTCATGAGTCAGGCAGGGAGGCACCTGCTCCGCACGACTGCATCGCGGCACAAGCGCGCACACACACACACGCACACACACGGGCATGCACACACACGGCCGTGCAGATGGGCCAGACCGAGGATGAACAGCCAGACAGCGCCAAAGGTTAAAGGAAGAAAAAGAGAAAGAGAGAAAAGAAGGGAAGAGGTTGTTAGTGGAAAAGTGACAGAAAACAGGATCAGAGCTCCGGCTGGGTCACATGCACAACGCCAGCAAGACCTACACACGATGTTGGCATGTAGCGGGAGGAGATAATATACCCCAGTACAATATTTAACTTCATATGAGATCACAAAGTTTAGAGTTTGTTTTACCCCTTTGTGGTGCACACATGAGAAAGGCAGACGGACTGCAATTATTCAAAAGCATAATGGATGTGATGGTAAAGAAAATTAACAAATCTGAGCTCAAATTAAGCGATTCAAATCTGTCACAAAGAGCACAGAAGTGTTTGCAGAGGAATCAGAGTCGCACTGAAGTTCTGCCTGTTTGAGAACCCTACACCATGACGGCACTGCCAGGCTGTGCAGCTTCTTTATTACACTGCACGTCTCCGAGCGGGCGGCCACAGTTTAGCCAAGTGTGTCTCAGACGAAGAGGTCGAGTGAACAGGAGCCGTAACGTGATTTATGGTGCAATGTATACATTGCTGACAGGCTCACAAAAAACCCGTGGATAGAATATCTGCTGGTTACTGTGTGAGCAGGGAACACTGAAATTACACCATATACATTTTGCACTTAGTGTGACATTTGATACAAGTTACTTAATCTTAATCTTCAATAAATGTCCCTAACAAAGCCGTATGCATTTTTAGGGTCTGCACTTTGCTGACCTGTCAAAAGAGTCTGTGGCCATCTTGTACAGGTAGATGAAGAGCTTGCTGCAGTGTTTGAGCGTAGGACACACACTGTCTCCTGCGCAGCCTCCGGGGACAGCCTCGTCCTCCAGCAGCCTCTGGAAAGGCTGCGCGTTGGAGGGGAACACGCCCGTGAGGCCCAGCTTCTTCATGTCTGAGAAACAGCCCAGCAGCCTGCAGGACGGCAAGCAGAGTCATTATCAGGAGGAAAAGCTGGATCTTAAAGAGGACGACCACACTCATGGACACTACACACACAAACGTCCAAAAGCCAGATTTTCACTGAACTACAAGCACTTGGATGTTTTTCTGACAAACTGTGATGCACCAGACTGTTTGCTGCATCGAGTCCACAAAACATAATGTCGTGCCCCCCCGCAAATCATGTGACCCAGTTTCACAAGGATGATCCCATGATAAACCTAATGAAATCTTCATGAAACTAAGCAAACTCCATCCACTGATGATTACCACAAGATCTGACTGAAAGCACCAGGAGGAGTCTGAGAAATGAAGCTCAAGTTAATACTTCTAAACCGTTCACCTGTGATTCCCCCCAACTTTCATCAAACATTCACAGCCTGTTTAATTATCCATCCAGAAGCATCCAAAGCATTTGTTCAACCCCTGCTATAACTATGGAATGCCCACACTCAAGGATGTTCATTCAGCTTTCTCTTACTTAGTACAAAGAAACAAATCAAAGGCACAAAACTCTAAAAAAAAACCCAATCAAATTAATTTAATTAACGGTGTGTTTTCATACAGATAACAAGTGGCCCTTACCTGACAGCATCAGCCAGCTTCTCGTACTGGATCTCCGTGCGGAAGAAGTGCGAGTTGGCCGGCTCGTAGCGCATGGCGGCGGTGAGCGTGCAGAAGACCGTGTGCAGAAGCTCAAAAACCTGGTTCTGGTTCACGCGCTCCCAGCCGTGTCGCGGCGGCTGGCACAGCGAGCGCTCCATGGCCACCAGCAGCGAGGTGACGTAGACGAAGCCGCCCACCTTGCGAAACACCGTCCGAGTGCGATGACTCTCACGCAGCACGGCTAACAAAGCCTGAGGAGAAGAAAGATTACGCCATCAGAATTATTAGAGAAACAATGCTGAAACGTTTACAAAGACAAAAACATATTTCCTAATAGGATATTACTTCTCTGAGGTAGATCAGTTGATGCATAATTTATTCTGAAGATATCACACACCTCATCTTTCTCTTTTTTCCACTTATTTGTTTTTTGTTACCCCATTCAATCACATCTCTATTCATCAACTCACTTTTCCTCTCATTGTTCTTTTGCAGTGACATATTTATGAGCCCCTGTGGGTTTCTTTGCCTCACCGCACCGGCTCAGTTTTTTCCTACAAGTTTTACGGTTTGCATTTGCAAGCAACCTAAACTGAAACATCAAACTGTAACCCAGATATGCGTCTGGGGATGTAAGAAAAGAGCCCGAGAACACGGAGCGGCTGTGACAGGCAAAGTTTTTTAATTGGCAAACGGGGAGAAAAATGTCTGAGTGGCAACAGATGAAGCTTTTGAATGACACAGGTGAAGTGCGGTGTCAATAAAAAATAAACAGCACCACTGGGAGCTGTGTAATATCGTCACCTCTGAAGTAAAAATGGTGGCGGCACGGAACGCACAACTAAATGATGCACGCTCCTCCACATCACGCAGCCATTGGCAGTGTTTCACAGTCCAACAAACCTCAGGAACGCTAAAAAAAGACTTACTTCACTGGACATTTAAAGACAGCTGGTATGTTATCATTACAGAAAAATTACATGAAAAAAAAAAAACTGCTGTAATTTACTCAAAACGTCCAAATATTATTCCCACAAAAAAATTAGTGTAGCGAGAAAAAAAAAGCAATTGCCAGATGCAATCTCAAAACCGTCTCCCATTGGCTGATGAAAATTCAACTATTTATTCGAATTTAACAGGACAGTAATGAGCCCTGTACGTCCATTCTTACTGCTTCCATAGGAATTCAGAAGGATAAGAAGCAGCTGGTAATCAAATGCACTTGATTAACAAATCATGAGCAAATGTGATCACCCTTATAAGGAGAACACAAACCCACAACCTTCCCAGGAGTGGACGTCCCAGCAGGCGTCACTCCACGGTCAGGCCGTGCAACGCTCAGAGAAACTGCAAAAACTCCAAGAGCTCCATCTCAGACTCTCCAGGGCTCAGTCTGAGAGACTGAAGGGTTGCCAGGCCTCCTATCACTAACAAGAACATGGCAGCAGAGCTTAGGTTTGCAAAGTTGCATCTGAACAAATCACAAGACCTCTGGAACAGGACCAGAGCGGAGATGTTTGGCCACCATGCACAGCATACCTCATTCTAACCATCAGCACGGGGGTGGAGGGGTGATATTTGGGCTCGTTTTGCAGCCACAGGACCTGGGCACCTTGCAGTCACTGAGTTGACCATGAACTCCTCTGCACACCGAAGCATTCTACAGTCAAATGTGAGGCCAGCTGTCCGGCAGCTAAAGCTCAACCAAAATTGGGTCACGCAGCAGGACAACGATCCCAAACACAGCAGCAAATCTCCAACAGGACGGCTGACGGAGAGAAGAATCGAGGTGCTGCTGATACAAATATCAGCCACTGCCAAACAGAAACGGGCTGAAACTGTTGTTTTTTTGATAAATTGCTGCATCGCTGCCTTTTGCTAATGCGAGATATTTTTAAGCCTGAACCAAACTGGTGGAATGACAATAGATTGAATAAAATGGCACAAAGCATACCGTGGTTTACCATCATTCTGGACACACACACGGGTACCTGGATTTACAAAACGAACATTATGTTGCATTAAGTAATGCTCATAACCAGCCACTGTGATCATAAACCCAGCAGGAAAGCATTTGCTGAGGTCACAGGTGCTTCATATACACCCTGAAGGTCGTTTTTATAACTGATCTCACAGAAAATGTATGACATCCCAGCACCGACGCATTCCACTGCATTTTATTCACACTTCCCATTTCTGAACATTATAGCCAGAAAAAGAATTGCAACAGCTGGGGCCTATACAAATATCTCCAAATGGAGGGACAGAGAAGTAAAAACTGTTCCATGTTGCACCACTGAGCCAGCGGTTTCCTGCTGCTTTAGAAGACTCCCAGACTCAGCACAAAGCTTTTAAAGCCAGTCACAGGATGTCAGACATCCTCTTCCTGACCTGTAAGCTGGGAAATTACCACCAGGCGACAACTACATGCACATAAAATTTAGGTTCGGGGTGATAAGTTTGGCAGCTATGTGGAGGCCGTGGGAATTAGATGGAGCATATCAGGGTTAGGCTGTTCCCTCCTGAGATGTTAAAGTGTTAAATGGGCACCGTCACAAGGATAGGTTTAACTCCGGTATCTTTTAGAGGGTCTGCAGTGTGTTTGCGCCAGCGATAAATTAAACTCTGAGTAAGGAAAAAATGATTAAAGTCAAACTAGATTTTATACGAATTCTTTGCAATCCTTTTTTAGGGCGATAATTAAAATCCCTGATTAGTGAAACTGGAGTAAAATGCTGACGGGTTAATCCAAACGAAGCCTTCAGACGGCATGAGAATAACCTCGTTTGAAGGAGTGGAATCTGAAAATGCAATTATGCTTCTGCAGATGAGCCGCCCTCACATCCTGTCTGTGTGAATGTGAGCAGAGTGCATGCTTTTATGTGCACCTTACCCTCAGCGCACCTCGTTTGAAGCAATTACTGTATGCAGGGCTTCAAATGAATATTGATTTTTAAAATTACAGACTTTCCGTTGCTCAGACTTCTCACTCAAATTCACCGACAGCTTCTGCTAGTGTCCACTAAAACAAATTCAGCAGATGTAAATGGAAAAAGAGACGTAAGCTGCACAAATTAAAAGCATATAAGTGGTGAATCCCAGCAGAAAGCAGCTCAACATTAGTGCTCAAAACAAAAAGACGACAAATAAGCGGTGTGAGCCGTTACCCTCAGTATGTCTGTCTTCAGCTGCAGTTCACTGGGCGGTGCAGAGTGCATGAGGCCCAGCAAAGTCCCCATGTCGTCGTCACCGCTCGGCGACAGGACGAGCTGCTGAATGATGAGCAGGGCGTGCTCGCGACACTGGCGGTACTTCACGATGTTGTGAACGCAACGAGCTCCACCGAACTCTCTGAACAGGGCTGGAAGGAAAGAAGAAAACAAAACAAATAATTAAAAAATAATAATGAAATCGAGTCTGTGCTGCTGATGGGTACCAAAAACCTCTGGCATCTTCGCAACATAACTAACACCATATCCCCGCTTCACTGCAGCCTCCTTATAGCTTTAAAGTTGGGCTTCAGTTAATGAACAGGTATTTGGCAGCCGCAGATCAGTTTTGGTCACCTTAAATCCTTTAATATATTTCAGAAACAAATGAGAATGCATTTAGGAGACATCAGTAGTTTGCTTGTAGTCAGCGTTAGTGACCAATCAAGTCTGAGCAGCTTTGGTTGCAATAAACCTGTGTGTGGACTTAAAGAGGGATCTCCAAAGCACTGGCTGATATTTTCAAAGGGTCACACAGAGGCGTCCTTTAAAGCAGGAGTGACTCTTTGGGCTCATACGAACGCTTTAGTCCCGCTTCAGTTTGGCAGATCGTTAAAATCTCTTACACCAGATCTTTCTTGTATTTCCCAATTTCCCCATTCTAATGCTTTTTATTGCTAAAATGAAAACGATAAGGTTACGCACAAAAAAAACCATTTCATGACTGAGCCAGTAAATACATTTTTCTTTGAGACATTTACAAGGAAAGCTTCGGCTCCTTCAAACTGAAACTTTTCAGGCTTCTGAAAGTCTGATTTGTAAATGCATTACTGAAAAAGTGGCTGTTTTGTAATGTTACCGATATTTATTCAAGTTTATCTGGAGAAGATAAAAACCTCGACTGATCCCATTATTATAATTTCTTTCTAATCTCCTTCTCCGAGTCTCTCCAGGTTAGGCCTGCCAGCTGAGGGCATCGAGCGTAAAATGTAATCAATGTGTCAGATATTACACACATCATCGTCACCAAAGCAACCGGTTCTCATCATCAAGGTCAAACAGAGCCGTCAGCGTTCTCACTGCTGGTTATGTTTGTGAGTCACTGCATTTCTACAGCTGACACACACACACACACGCACGCACGCAAGCAAGCACACACACACGCACACGAGGGTCATGTTAAAAAAATGCAATAAGATAATTTATTCATTCCTGGAAGAAAACTGTCTTTCCTCTCCACCTCAACAGAGAGGTCAAAGTTCAAGGCACATCAGCCTAGAGACGATGGAGAATCAATCTGTTGCTCAAGGACACGTCAGTAAGCACGGTATTTGGAAAAAGAGGAGACTGGGCAGTTTGTGAATTAAATAACTGCACTGATTTAATACTTTTAATACTATAAAGGTTAAATTTGAGTAATGATTAAATCTTTATTTAAAGGTACAGTCCGCATGTTATGACGTGGTCCTCATGCAGGTGGTTTTTCAGGAGACATCGTTTGTGTTTGTGTTGTAGCACCAGAGCTCAGACTCACAGAGAAACATTCACCTGCTGGGACCTTAAAGAGACACAAAGTTCAATGATAGCTCTGACCTTGTAAACATGGCTGCACGATAAGAATCAGGTACTTTATTATTGAGGGAGACTGTAAAGCTCTGGATTTCATTTAATTGGAAGGCATTAAGCTTTTCAAGGAACCACCAATCCAGCACAGAGCGTCCTGTGCATGCGTTTACCTGCATTAGTGTTGGTGGTGTTGGAGCTCTGCAGGAGCACAGTCAGTGTCTCCATCACCAGCCAGGCCAACTGCTTCTGCTCCTCTGCCACTGTGTTGTTTTTGCAGTCTGCTAAACACACAGAGAGGACAGAGGTTGGTGTTAGACAGGATTATGAATGCATTAAATGCACTGAGCAAATAATGATTCAGTAAAAGATACAAAATAAAAGGCAGGGAGTAAAAGTGATCTTAACCTTAACTAACACACACACAAGATTAATTAGCGTTGTTGTTGGTTAATAACAATCTATTTTATTTTTGCTGTGGCTCTCTGAGGAGGGAGAACCAGCTGTGAATGTCCGCTCCACTCATTTTCAGGTAAAAATTAAAAAGAAGAAGAACTAAAGAAGCAGCTCACCTTGGTCGTTGTTGTGTGGTTGCTGTTGTGAGGCCGGGTCTTTGAGCAGTGCGGCGTACTTGTGCAGTAGGTTGACCAGCACCTCCAGCAGGCCGACCTCCCGCAGCACGTCGCTGAACACCGGGTCGTGCCTGGCCAGCTTCAGCAGCGTCCCTACGGCCGTGATGCTGCAGGCGTGCGAAGTGCTCGATTTGAGCAGCACGCTAACACTGAAGAGTTCCTTACACGGCACGTAGTTGAGGCTGAAGACGACAAATTCCAGCAGCTCAAAGTACTTGGCCTGAGCCTCGGGGAGCTTGGCCACACGCTCTGCAAACTGAGACAGCGTGTGCTGCGACTCTAGGATGAAATAGTTGGCTGGTTCCGCTGCGTAGATGTTTCCGATGGCGTCCAGGAGCATGCACGCCAGACGGCTGGTTTTGGCCCTTAAGAAGGCATTTTGGAGCACCGAAAAGGCCTGAATATTACGCACTGTATGGCCTGAAATAAAAAAAATATCAAATTAATGACCACTGAAAAAATACCACCTGAAACAGAAAAAAATGAAGTAACCTAAACTTTATAATGAAATAAAAAGATTCAGAAATAGACCAACACATAGAAAATGTACTCTGCTTGGCATCACATATGTATTTTGTGTGAAGATGCAGTATTGTCATATAACAGTATATCAGAGAGTTATACTATGAGGGAAGTTCAACAAAGCCAGGCTTTCTTTGCATTAGCTGACTCAACAAAACCTAAAACCAGTTGGCGATAACGAGTATCAGGATGGCGGTCATCAACTTTCTCTGTTAAACCTGCTTCAGGATCTGCGCACGCTCACATGTAAAGGGTTGTTTCACACGTCACTTGACTCTTCTACACATAATGATCCCTGTGGGTCGCTTAATGCAATCAGAGATGTTATCAGATGATAAAATAGTGATAAAATATATAAAGAGCATTAAAAAAATGAAACGGTAAAATGCAACACTGCTGCAAATAAGAGATTAATGCTGGAGAAAATCTTAATCTTGGGATTTACTGCACAGAGTAACAAAATCAAGACAGTCATTCAAGTTAATTATTGTAACACTGTTGCTTATTTCTAAGGTGGAAAACGGAAACTTTAAACTGGATACATTTAAACATTTAATGCTACTGAACCACAGCGTGGCTCAGTAGCATTGGTTCAGTCTGTCAGCAGAACAAAGTGAAATGAATTGTACTGATTGAACAGGTATTCTCTCTGTGTGTTCTGTGTTTAAGGAGCTGCAAATGTAAAAAAAACTTAGCAGCTTAATTCTATGCTTAGAATCAGGCATAAAAACATTTTTATATTTTCTGCATCACCAAATGAATACATGCACATTCTAGCGGCAATGCGACGCACGGTTTGTGCTGCTGTAACTTTACAGCTTCATGAGACAATGCAGCACATAACAGCAGGGTGAAAGAACAGCAGGCAGGGGGGCACACATGGAACGCCACAACTAAGTGGTGGCATAGTATAGAGGAACATCTGTGCCAAGCATGACCTGGAAGCGCAGAGGTCAAGATGGGATACGCCCCCTCGGGTGGTCGAGAATGACCGAGCTAACCAACCGGACATGGTAGTGGTGGACAAGCAGAGGAAGAAAGACGTAGTGATAAATGTCTCTTGATAAACCAACAGACAGTAACATCAGGAAGAAGGAACACGAGAAGCTCGATAAACACCACGGGCTCAGAGAGGAGCCAGAGAGGATGTGGAGGGTGAAGGTAACAGTGGTCCCCGTGGTAACTGGAACAAGGGCAGTGACCCCCTTATGTGCTCGCTAACTTTGCACAAACAACCTTGTTTTAAAAAAAAAAATACTCAACAGGAGATTCCTCCTTCAGTTCCTGCTGAACTTTCTACAGCAACAGCAAAGACTTCTGTCACCTCCACAGATACCTGATACTTCAAAATACTTCCTGGTCTTTGACATGAATTTTGTTTAAACATACACTTTTGCAGTTTGCTTTGTTGAGCTGGTATTGGAGCAATATTCTTCAGTCACTGAGTCTCTAAAATGTTTTAGGCTTTAACATAACTCACACTCGAGGAGGACACTAAAGAAAACTGGCACTGAAAGTGTGTGCCAGCACACGCCCTCATACACACACTGCACTTAAGTGAATGTGGCGGGTTAATTAGGCGTGTAAGCGGACCCTCGTACCATGATGGCTCCTGGTAATGACTTTGCGCACAGCTGGAACTGTCATTAGGTGGGTAAACACGAGTGTAACTGGATGTGCTTGTGTGTGGGGTAAAACAGGCAGTTGAGCTCAACTGTGTTAGTGGCAGGGTGTGTGCGGTTAGAGCCAGAACGCAAACAGCAAGTGTGTTACCACGTGTGAATGGGTGGAGGTGAAAGGCCAAGTTAAAACACTACAGCTACAAAGAAACAGTGTTTTAACCTAAAGCAATGAAGTTTAAAAGCATAAATGGTGAACCCACATTTGGTTAAAAGAAATAAGTGGGAAGGACAAATAAATTAACAAATAGATAACAGAGCAAATAAAATTTTAAGTCAAAGGGAAGAACCAAGCAGTTACCTACGGGGCTAAAAACTGCAGTTCCTCTAAGGTCCACTTGAGGTTGGCTCCAAAAAGGGAGTCAATGTTTATTTGGTTTATTTAGTCCCCACTTCATAACACTTCTAACCGTGGTGGCTTTCTTTCATAATTCATGCACCTGGATACTGAAGTGAGGCATGAAATTAAAAATAAAATCTTTCCAGTTTTAAACCACAGACTGAAGTTCATGTAGGGACAGAGGGCAGGGGGTAAATGTGCAGTCCAAGACATTTCTCTAAACCACAAAAGTATCTTTGGACCCTATTTGCATGAAAGAGGCTTCAGGCAATTATGACAGCGTGACAATCAGCAGAGCAACTACGGTGTCTGTCAACAGGTTAAGCTTACTGGGATGAGCCACCCATCAAAGTCATTT
Organism: Cichlasoma orientale; assembly: GCA_034780415.1. Taxonomy (NCBI): domain Eukaryota; kingdom Metazoa; phylum Chordata; class Actinopteri; order Cichliformes; family Cichlidae; genus Cichlasoma; species Cichlasoma orientale. The sequence continues at coordinate 403,245 of JAVDPK010000156.1, read as the reverse complement.
CAGGCATTAAGATCTGGCACGGAGATACAGCGCATGGGGTATAAATGAAGACTTTTCCTCAAGTAATTCCTTTCTTGTTTCAGCACTTCTGGGATAAATCAAGCTGGTGCTTCTGTGCAGGCTTAAGAAGCTGATCTGTGATCTGAAAAATCACTGGGTTGTGAAAACATCGTCCCTTTCTCAACACTTTATTTAAATGTATCCTTGTTTTCTTCCTTGGATGACACCCTACTTAAGTAGCACTTGTAAGGACAAAATGTTTTTGGCTGAGTAGAAGACGACGATCAATGACAGAAAACGTTTAATCACAGACTGTCTAATCCAAGAGCATCACTTACACATCTATTTTCTTTTAAGTCTTGCTCATTATAAAACTTATGACAGATTTAAGGATTAAGTAGCCACAGTTGCTAACACTTAAATACCTTTCCCAGAGGGCTGCGGGAGAACGAATCCAGGCAGCAGGAAGGGGGCCCCGGTGGTCAACCCGGCAGGTTTCAGCTCCGTCACCCCATACGTGGATAGACAGGTGACCAGGTTGACCAGGTCCTTCAAAGCATCTTTTGATTCATCCTCCTTGGCCTGTTCCAGTCTGGATGCAGAAGAAGAGTTTGCATTAATCTTCACACACCGTGATGTAAATAAGGGGTCGGTCATGCACGCCTAGAGCCCACTCAGCAACCACTTGGTAACCAGCTGTCACTCGGGAAAAGGGTATATTCCCTCAATGGTTGCTGGGAGTTGCTAGGTGAATCTGGTTGCAAAGGGGCACACAGTTCTGCAACAAAAATCTCCTTGCAATTGCTTTGTTTGGCAGCAGACTGCCAACTACTCACCAAGCAGCAGTGAAACTGTGAAACCAGAGACTGTTTGCTTTCAAAGTAAAAGTTGCACCTGTTGAAATGCAGCGTTAAGGTGCAAACTGCACACCTGTCTCCTTTTCCCATTTACGTCACACTTTTTTGGTGAATATTTGGCAGTGTTTGCAGATAAGTCGGCATCTTCCAAGTAAACTATGGGGGACTGCACCAATTTGCTAGCAACCAAAGCAATCACAAGAGGGATCTTGGTGCAGCACCCTCTTTGTGACAATTTCACCTAGCAACCTCCACCAACCACTTGTCCACTGGTTGGGGAATGGATATTTTTCCTTAACAGTCGGTGGGTGTCAGGAGGTCGCCGACCGATCTCTAGGCCTGGGTGACTGAGGCCTAACACGCCAGCGATGAGCTGTAGGAAGGAGGACCTTATCTGTACCTGAGCGTGAGGTCGCAGAGGAACGCGTAACCCTGGCACATTCGGAAATCGTCCAGCAGGGTCTGCGACACGTCGCTGGAGTCTTTGAGGAAGCAGGAGAGCCCGGCGAACATCTCAACGATCTCCAGCGGGGAGAGATCGTCTGACTGCTGCATGTTTTGAACACATGTGCCCAGGCATTCCTTCTCTGTAAACGGAGGAGGGGGAGTCAGAGGCAAAGAACAATGCAATAATATGCAAGAAATTCACGTGAGAGAATGTATGGGAATTATTAAGGACACAAAGGCTTGCCTTTATCTTGGATTTATAGGAAGTAAAAAAGATGCATCAGGCAGAAAAGACACAGAGCAGCTTGTGCTGCTTCAGTCAGATTTATTCCGTTTTAACAGCATTTGTTCTGCTAGAAACACGAGAGCTTCGGGGCTTTTCTTTCCCAACTTAAAATGAAAGGCTCTGTGTATTTCACATATGCAATAATAACAGGGATAAGTAAGTTAAAATAATAAATCACATTAAAATAAATGTTTTGATTTTAGTGTCACATAAACCACTGAACAAATCTCACAACAAATTGTAATCAGGCAACCCTCTGGAGGGTTACACGGTTTAATTTGCCAAAATGCAAACTGTAAATTATCTGAGTGCTTTAAAAATAGTAGAAAACAAACCTCTCGGTTTTCTGATTCTCACAATGTGTTTTTTGTTACTGAGCTGCGCTGTAGAATCTGTATGTGGATGGTTCACATCCAGATGTGGTTTGGAGGACAGATGTGCTCTACAGACAGCGCATTTGTATTTACCGTGTATGTATTTGACCACGTTGACACTAAGGCCATGTCGGGAGATGGTGGTGAGCACCTCCCCAGCACTCCTCCTCCAGGGCAGGTTGTGGGGAGGACACCAGGAGGTGATGGCGCTAAATAGTAACTGGAGGTCATCCTTTTGGGCCAGCTCCTCCGCTGGAGACACAAATGTGCAGAGCTTCACCAGGATCTGCACGAGTAGAACAAACATGGTATTTTTTTAGTTAAGCCCGAGCCTGCTGTAGTGGAGATATAACCGTGTTTGTGACACATGCTGCTTGATCAAAAGAGTCAACATCAAGGTCTTTGTGGAAGGCAGAATTTCCCTTTTTTTTTTTTTTTTAAATCAGGGCACAAACGGATTTAAAGCAGCAAAATACGCCAATTAATCCAGAATTAAAACTTATTTTTCTACCACATACACCATATGTAAACACCAGAATAATCAACCTTTTTTGGCAGTGTTTACATTTTTGAACAATCATTTATTGTTTGTGTGAAGGTTTTAAAAATAAACCCAGCTGACAGCTAAACAATCACAGAAAAATGAACAGGAAACTCTGTAACAGCTTTTTGGACAGTAGCTGATCCTGTGGTCTTTTTACCTGGACAAAGACTTTCTGGAGTAGTGCTCTGCGGTCAGCCAGGGGCAGGTCGGGTTGGGTGTGGCCTTGGCCTGGGGTCTTCTCTTGGTTGGGTGGTGGTGGTGGTGGTGGTTGTGGCGGCTGCGGCGTGGGGCCTACAGGTGCCTCGGCCATGTGGGGCAGGTCAAAGAACAAGTAGAGGCATTTGACGAGTGTAGAGGGCACAGACATGGTCGTCATGCAGTCCACAGTTTTCTGGTGAGGGGCGGACAAAAGGGGGTTAAAAATTAAAACAGAGCTCAGGGACCCCAGAATACAGGAATACCCCAGGCCCACAACTGTGCTGAGACTCGTATAAAAATGTCAGAGCATCTGCTAAAGATTTGCTGCAGTGAATATGGGTATAATCATAACTTCCCAGCCTTCCTTTCTCACTCTATTAAAGCTGAGCTGGACTTTTGTGCATTGATGAATTAGTTTGGATTTAAAATAACTGAATAAGGCAACAAAGTCACAAAATTACACAAACTAACCAACCAATTGGAGGAGCACTAGACAAACACCCCCCCCATGATTAACAAGGTGAAATGAGAGTTTTATTAAAGTTTTTTTTTTCCCCTTCCTCATCAGAAAGAGCCTGTACAGAGGCGGGACATGGGATGGCACTGCCTATAATAATATTAATCTTACAATTAACTTAGCATATTTATGCAACTACCTGTACTTTACTTTTCAGTGCTTTTCTTCATCTACTCTATTCCATTCTGGGTGTTAATATTGCACTCTACTGTCCATACCATTTTTTTTTTTTAAACCTCGCTTCTTATTATTTTACAGATTCTAATATATGTTTATCTATTAATATAGATGAATCATCTCCAGCAGCAACAATAAAGTGGTACACGCACTGAGGCTGTGCCGTTATCATGCGTGATAATACGGGTATAAATTTTAACACGATATCTCAATATCACTGCTATAGCAAGGCCATGCGTTTACATACGGTGAGACAAGCCCGGGCATGTCTGACAGCAAGAGCCGTGTATTGGACTCAGTACCTCCAACAAAGCACAGAGTTCTGCACAATATGTAAGGAATCTGTTCCCGCTAAAGAAAAAACACACTTGTTTCACCACTTGAGGTAAAAACGCGTCGAATACCACCAGGAGGAGATGCTAGCAGCTGGTGATGTGCAATGTAAACAAAGGACTCCACTCCAGCGTCGCTCGGCGCGCTCCATATAACAGGAGCGTAAACGGTGGATGGAAGTTACTGATGTGATTACATGGCGGAAAAGCAGAGCAAGACACAGCATCCCAGCTAGAAAATGTTTTCACTCACGAACATGAGTGTGAATGGTCGTCTGTGTCTGTGACAGGCTGGTGACCTGTACAGGTGTACCCTGCCTCTCGCCCTATGGCAGCTGAGACAGGCGCCATCTTTAGTTACTGTTACACTAAAGTGTTAAACAGTTATTTTGTACTTTCATATTTTCATACTACCTAGGCTACTTCTGCCCTTACATTTGACTCATGCTGGGTCACTGGATCTAATGCTGTGTCATTAATGCACTGAAATGCTGCTGCTGATGGTACTTTGTTTCAGTAGACTCACACTTCAAATTAGAAAGTGTCTCATCAGCATCATTGAAGAAGAAGGATGGAAAATGCCCTTCATTTACTCGCACTTAGAAATGCTGCTGCCGGCAAGCTCCAAGCATCAATTTTTCTTCCCTACAGCTTCAGAAATAATCAAATCTTCTTGAAATATTGTGATATAATTTTGAGGCTATAATCGCCCACCCCTCATAGACAACAGTAATCCAGTGCTATAATGTACTGTATATGCTTTAGAACGGGGCCACTCTGGATAATAAGTACTTTTACCTAAAGAGTCTAAATACATAAAGTACAGTAAAGTCTTTAACACCAGTTTTCAAATTCAAAAATAATTTTTCAAATACTCTGATTTCCTGGTCCTTAAATATGAACAATCAGCTTTAAGCCCTTTAACTAAAGCTGAAGATCTGCACTTCAGACATATCTGAACAGAGGCAAAACTACAAAACTAAATCACTGTCTACAATCGTATGGGCCTAACTCTATATGCTGTTCAGTCTAAAAGGAAGATTTTTTTCACTCTACATCAACCTAAGAGAAAGAGCCGCACAACACCAGCAGACCTAATACAGAGAGAAATGTTGCTCTTAGTGTGACTTTGGTAAATGGGTGTATTGTTGTGCTGTGATTCATTGTTGAGTTTCTGAGTGAAAAAGGGCACGGACAGCTATAAGGGCCTGAGGTGTGTGTTCACTGAGTGTTTTCCACAGTTATACTGTATATATGTGTGTGTGTGTGTGTGTGTGTGTGTGTGTGTGTGTGTGTGTGTGTGTGTGTGTGTGTGTGTG